>JARKIC010001004.1:0-162499 GCA_029378375.1 Mycena olivaceomarginata
CCCTGCCGATGCAGATTGGATGCCGTTTCAAAATGGCCACCTTGAGATCATTGGAATTATGTATGTGATCAGGGATTGCAATCGTACCAGGCCTGTCTTCAATTCCCTCCTTTAGAAGGAATTGCACCAGTTTCTACCTTCCCATAGTATGCACCCAGCTGGAGAGAGTTGCCAAATCTACTGTCGGCCCACAAGTTAGGATTGGCCCCTTTCTGGATTAAATGTTTAAATTCCTCCAAACCCGGGCTCCGCCTGACACTCGCGTAGAAGCAACTCATCAAACTGCTGCTGAGCACTTTTCAGCTTTTCCCGAATGTCTTGCAATGCACCCCATGCATCACGGAGCGGAATGATGAGGAGCAGGAGGGCAAGAACTTGTCCAAAACCCCATGTGGCTTCATTGCCAGTTTGATCACCCTTGTTATGACGAAGGGTGAGTTCAATGTCGACAATGAAGAGGATATTGATGGCGACAAGGAGCACTAGCCCAACAATAAGAAAGGCAGTGTGAGGGGTTCCAGGTTGTTGGGTTGGGCAACACCACTAGAGACCACTGAAACACAAGGTAGGTAAGCTGTCCTGACGTCAGAATGGTATGAAAATTACCTGCAGAGTGTTGAGAAGAGCCGCCTTGTTTTATCTGGTGCGGTGCCAGGTTGGGTATTGGCCCTAGAGAACCTGGAATGGAGGACAGGTGAACTGTAGTAATGCCATCCCGGCTACAACACTTACCTGGGAAAGAGTAGGAGGGCTGAAGCTCAAAATCTGGTGAGGGTGATTGGTGGTGTCCCCGGCACCAGTTATACGAGATATGAAGCATGAGGAAGAAAGCAAAGGGAGGAATGAGGTTGAGGCCGGGAATAGAACAAGGGAATACATTGCCAATGATGCAATGCGCAATGGCTTTGATGAGAATCGTGCAGGCACTCCGATAACTGTGAGCATGGGATCGCAGCTGGGAGCAAGAGGCTGGCCGAATTTCGATGGATCACTCCACAGCCATATTCCAACAGCAGCCAGGAGTGAGAGGTGGATGGAACCAAGAGTAAGGACAGGCTGCTCGGAGACAAAGCCCCAGATGCGTTGGGCGATGCACCAGATGCGCTGGGCAATGCGCTGGGCGTGCCCCAGGCAATGCCCCAGGTGATGCTCCGGGCATGCCCCAGATGCGCTGGGATGCCCCAGTGGACCCCCGATGTGTGGACAATGCCCCGACGGTTGGTGGCAAGGTACTAGTCACTTTTGGGCTGGGGCCAGGTTTATCATTCTGCCCCAACAACTCCCGGATAGGCTCAAGGAGAGCATTGCGCCATTCGCTCCAGTTAGCTCCAGTGGGGTGGTCATCGTGCTTGCTTCGATGGTGGGCATAGAGAATAACCAAATCCACTTGCTGGTGTTATTCATCCAGCTAAGATCCAGGACGACAGCGGCGTGGTAGCTAGTGATCATTTGGTCACCTCCAGCACCTTTGGCCAGGATGATGGTGGTAAAGAGGATGGCAAAGGCGACTGCTAGCATGCCGATTGATTGGTCTTTAATACCTTCAGTTCGTCCCTAGTAATCTTTCCATCCCAGAGATGTACGATGACGGGCAAGAAGCATGTAAGATTTTGAGCGTAGATGGCTGCGGCGAACACCAATGCCGGAGACATCTGGGTTCGAAGGGAGGCAGTCGACGGCCATGGTGGTAGAAACTTCGGAAGGATGCTGGCGCAACGTCGAAAGACAAAAAACACCGCCGCGTATATTTCATTCAATGGCAAGACTGACAAGACGAATATTAATCCAACATCTTAACCGAACCCTTCGATGTCGAACGTCAACTTGGAGAACACCGCCGCATGACCCCTGTGTCATTGAATTGCATGTTGGAATTCAACTAGTAGTTCGCTGTTGACCAATACGTCCGCAATTCGGCTCCCAGTCGAGGACGCCAGGACCCCTGTGTAGCCCTTGGAGCTAGCAGACAAGAAATCTGGTAGGTAGGTAACGTAGTAGGTAGTTAGAATTACACAGCATGGTCCGAATAACGAACGCGGTTTCCCGTAGTTGACCCAATTTGGCGTCCGAAACAGCATTCACAATCTCTGTGCTTCAAGATAGCTTCCGAACGGTCTTGGTCTTGGCTGCATATATCATGTTCAAACGTCACCACCGGTGTACGACATTTCCTCGAGATGAGACTGCGCGAAACCAGCGGCGTTGGTTCGCCGATCTAACACAGCCACATCCGAGCAGCTCTTTGCTCCATCCACCACTCCGTGCGACGCCGCCGCATCCCTGCAAGTCCTTTCCCACCGACAACCTCCGCACGGATCGTGTTCGCGTCTCAGAGTCACTCAGGGTAGCCGAAACACTTCTATTTCGAAAGTAGCAGACGTACAGGCGGAGCATGCTCGCTTTCTTGCCCTACCCCTGAGGCTAGCGACTCGCCGACGGGGACGTTGCCGTACCCATCGGAATTCCTCCCCCTCCTTTCTCTCTTGTTTTCCTATTCTCCGTAGTGTAACCACCGATCAAGACATCGCCACCATCGTGGGGGGCGGGGCTCAACTGTCCGTTGTCGGTGATGAAATGCGTCCGTCTTTCCTTCATTTTTATCCATTGAGCTGTTTTGCGACTGGGACGGGAGGGACGGCATTTTGTTTTTTGTGCTTTGGATTTTTGGGCGTGGAGATTTGATTGTGCGGCGAGCGTGGCGGAGCCTCGGTGCGCAGGGCAGCGTCGGGTAGACGAGGACGGACGTAGCATGTAGCGCCACTCTCGCTCGCCCATCCTATCTCCTTACCCCTCTCCTTACCTCTGCTCGGCCATCCCCCTCATCATCCCGTCATTAATGGCGTGTATACCCCAGGGCTTCACGCTGACATGCCCTCTCCCTAGTTACATCGTCCGCCTCTTCGGAGTCTACTGTAGGATCCTTGTCCGGCTCGACCTACACACGGCGCTGGGTCACAGACTGGTGAGTGGTGTGCCGTTGCTGTCCTCTCTTTTCCTCGTTTCCTCTGGAGGAGATTGGCTTGCGCATGGGAGAGCCCAGACGCGAGGAGGAGGAGAGGAGCGCAAGCAAGAGGAGGAAGGTGGACAGGAGCGGCGTGGACGGGAGCCGCTGCGCGAGAGCGACGTTACCTGCTCGGGGGCTTCACTCCGCTGCTCGAGGCTGCGTGTGGGCAGCTTCATGCAGCGCTTGGTGCGAGACATTAAGCTCTCGCGGGTACCCACCATGCTTCAGCTGACTTGCGCTGCCGGCTCAGCTCTCTTCGTCTTTCTCCCTTCCTTTCTTATCCGTCCTCAAGGGCGTTATGAGCTACTACATCCCCGTCGTC
This sequence comes from Mycena olivaceomarginata, assembly GCA_029378375.1. Classification (NCBI taxonomy): domain Eukaryota; kingdom Fungi; phylum Basidiomycota; class Agaricomycetes; order Agaricales; family Mycenaceae; genus Mycena; species Mycena olivaceomarginata. The sequence continues at coordinate 3,327 of JARKIC010001004.1, forward strand.
GTCGAGTTTATGTTGTAGCCAAGGCCCTGATACCGATGTTTGGCATCCTGAATGAGAGTGCGCGTAGTGAATTCCAGTCCGGCGGCCTAAAGTCAAAGGGTATTAAGGGTCGTCTGCAGTCCACTGTCCATGGCTCATGGACTCATGTATGTTAGCCGCGAGGCACTCTTGAAGTAAATCTCGGGACCCATTCCACCTCCTGCTGGATACCGACTCTGACGTCGACACCCCTTCTCCCTTGACCCTTTGTTTCGACTTCCCCAAACCTTCCTCCGAGTCGTCGCCTCTTCGCGAAATGTCTGAGTGGAGCGACGATTCGGATTCGGACTCGGATTCAGAACTCGACCTGGAGTCTGACGACTCGCAATACACCTCCGTCTCCTCCGACAGCCCCTTCTATGCTGCTCATCCTCCTGTGGCGTTCCAAACCACGTTCGACGTCCCCCTCGTCCCTTTCCCATCTAAGCCACTTCTCGACGTCAACTACTCCGAGGCCTCGGTCGCACAGTCCCGCGCCGAATTCGAACGCGTTAAGAAAGATCTCTTTCTCGTCGACGAGGGGTGCTTGAGGAACATGGCCGACGAGCTCTTCTTACGCCATCGACGCGTTCATGGATGTCTGCTTATCCCGCCTGCGATTCATTACATCCATCCCCTGAGGCTGAGGCTGAGCTAGGGTCTGGCACGGGTCGACCCGGGTCGACCCGGGTAAAAACCCGCAGGTAAATCGCATCCAAGAGCTGAATCTGTACCCGCCCGGGTGTTCAATACACGGGTCACGGGTAAACCCGCGGGTGGACCTGCGGGTACCTGCGGGTACGAACGGGTGAGGCCAATTTTTTTTGAAGATTTTTTGGATGTTTTAAATTGTAATATGTACTTGTGAATCGAGTAATATGAGGAGGCATGCTATTAATAATGCACCGAACATGCAGATGCGAGTCCAATTTGAGTCTATTGCGCTATTGAGACACCGACCTGCGCCGAGCAACCAACTTTTGATGTTGAGATGCTGCCGAAAATGCCATCAGATCTCAATGGTGAAGAAGTTTTGAGAAAATGAACGAATTGTGGCATTATGGAGGCAAGATTGGGCTTCGACTTGGGAGGAACTTGATAATAATTTTATGTCCGGGTTACCCACGGGTCACCCGCAGGTCACCAGAATTCAGACGTCCTCACCCGCACCCGCGCGGGTCAAGAGCTGCGGGTGACCCGTGATCCGTGGCAGTGACCCGGGTCAAAACCCGCAGGTAAAATCTGCGGGTGACCCGGGTCGACCTCACCCGTGCCAGACCCTCCCTCCCCCAACAGTTCCAGCAAGTCTGGTGGCGCCTCCGTGAGTGCCCCTTCCCCTCTCCATCCTCATTTCTTATCTTCGCGTCCCTGACCCTTTCCTTCAGGCGCCTTGCCCGAAATTCTATCTGGCGCCGTTCCTCGATGTACCCCGCAGCGCCGCCGGCCTCCCCGTCCGCCGCTCTCTCAATGACCATCGCCTGCAACCTCTTTGAGACACCCTACACGCTGCACTGTCTTGGATCCATTCCTTAGATGCTCTGGCTAAACGCGGGACATTTTAGTCTGCCTTGAGCCTGCTTCCGCTGGATTTTGCTCCGACCCTCGATTGTCTCTTAATGGGGTGGCCTATCAACAGTATTTGAAGGTTCCATTTCTTGGTCAACGCCGCCACAGTACACTAAGGGAGCTGTCTCACTGGCTGAATCTGTCCTGAGACTGCGGAAGCGACTCTCGGGCCGGCCGCGTTAGGAGGAGGGGCTGCCTGACAAAGTTGAAGGGCCGCTCTAGATGTCTACGATCCCCCTAAGCAGCATAATATCTCTATTTAACCAGTCTTGTGCTTGGATGGTCGGTAGTATGTTCAGTCTAACAAGTACTCTCCCGTTCCTTGGCCTCCTGACTTTGGCCTCGGCGACCTGGTTGCCTGATTCCAGGAACGCAGACGCGCCGTGTCACAAAGATTCGGCCGTCGAACCTCGCGCGGCTACCACGACGATGACCAACGGCAGCAGTATTGTTTGTGGAAAGGTCGGCACCATGACCTGGTGCGCGTCAGGTAAGTCTAAACGAGGCATGGGTAACCGGCTCTTCGTCTTACATTTTCCAGGCATTCTCACCAAAGGATGCACCTCGTCGACTATCTCAAACTGCTACGGGATGTACCTTACCTCCAATGCGTCTGCAATGCTCGACACAGACCACCTCGACTCTCCTCGCCAGCGAAACGAATGGCACTTCCCCACCCTCGCCTCCGGCCAATCATTCTCGTATTCGTGGAAGCAATATCTCGACTCGACCACGTCGTCCAACAACTTTTTCCACCTCATGCAGGTGTTTGGCCTCTCAGAGAGCAATCCGATTGTAGCCCTTGACGCTCTCAGTGGCAACCTGAAGATCGTCGACTTTTCCAACACCAACAGATCATGCGGGTCGTTGCCATGCCCTTCTACTCCGCTTTCCAATTACTTCGGGAAATATACGACGCACACCATTTCGTAAGTCATAGCTTTCGTTGAGATCTGGGAATGGAGATTGAATATAAAAATGTAGCGGCAAGTTTGGGCCATCGGGAAGCCTAACATACGTCGTCACTGGCCCAAGCGGAAATATTATTATCAGTTATAGTCGGACAAGCGGTTTGGGTACAGACGGCGGCTAGTAAGCATTGCATCTTCTCGGCACCAGGACCAGGCTCGATTAATGATTCCCCTCAGCATCAAATTTGGTACATACAGATCAGTCTACCCGTCTATGACTGCTGTAAAGTAAGTCCATCTCTGTCTTCATGGTTGGATGATGAAACTGACTCCCGTCGTTGCAGCACAATGGTTGGCGACTGGCAAACATACTAACCTGGCGCGCTTCGGACTTTTGTCACTGTATCAACTATCGACTTGAATATCTGCTTCTTGAATGAATTGTCTTGACTCGAGGCGCGGAAACCCCAAGATCAGGCTCTCCAAATCAACCAAATTATTGCTTCAAATATTGATATGCGTCTATATAGTACTCTAAATACTTCATACCATTTCCCCTACGTCAAATCCTGGTTCAGCTTCCTCTCATACTTGGGCCACCCCTCATGCAGCGCAAAGCTCATCCCAGCGAGCGCCAGAATAACGTCCAAGTCGCCGAAATCTAGCGCAGCGAACGGCACGACACGTAGTACGCAGCCCGCACCCGATGCCGCGGTTTTTCACGGCGGTTCAGGAAGACGACGGAGGTGAATGTCTGCAAGGCAAGGGCGCGGTGAGACGGGATGGGTTGGGGGTGATTTACAGCTATAGGGAGTCAAGTGGGCTCTGAGCCAATGCGGGACAAGTAGCTCCGAGCTGCCAATTGGTACAGCCGAGCTGTTCAAGCTACACGGCAAGATGGGAAGAAAATTATCTGGGAGTGGTCACGAGGATGCCGGATGGACTAGATACCCTGCAGCAGCCTGCAGCCCAGTTTTTGCTGAAGCCGGAAATGATTGCCAGATATTTGCCACAAGGGACACGCTTGCCAGCTGAAGTAAGCGAGCGGGGATTTCAGATATCGGACAGAATGCTGGGGAGAGGGCTGCACCACCACCCAAGAGTATCGATATTGGTCTGGCAATGGCATGATTGACGGGTGAAGCTTTTCTCCGTGACGCTCGTCACACTCGCAAACGCCCCTAGCTCTGCCACAAAACTTCCAAAGTTAACTAGATTATTCCTCCAAACAATAATATACGTATACATAGATAGTACCTTAAATACCTCACCTACACCATCTCCCCCACCTCATTCCACGTTAAATCCAGGTTCAGCTTCCGCTCATACCTCCGCCGCCCCTCATGCAGCGCAAAACTCGTGCCGGCGAGCGCCAGGATAACGCCCAAGTCCCCAAAGTCCAGCGCGGCGGTCTGGAAGATCGCCTGCATGAACGGCACGTACACCAGCGCGAGCTGCGTGATGGCCGAGATCGAGACGGTCGTGACGAGCATCTTGTTCTGGAACAGCCCGCACCCGATGCCGCGGTTCTGCACCGCGGAGACGAGGTCCAGGCAGACGAAGGATGTGAATGTCTGCAAGGCAAGGGTGAGGTGAGGTGGGACGTGATAGGGAGGTACACACCATGGTCTGCTCCCGGCGCGACATCTTTTCGTCTTCCAGCGCGAACATGTACACGAAGAGCGTGCCGACGACGATGATCGAGGCGGAGAAGAGCACACGGTATAACAAGCGGCGGGTGATGATGGGCGCATCCTTCTTTCGCGGGGGTCGCCGCATCACTGCGGGGTCTACAGGATCAACGCCGAGACTTTGGCTTGGAGGACCTGCACCACGATGAGAACGAGGGACGGCGAGCGAAATGAAAACGCCTACCGTCCATCAGAATATTGATAAATAATATCTGCATGGCATTGAGGGGATTGTTCAACCCTAGCATCGTGCTGAGGGTGATGAGCGTGAGAGCCGCCGCAGCCGTACTGAGCTGGAACGACAGAAAATTTTGGATATTGTGAAATATCGATTTGCCTGAAATGCCGAATCAGCAACAAAAATACGCATGGAGAGTACGCGGAAACTTACCCTCCTCTACTGCAGGAAGAATTGTGCTGAAGTTGTCATCAACAAGAATAACATCTGCAGCCTCTTTTGCGACATCCGTCCCACTCTTGCCCATCGACACGCCAATATCGGCCATTTTGAGTGCAGGCGCATCGTTGACTAAAAAGGGCATCAGCAACGAGATTTAAAAAGCAGACAGACCGCGTACCGCCATCTCCCGTCATCGCAAACGATAGCGCCGCGCGACTGGTACGCCTCCACGATCGCCATCTTGTGCCGCGGCGTCGTCCCGCGCAAACACACTGACGGTCCCCACCCGCTCCTTCAGCTGCGCCTTGCTCATCTGGTCGATCGCCTTGCCCGTCAACACCCAGCTGTTGCCCGCCGCACCGCCCGCCAGCGCGCTGCTCCCCAGATCGCTCCCCGCCACCCCGCCCACACTCTGCCCGCGCCCATGCCCATGCCCGCCGACGCGGAGCCCCAGCTGGCGCGCAATCGCCAGCGCCGTCTCCTCCGCGTCGCCCGTGATCATCACCACCTGCACCCCGCCCTTCTGCAGCAGCTCGATCGACGCCGCCACCTCCTTCCGCGGCGGGTCGTGCATCGCCTGGAACCCCGCAAAGACGAGGTTCCAGTTCTCCCTCTCGCCCCCCTCGTCGCGCGCCGCCGACGGGCTGCGGCTCCGCGCCGGCGTCCCCCCCGCCGCGCCGGGCGCGACCCCAAACGCCATCGCGACGACACGCAGCCCGCGCGCCGCGATCCCCTGCGCCTTGCCGAGAATCACGCGCCGCGTCGTCGCGTCGAGCGCGGGCGTGCTCTCGTCCGTGACGTAGTAGAACTTGCACCGCTCGAGCACGGTCTCGATCGCGCCCTTGATGTAGTACATCTCGCGCTGCGCCCCGCCGATGGCGGACAGCCCCGTGCCGTCCGGGTGCACGCCGCTGACGGACATGTACTTTTGCTCCGAGTTGAACGGGCGCTCGGAGAGGCGCCTTGAAGGTCTGTGTTGTGTACGACGTGAATAGTCAAGAAGCGGTGAGTGTGGGTGGAGCGCACCGTCCGTTGGTCAGGGAGGCCGCAGGCGTGGAGAATGTTTAGAAGCGCGACGTCCGTCGACTGCCCCACGAATATCCCCTCTTCGTTCCGCACTATCGACGCATTATTGCAGATTGCGCCAATCTCGAGCGTCTTGCGAATCGGGGCGGAGAGCGCCGCCGGCGGGGGGGTCGAGGTGCTCCACCTCGTCCACGGAGTATGCCTCGATCACGGTCTGCTCGTTCTTCGTCAGCGTGCCTGGCAAAGCATCGTCAATTTAGCTAGCTATCGCAGCGAAGACAACACGAGCTGGGCTTACCGGTCTTGTCTGAGCAGATAACGGAGACGCTGCCGAGAGACTCGACGGAGTGCAGTCTCTTGACGATCGCTTTCCGTTTTGCCATGCGCAGGACACCCAGCGCAAGCGTCACGGTTGTTACGATGGGCAGGCCCTCGGGGATCGCCGCCACCGCAAGGGAGACTGGGCATAATATTAATGACAGTTCAAGCTGCAGCGAGCAGCGTACCTCCGATGGTAAACATGTCGAGCCATGAGCGGTGCTGCAGCACCCCGATGATACAAATAACGGCGATGATACCGAACGAGATTATCGAGAGCTTCTTCGCGAGCTCGTCCATGCTCAACTGCAGCGGTGTCCGTTTCTCCTCGACCTGCACGGAATCCTGTCAGCAAATACACGCGTAGAGACACGGGACGTACATCCTGCACCATCGAGAACACGACGCCGAGCTCGGTCGCGGTCCCCGTCGCAATAACGATCCCCGTGCCGCGCCCGTTGCGGACGAGCGAGCCCATGTGCGCAACGGACGCGCGCTCCGCGAGCGCGACGGGCTCCCGCGCGCCCCGGCCGCCGCCCCCGCCGTACACACACGTCTCGACGCCCTTCTTGCGCGCCTCCGTCTCGCCCGTGAGGCTGCTCTCGTCGACCTCCAGATCCACCGCGGCGACGACGCGGATGTCGGCGGGGATGCGGTCGCCCGTCGCGAAGGTGACGATGTCGCCGGGCACGAGCTCGTTTGCGAGGATGTGGAATGTCTGCCCCTCCCGCAGGACGTGGCAGTGGTGCGGGACGAGCTTGTTGAGCGCCTGCAGGCTCTGTTCGGAGCGCTGTTCCTGCACGAAGCCGACTGCGTCTGGTGAGTCGCATGACCAAAGGGCAAGGAGGGTTGGCGCTCACCGGTGAGCACGATGAGAACGGCGACGGCGATGCTGACGGCGTCGTCGACGTTGCCCATGAGTGCGCTTACGGTCGCGCTGGCGCAGAGCAGGAGAATTAGCGGAGACTCGTAGATGGTTTTAGCAAATTTGATAAGGACGTGCTCCGGAGTCGAGACGGAGAACTCGTTGTATCCGTGGTCGGAGAGGAGGTTGGGGATGTCGGAGCGGAGAAGACCAGAGGTTACAGAAGTTCTGAAATGGGCCACTGTTTCCTAGCGTTGCGTCAGTTTCAAGTAGATATGTTGTAATCAAATAGATTCTGTGGTGGAAAGCACGGAATTGAGAAATATCCACGCCAAAGACAAACACCGTGTTCTGCTTCGACGAGCTCTTTGCGCCTAGGATCGGTCGCCCAGCTTTCCACCAAGACGGGCATCCATATATTTGTTCCGTCACTCACTTCAATAGAGCAATGCGCGAACCGCGCCGACATGGTATCCCGGAGCTGTTCCTGCATCGGCGGTGGTGTCACCCGTCCATTCTCTAGGTTCGTTTCTAGCGGCTGGCCAGTGACCACGCTGACCGCCCTGGTCCACAAGCTCGACGCCTCGGCATTGACAGCATGCGCTATGTCTATCGGCGAAATGGGCGACCCGTCCGCGCCGTGCCGTCTAAGTGTGGTGCTATAGGCAAAATGCGACTCTGCGTCCGCAGTGGGGCGTAACCGCGCGCCGCTGTCGCCCGAGAGAAGGGGAAAGTAGGTGGACGCAGGAGGCGACGCCGAGCGCTGCTGGTCGTGCATGGGAGCAAAGGCGTGGTGGCGGACGAAGGACGAGGAGCTAGAGGCGGCGGTTGTATCTGATATTACGCGCTTTCGCTCGTATCCCATGCCAGATGAGTTGGGGCGAGTCTGCGGAGGCATATGTCGAATTCTGGGCGCGCCAATCTCCACGTCAGTATCCTCAAGTGGTCTGTATTAATAGTTGCCGTGCCGATTGCAAGCCGACCGTATTGATCGTCGGCATCCATGTTCGTTATCTCTACCATTGCGACTCCGCGGGAGAACTTGATGTTTTCGAACCAATAAATCCAAATGCATCCTCAAATGTTTGACAAACCCGTTTTTAAACCGTCTTCAGTGGTTGAAAAATTCAGTGATCGGTGATAAGAGCAGCGGCAATCAAGGTTCAATTGTTTATAGCGTCTGTCTACGAGAGACTAATTCCCAACTCTGAAGGACGTCCAAGTGGAAGGAATCCAACGAGCAATCACGACCGAATTCCGTCGAGAAAGAGATAGAGAAACCAGATAACCCTGCCCGAAGATCCCCAGCAAAAAAAAGAACCAAGAGACGACCAAGAAAACCATTTCGACAACCGTCGGGGAACGGTGACACCCTGAAAAAAATTCTACACACACCCGAATCGTGTCTCATTGGTTGGGAGTTGGTTCCCAAGGTCTGGAAGTACGTTGGGAGATCTATAGCCAAGCCAATTATTTTCGGGGTCTTTTTCATCTATGAACTGCACCAATTGGACACTAAAAAGAGGTCGGAAAGCAGCATTCAGAGAGATTTCCTGGCTATTTAGCAGCGCAGAACCATTTTCTAACGCTTATACCTCAATCAGAGAGAAGGAGAGAAAGGGCGGAAACAGCCGCCGTAAGAATTTGAGGTCATCGTCACGCGCGAAAATCCAAGAGACTCAACGTGAATGAAATCTCTCGAAGATACAATACAGTCCGCCGACCACCCCGCTCAAATTCCAGTAGGGAAACGGAACTCAACCGTTTTCACGAGCTTCCAAACCGCCTCCGAGAGCTCGCGGTCTTCGTCTTCTGCAGGGCCACCGAGGACGGCTTGCACATGCGCGTGTACGGCGACACCCGCATCGGAGCCAGGGACGGGGAACGGCGGTGCGTCGACGGCGCATACGGTCCCAGGCGCAGGGAGCGTCCCGTTCAAAAAGTACCGCCGGATGTACTTTTGCGTGCAGATGGACGGGCCGGAGAGGGGAGCAGTGCTGCGTCGCGAAACAGAGGAGTAAGTAAGTAATTGTGGATATCCATGCGATGCGAACCGCACCCCGGCTGAATCCTGGGTCAGGACGACGGATCCGTTGAATCCGTGCGACATCTTGTTGGCGCTGAATTCAAATTAGATTAGATTAAAGTGGGTAATGTTTACTCGGTGGGACACGACGTACGCCCACAGAGGAGTCACCGGATCTGAGAACGTTCGGATTTTGAGTGGGAACAACAAAACCATCGAGATAGCAAGCGACGCACCCGCGGTGTTCCCGACCAAGAGCAGGGGGAAACTGGTATTCGCAACAAACGGTCCTAACCGTGGCGGTTCAGATAAAAATAAGGATATGGAAAAATAGACGACAAGGACCTTGGAAATGGTTCTTCGGGAACTCCGGCCAGGCCCTGAAGTTTCAGTCGTGCATGCGTAATTTGAATGTCGGGAAGTTGAACGAGACTTACAAGCATGGCAGTCGGATATGTTCCCAAACGTCCGCCCAGCCGGAACTATTGCTTAAACCTTGATAGTGCGCCAGGACGTCCTCGTAGTCCGGAGAGATCCGCTTGCCGTCGTTGCAGAGCACCGCGCGCCCCGCCTCCCCAACGGACTCGAACCGGTACTGCGACGGGTCGCACGCACATTCGAACGCAGGCGTATCCAGCATTTTAAAGAGTGCTGTCGCATTCCCTTCGGTCAAATCGGCTAGGGCCCCTGCCAATGTCGGGAATAGCTGATATGGACGATATAGGGCTTGGAATATTGTGCCTCGGAGCGTGGAGTAATCCACAACGCCGAACGAGGTGTTGGTCCGGACGGGAATCGGCCGTGCACGCAGAGACGCGTATAGCTTGTCGAGATTGGCTGAAAGGTCTGCGGCAGTCGGGGCGTAGAAGGCACATCCATTTGGCCCGGCAGCAACACAGCCGTCGACGAATGCCATCCACGCTTTGTCTGTGTCCATCAGATTGTTGCTCCACTCGGCTGGTGTGCGGTCAGCGACTGTCATCATCGAAAACAAAGAACCTACTGGCAAAGTAATTTTCCGAGTCCACTACACCGTCAATAACCAGCCGACCGACATTGTCCTACGAACGATAATCAGGCATGCTCGAAAGCTTCGAAGCAAAATGACATACCGGGAACATTGAGGCGAACGTGGCCCCTAAGACGCTTCCATAACTGTTGTTCTTTAAGCATCCCCCTTAGCTTCGGCGCAGCTGGGAAAACGTACGAAAATCCCCAGTATTGAATTTTTTCAAGGCCATGGGCCTGCACGATTCGGAGCATGTCACGGGCTGTGTGGTCGGTGTTGATGAAACGAAGGCTTCCATCGTCTCGCTCGCCAGCCAATCGCCCTTCCACAATCCCTTGCGCATACGCGCGGGGTAGAGCGTCCGCAGAGGAATTCAGTGACTGCTTCTTAAACTCGCCAGTCCAGACCGCGCGCTCAGCACGACTGGCAAAGAACGAGACGCGCGGCGTGGAGCGGCCGATGCCTTTCGCGTCGTTTCAAATAAATCGAGGTCATCTATGGCCCGACGCACCTCGAGGATCAAAGCCTATGATATCGAATTCGGGACCAACCACTGTGGATATCAGTGCGCCCATAGTACTAATGGCTAGATCCACCCCCGACCCGCCAGGGCCGCCGGGGTTGATCAGGATGGGCCCGCGGTAACTGGGCGAGTCGTGGGGTACAGCCGAATGTATCCGTACCATCGCAATGGCAGCAGAGGCCCCGTCAGGATGAGCATAGTCCAGAGGCACCTGTGTGAAAGAGTTCATCCTAGGTGAAGCCTGGGGGCGCGGGATGCACCCATTACCTTCAATCGCGCGCACTGATTGTCAGAGTAGCAGTCAGTCCAAATGAGCTCTTCAGTGGGTGAAATCTGTGCGCCCGTGTTGGAGCGTATTCGAAGCAAGTAAGATGGCGCGCACGGATTCCCAAGAAAAGTTGTCTTTCGCGAACGCGTAAACGCGCTCGGCGCTTGACTGGTATGTTCCCCCATCATGATGGAGCCTGTGCTTCGCATAGGGTGAATCCTCCGAAAGAAAGAACCAAAGAGCGAAGAAGGCAAGGCAGCAGGTAACAAGTCGCCTCATTGTCATGGTCGGAGGACGCAGAGAGCGAAGCTACGCGTCGTGAGTGAATCATGACCTGATGCGCAGTTGATGCGTTATGGTTGCGGACATTGCTTTACTATGTCAAATCGCAATTTTGTGATAAGTAGTTGATAGTGATACAGTATGTAAGTCGCACGTTCAATTGTTTGTTAGTCTATATTTGTTTGCGAGGTTGATACCGTAGGTCCGGCTTCCGGATCACGTGGATGTCAAATACAACCGCACAACACGAAATTTCGACGCGTTTTGGATCCAATGAAGCATTCTCAAGTCTTCCGGGCCATTGTAAGACACCAAACCAGACTCTTGAATTTTCCTGAACCCGGAAGAACGCTGCAGCAAGCCCCCCAAAAATGAAGCTCCTGCACGTGGCACTCGGAAATCCGTCCCAATACAGAAAGAGTTGCCCAATTTGGACTTCCCGTTTGGGAACGCTGACCTACACCGCCAAAGTCCCCCCAGATCGGCCGCAGCTGGTCCTGTCCTGTGTCAGCAGCCTGTACAGAAATCTGGATCTGATGTGTAAGATATCTGGTCTCCAGCTGCGATGTCCAGACCATTAACCAGCTGGCCTGCACCTGTCCTTCATGTAGCTTCCGACTGGCTGGCTAAGCTGGGTAACATGTTTTTGGAGAATATTATAATAAACTCCTAATCTGAACAGTCGTTGTCGAAACCCTCGTAACCAACATCCGAGTCGGAACCCGACTCATCTTGCGTGTCTTCCTTCTCGCTCAGAGGCTCTGGCGTGGCCGCCGCCCTTTTGGTCTTCCTGATCTGCCGTTTCGATCTCCCCGACACCAAAGATTCGGTGGTAACTGAATTGGCTGGCTTCCGCCCACGGGCCTTGGCTTTCTTGGTCACCTTACGACGTTTGTCGTCTCCTTCATCACCCCCATCCTCCTCTGCCCGCTTTCGCTTCTTTGTGGCGCGTTGTTCACGCAACTCCGTGGCCAGCTCGTGGTGTTTTATCTGGCGGTCAGCGACCAGCGGAATCGGAGCAATCAAATCCCGAGGCAGAGTCGCGCGAAGCAGGTGGGCATTGTGGAAGGCATGAGTGTTGATAAAAAAGCGGTCAAGAGGCTCGTGAATGATGAAGTGGTCGGTTTGGCCCGATTCAACTCTCTCTTGCATGCGCGAACGCACCCCGGTGGCCTCACATTTTGCGGAGCCACAATCGTGCTGGACGTTGAATTTAAACATAACCGCCTGCGGCTGTATTAGGTCCAGGTTCGTTCAATACGCCGTTCATTACCTTTGCTGGAACAATACAGAAAGTCGTCTCCCCGTCTCGGCGTACAAGAACGGGCATTCCATACAACTCGTCACGTTCCCCGAGGACTTGAAATCGCTCCAGAACCACCAGCACGACGCCAGCGGGGTCAACCAGCATGTCCGAAATTCTACCGGTAATTTTCGGAGCATCCTGTGGATAAATGTTGGGCTTCGAATAATGATCAAGCCAGAGGAACATACGCTGCTCGAGCCCTTCGCGAAGACCCAGGACTCGACCAAACATTCGTCCAGCGACTCGCTGATTACATGCGAACACTTTGTCCACACCGAATCAGGTTTGTACTCCCCAAAGTTCAACGCCGAACGAGCTGTTGTTGATTTGAGCAGAACTGTTTCTCTCTTGGTTTGGCCGCTTTTCAGCGCAACCAATTTAAAGTCACCTATGCACACATGAACGAAATTGTAGCTTTACGATGGAATGAGAAACTGTACCGTGTTCAACGTGTTTCTTCTCTGTCCACCCCACCAGTTTTTGAAGAATTGGATGTTGTGCCATAAAACGACGGACACCACTACCTGCTCGTGTCCATTCTCCGTTGCCCGACGACCACCATCCACCTGTAATTCGATGCTTGAATCCTTCTTGATCACCAAGTTGTCTTGCGATGTCCCGGCTCGGCGCGAGGTGATTGGACAAGATGGAGCAATAACGGAAGACCCCGTTGAAAGATTCAAAAATCTCAGTTGCAACGCCGATGAGAGGGCCAAACAGGGCCGCGTCGTACGGTGCATGTACCAAAAGATGATATTTGATCTTCGAGATGATTTTCGAAGGGTCAATGATCGCGCAAATGTCGAGAACATTTCCAACAGCAACTTTGAGGTCTCGCTGTTAATAGAGCGTGAATACATATTCGGGGCTGGCTGTGAGCAGGACGGACCTGATATTCAACCAGATTCCGTATCTCAGGGACCCAGAGCAATGCCGAAAGTTCGCCGACCGCTTTCCAAGCTTTGAACTTCAAATCACTCACTAGGCTTTGAATATGGAAAATGTTGGTCTGGACGAGAGTCTTGAACTGACGGCCAATCAGGGAACCAGCATACTGCATAATATAGGAGGATCGGATTGCATGAATGGAGAGGCCATCAACATTGGTTGCCTGGAGGCGAATCGCATATTTTTGTTTCTCCTCTGGGGACCAGGCAGTGTGCGTGATATGCCAGACATATTTGACGACCCCGAGAAGAATTGTGTGCAAAATTTCGATCGGGGTATCTTTCGCAGGATCAAAGCCTACGTGGAATTTTTAACTCGAGTATTGATAGATATCGTGAGTTACTCACCTTTCATAGTTAGGAACGGGCTGTAAATCTTGTTACGATTGTCAATCGTCCATTGGATCAGTTCCTTTTTAATATCGTCCGCAGAGCGAGCCTTGTCCTTCCGCATCTCCTTGAAGCGGGAAAGCAATTGGTCGATCCAGAACTGAGTGTACACATCCTTGACTCCGGTTGTTTTCTGGCAGTTCTGGACAGGCATAGCGACACCGGAGCAAGCAAGTCGGACCTGCTTCTCAAGCACTTCGAGGATCTGCTCCTTTGTCCGAGGAGTTCCGCTCTTTGAAGGATCGTCAAGCACTGTAAAAAAAAGCTCCGAGGACATACCTCAAACAGAGCGTGATATCCCTCGTCTGTGGCCTTCTCTTGCTTTGTTCCGCCGACGTGACACTTTCGACAAAAATAGTTCCCTTGCCCGCCAATGTGGCAGGCGACTTCGCTTTGCATAGGGTTGTCCGAGGCGCCAACATTAACGTACAAACAGAAACAGGATGCATTCCCAACTTCATCTCGGACCTCAACAGGGTCTGTATGAGTCGCTCTACGCATTGATAAGTGTATTTAAATGTAAGTGCCATGGGACATACTCCGCTGCAGTCTTGAATTCTTGAAACTGCTCCGAAGCGGTTGCGTTCGGAGATGTGGAAACAAAATGGACGTGGAACTCCTGCTGGTGGAGCTCCCGGGGCAGATTTTCGTGCGTCATATAGGCGTTCCAGTGCTTGTTCCACGATTTTGTTCTATTCCCGGACACATCATCGCTGAAATAGTTGATGAAGCTGCTGTACATCGGACGACCTGCCGCGATTTTGCGTTTCGGATTGGGCATGGAGTCGAGATACCCAGCATCCACAGCTGAGGCTGATTGAATGAGAATATGAAGAACATTTGTTGGAGTAAATTCACCATTAAACTTCGGGATCGTGCCTGCGTGTTCGAGGTCATGGTAATTCTCGCTCAACGCATCTGTGCACACAATATGGTTTCTGTATCGACGACTGTAGCCTGGCCCTGTCAGCGATCTGAGGTGAGCTTGATAGCATCTGCGTTGCGAGAGACTAACCTGGGAATCCAATTTAACCGCATAGGCATCCGCGTAAACTTTACCGCGGAATGTGACCCAACGGACGGGAATGACGAGACTATCATCCTGGAGTCGAGCAATCTCGTTGACATAGTAATGCTTGCTCCCCGCATCGTACATTGGGCTTAGGGTGTCCAAATCCATAGTTTTGCGCCATTTCTGCGCGTGCCAGAATTCGCGGATTATGCCGTCTTCAGGGATTTCAGGATACACACGAATGAGCTTCCGCGTCGCCGGATTTGACCAGTCCTTTCGCAGAATTTTTCAAATGATTCATGTTCGTGCAAAGTCACGTACCTGAGCAATTATTGTGCGCGGGTCGTTCATGAAAAAGACATTGCCTTGGACAGACCTGCATGGAATACTAGGAATACCACACTGGGAGCGGATATCCTTTTGAACCTTTCGGAGGCGATCAAACGACGGAACATCCTTGCATCTAGCCTCCTTCAGAACCCACAAAAAGACTCGCATCAACGAGCTTGAAACTCGAAGCCGGGGAAGATTATCTAAGGTATCAAGGAGAAACATCTGGGTTGAATCAATTGAGAATTGGTTAATATTTACGCTGTGAATGCAGATGGATGGTCGCACCATTCTGTTCGGGTACGGATACCAGTCCAAATTCTGGGCAGTGACGCGCGGGGCAGGCATTTCCGCCTCCAGAATCTGGTCGGGTTCTGTATCTGGCAGATCTGCGAGTGATGAATGAGTGGTGAGTCCAGGAGACGCCAAGATCCAATGTCATGGAGGTGGATGGAACGCGTGAGTGGCAGGGCAAACAACGCGCAAACATGTCAAACGCCTCGATCAGGTGATCGAGACGAACCATTTCTCTCCCAAGTCCCTGCTTGGATATTAAGCCTCACCTGCATTTCGCAGTATCTCTCCCAGATAGTCGTCTTCGCCGTCTTCCTCAATCACCTCAGCTCCTTCTCCAAACCCCAACTCCTTCGCCGTTGCCCCGGGATTCCACAAGCCGAAATACCTTGCTTCTTCTCGCAACTGCCCATGTCTTGCCTCTGGACTCTCGACATCGTCCCCAGCACTGAACTCGGCCCCGTTCTCTAGATAATCTGCCCACATTTCCGTCTCCTCTTCGCTGATTACCCGAGAAGATGTAGCTGCAAGTGGGCCGGGAGCATGGTGCCGCGCGCAATCCAGATCTCGTAGCGTGTTCGTTGCGGATTCCCTCTCCCTCTCCTTCGCCAGCTTCTCCAGACGTCGCTTCTCTTCACCTGCTAGTTCTACTGCTTGCAGATGCGGCCGACTCGACAAATGTGGAAGCGCCGAGGCGACTGCGATCCATATTTTATCTGGGTCTGGCGCTCTGGGTGCACACAGCTTGCATTGAATTCTAGTGTGCTCCTCATTGTATCTGAAGACTGCCGGGTTAAAGAACTTCAGGACCTTGCCTTCCAGAACTAAATGCGAAGTCACCTTCTTGGTCCACTGGCTTTACCTGCGCCTTTGGAGGCATCAATTGCGGCAAATTTTTGTCAAGGTGCAAACTGGGTCACTCTTTCGTGCCCACTGCGTGTATCTGACACTCATCCGCTTTACCTGCCCGATTCTCCGCAAGCTCAAGCCAATCGTTCCTGGGGCTCCAATCGGTTGCCTGCATGTCTCAAGCGGCGCTCGATCTGAGTCTATCGGAATGACTCGCTGTGCCTTCTTCGCTTTGCGACTACTGCACCCGGACAAAAAAAACTCCAAATCAGGAAGGCGCAAAACCTACATATATGGCGAGCGTATGGACTCCCGCCTGTCACGTCTCCTCCGCAAATGCCTCCTCGCTCAACCACACCCTCTGACGATGGCGACGACGACTTTGCTTCCATGAAAGATGCGATGACCAGCTCTCCGATTGCACCTCCTGCCGAAAAGCGTACCCACAGCACCATGGTGAACGGAGACGACGACGGCCCCCTCTCGGACAGCGAGCTTCCTGCAACCCCGGCCCTTCCTGTCACGCTCATCAATCAAAATGTGGTTACCTCTGCTCGGCAGTATGGCCAGCGCAAGCGTTTGCGTTCTGATCAAATCACCGAAATGGAGCTTTTCCTCACGGTGAGTTGTACGGCCATTGGTGGATTAATCGTAGTCTCACCTTCCCGCTATTCAGGACTCCCTGGCGCTCCAAAACGCGAAGCTGTTTGCCAATATCTCGGTGCTCGGTAACCAGCTCAAGAAGTTTGACGAATCCAAGCCGTCGTTCGAGGTTTCTGCCGATCTTTTGGTGAGTATTTGTACCTTCTTTGTGTTATACTTCCATTGAGTCATCGTTTTTTGCAGATGAACATGCGGAAGTATGCTCCTGCTGTTCTTCTTTCCAGCAAGATCAGTGTTTACAAAGGTGACGGCGCGACCACCGTGCTCATCGTGCGTCGTTTTTCTTATCTCTGGCACCACTCGCTCAGGCCTTCCAGAATGTCCTCAAACAACGTCGTTTTGATCTCAACATTCCATCGGGCATCGAGAACGTCCCGGCGGACTGGGCGAAGCTTGTTGCTGCCGCGCAAAATGCTTTGACCCAAAAGCGGTCGACGATTAAGAAGTCGGTTAGTCGTCGACTGATGACCTGCTTTTCACTTTCTAATGGGATGTTTCAAGCTCGACGCAAGTGTCAAGACTCACAAGGACGACAAGGACCACGCTCCCGATACCGCACACCAAAACATATTTCGGCTCACGCAGGCCATTGTCAAGGGGACCCAATGCACGGTGAACGTCACTCTCTGCGCTCGTGTGGCCCTCATGGTGAGTTTCCAACGCATATTCTCGCTTGTCAATGGTCCTCAAGGTGGTGATAGCGCAAGGTTTATCTCAAGTTCCCAGGCGCGGACTTCTGGGACAAACTCGACAAGCGTCTCGCAAAAATTCGGAGGGAGGCAGACGGCGACGCGAAGAAGATCATCAAGTGTGTGCCTCATTCGGAACCTTTTTTTTTTCATCCTGATTCGCAACTCTTCAGAGCGTTCCGCAAGCTTCTGGACGAGGACCAGGAGAAGCATGGCAAAACCGAGGACCCCATCGACGAGACGGCCGTTGATGAATTTCAACAGGGGGTCGACGACCTTATCGACATTGCGGCCATCAACACAGCGACGTCGGTTCAAGGAGGGTCTGCGTAGAACATGTATGCCGTACTTAGAATGCCAACAATTTGAATGATTCACAAAATATTCGAGTAATGGCGTGCAGAACGGCAGAAAATATATAATTACTGGATGTGGTACAACAGCTGAATCTCAGGCTTGCTGCACAGCTGGCCTTCAGCCTAGCCTGGCCCCATGCTGGCGCCATTCACTATTGAACGTTGTATTACTCTAATTGGCAGCTGTCCGCCAGTCTCCCATGCCATGTCACACACAACTCACTCCCACCTGCCCGCCACCTGTCGGCCAATTGGCGGTGTACGGTATCAGATGCGCGAACAAAATCAGACCATAAATGATCTTCTCCAAACTCCGCTTATCAAAGAGAAGATTACGTGTTTGGTCTGACTAGGGAGACTAATTGTTTGTAGTGTTTGTCTACGTACGGTTTGCCGGAGGGACTCGGATGGATTTAGAAATGCATTGTCCGGATTGCCGCTTCGGGATGGGCCCAAGAAATGCCGCGCCTGCCGCGCACTTGCCGCGGCGGTCTTTGGGCAATTGGGATACAATTTCGAGCATTCTGGGTCCTGTACTGGCCTCACTGGAGCTCCAAAACATCCATATACAGCAGCTAATACATATCTTGAGCAGATCCAGCTAGGCACCGGGTGATTGAGATCTGTGAGTGGAAATCACCTGGTTTTCAACTCTTTTGAGTTCCCACATGTTTGGGCGTCAAAATAAATTCGGAGGGGCTTAATTCGCGGCCTGAGACTCGTATTGAAGCTTTGGTTGTGCACATCAGTCCCACGAAAGGTGCTGTCGCGTTAGTAGTTTAACTAGTTATTGCCCTGGGCAAGGGGTTGGCAACAAAATGATTAAGCATATCATGCCGAATTTTGTATTTAAGCTTGGGCCAGGCACTCCAGGAATTTTGTTGTTTCGGAGTGACTGGAAATGTTCCTGATATCTTGAATTCCAGCAACAGAATAAGCACTGCTTAAACTAGAGATTTCAGGGTTAGTATCTACTGCACTGAAACAATGAGTATCCGACTTTGTAATTCTGTGGCTGATATGCAACATATCAGACCGCGTATCAGTCGTCGGTCCGGAGCGGCCCGCCCCGGCCCGGGTGATCCGGCAGTATCAGCAGCAGTGTCAGTTGATCGGATTTGCTGAGTATCAGGCGGACCTGATACTTCCAGTTTCAGTTGGTCCAAAACTACACCCGATTTCTCCAATATTGGTAGCTCTTATATTGTGGCCAGAACATGAGATATCAGGAACATCTTCGGGCCCACCAATACAATCAATTTGGCGGAGTGAGGGGGACCGACCGACCACGGCAATCACCGGGTGATGGTATCATTCCCCGTAAGGCTATTTCTCACGTGGTTTAATTGGCGTACAGGGCACAAATTCCATTGCTTTTGTGTGATTTACTTGGCTCGAGTCCAAATATATGAGCTTTGAGCCACCATAATGTTTCTCGGACTGGTGGGACAGCTTGGACACATCAGACATTGTTTGCAGGATGTTTGATGTAGATAACTAGAGAAGATGTTAGCATTATGAGCTTGAAACCCCACACAGAACTTTTATGAATGTGTATTCATTACATGTAGTCTCAGTCTACAGTTTATAGCTCACTGTACTCGACTCATTGCCAAACACACCAGATTTTTGGTTCAAATGGTTGCTTTGCCCGCCGAGTTGGGCACTGCCACCTGTCAATCATTTCCTTTTCGGGACTATACTCTCAACAGAGGCCACGCGAGGTCAAAAACTTGCAAGTAAGTTATTCTGGAGACTTCTTGAGGTCCCAGGAGGCCCTTCAAACTTTCTTCCAAAAAATTTTTTTAAGGGTCTCTCGGGGGGGCCGACCGACCGGCATGATACCATCAATTTCTCACGTGCCAACCCCTTGGCCCTGGCCGTGTCAACTCCCGGCGCGTCAAGTTATTTGTTTATTCATTGACGTTGGTTTTTGGTTCAGAGCCCTCTAAAGAAGTGCATTGCGATAAATTATTGAATAATAGGTTCTGGGAAAGCAGAACTCAGGGAACGGCGGGAGGAGGATAGGACCCGGGATCAGTCGATCAAAGAGACCGGCAAGACGGCATTACTGCTTTGAGTCTACTTGAACAGATGTCATAAATCCGCTCGCTTGAGAGTTGAATTTTTGCTTAAATATTGTCGGAGGTGGTTCACATTAATTACACAGACGTGTACTCCTAAGATATACAAAAGGCTCGAGGGAAAACAAGGTGAAAACTGAACGAGAACCAGCCCACTGGACAAAGGCGGTGATGCCGTCAATTGAAAGCGGCAATCCGGACAATGCATTTCTAGATCCATCCGAGTCCTTCCGGCAAACCGTAGTCTACGAGAGACTAAGTAATGCTCGGGTCAAACACGCTACAGCCAAATACTCTTGCCTCCGACTACCATCTCGCAGATTCAACATTGATGAAAACAGGTCCAAGAAATTGTGTGGCTGCGTCCAATGTTCCAAGAAACAAACTAGAACGATTTTCTGGCAGACTCTGGCTTGAGCTTGAATTGTTGATCTGTCGCATGTCCGAAATGACGGATGAAAATGCTTAACGAATAATGATTACAACAACTGCTGTGCTACATTCTTGCTTTTCTCAACCTCTTCACTCAATCTTCACCTTGTTCGCCGCCTTTGCCTCCGCCTCCTCGTCGAAGAGCGAGATGTCCCACTTCGGCGTGTAGCGGTACGGGATGTTGTACCTGCTGCAAGATCAGCCCTCCGTCGCAGATGAAATAATAACACCACAACGCACCGGAGATGCCGCCCCTTGCCCAACGCGCTGATCTTCTCAAAGTCCTCCTCGCTCAGCGTGACCTGCTTGAAGTTCGAGATGATCCGCTCCTCCTGCACGCTCTTCGGGATCACCGACTGCCCGCGGTGCGCGCCCCACGCAACAAGCACCTGCGCCGTCGTCGCGCCGAGCTTCTTGGCGATCTCCTCCACCACCGGCTCCTCAGTCAGCTTCTTCTCGCCGATCGCTGCAAGCCAAATCAGCGCCTCGAAAACCAAAAGCTAGGCAAACGCACAGTTGTTCCCGAGCGGGCTGTACGCCGTGATGTGGATATTCTTCTCCTTGCAGTACGCGACGAGCTCGTGCTGCGGCAGCAGCGGGTGCCCCTCGATCTGGTTCGCGACGGGGACAACACCCGTGGCGGCGATGATGCCCTCGATGTACGCGATGGTGAAGTTGGACACACCGATGTTTTTGGCCTGGAGCGCGGTCAGAAACGCGTCATATACGCGAAATCTCTCAAACAAACCTTGGTCTTCGGGAGCGCGATCATGGCTTTCCAGGTGTCGACGAGGGAGGTCTCGAGGTCGAGCGCGACCTCGCCGGGTTTCTCCGGGTGCGGGGGGTACATTTCTTTACCGGGCACAAACGCAGCGGGCCAGTGGATAACTGCAATCAGTACTTTGTGTTAACCAAAAAAATCCACATCTTTATGCGAACAACGCGATGACGCACGGTAAAGATCCACATAGTCGAGCCCGAGCTGCTTGAGCGTCTCGTCGAGCTCCTTCTCGACCTCCGCGGGCTGGTGGCCCTTGTTCCACAGCTTCGACGTGATGAAGAGCTCCTCGCGCTTCACGACGGACGGGATGACCTTCTTCAGCGCCGCGCCGACCTCGTCCTGATTCTCGTATATCATCGCGAGGTCAAGATGGCGGTAGCCATTCCGGACGGCCGTTTCGACCTGATCGAGGGAGATCAGCACTTATCTCATCTCATCTCGTTCAACTGTTGTTCCGAGTTTCATTCATAAGTACATACCGCGTTCTCGACCTCCTTGGGCTTCGACTGCCACGTCCCGAGGCCGATTTGGGGAATGGGCGTGCCGCTGGAGAGGGTGACGAACTTTCCGAAGGACATGGTGAGCTGAGCAGACAAGGAAAGTGCCTCTTGCAGCGATCCTTCTCTTATATTGCGTCTGCGGTCCGACGGGTCCGACTGGTCCGACCGGCTCAGGCGGGCCGGACTTCGGCATGTGACTTTGTAGCCAAAGGCGAGCGAAGGTTCAACGGAGGTAATAAGAGCTTGTTCAGATACAGCTGACTCCTATTCAGCCAGGAAGAACCTCGAACTTACATAGCTGCAGCTGGATTCATATGCCAAGCGACACCGAAATTGAACGCGCACGTGTTCAAAACTTCAACCCGGAATTCAACCGTGGCAATTTTGTGTTCAATTTACGGCTCTTGTCCAGCTTCGCCAAATTTCACGCCGAGTCGCCAACCAGAAATTTGCCAACGACATAAAACTCGCCGAAGAAACATTACAACGCTCTAATACGTTTTCGCCGCCGCCTTCACGAGATCCGCACACCGTTCCGCAAACATAATAACCGGGACCATCGTATGCGCCGACGGGACGCACGGAAACACCGACGCATCGCACACCCTCAACCCACTTACACCATACACCCGCAGCTCGTCATCCACCACCCCACCCTCCTCCCTCCGCGCCATCCTGCAGCTCGCCGAATAGTGGTAGCATGTCCGAAACTGCGCCCGGACGAACGCGTCCAAGTCCGCGTCCGCATCGGATGCGGGGAGCTGGAAGTCTTTTATGGGGTAGCCCTGCGCGGCGACCTGCGCGGCCAGGCGGCGCGTGAGGTGTATCCCTCTTCGAAGCGGGGCGTAGTCTTCCGCGTTTGAGAGGAACCCCAGGTCGACGTCGGGGCGCGCGTGGGGGTCGGAGGAGGCGAGACGGACGGATCCGAGGGATTTGGGCTGCATGTTGCACAGGAGGAAGGAGAAGATACCCATTCCGGGTGGAACGGGTGCATCGGACGTGCCGTACGCGATGGTCATGATTTCGAGGTCGGGGCGGTCGCCAAGAGAAGGCACGGGGTCGAGAACGCGCGCGGTTTTGTCGTCGAGGTGGGTCGAATGCGCGAAGATCGACATTGGGGAGATTGTACTTCCCATAATGCCTTTGAAGCCAAGCATGTACTTCCCGAATTCCCAAACACCTTTCCAGGCGCTGCCTGCGGCGTGATGAACGGAGTCCCAGAGAGGGATCTCATACATGAGTGGGATGCCGATGTGGTCTTGCTAAACGTTGAAACAGATGTTAGCCTGCATCAGAGTCCGTTGAATATTTTTTCACCAAATGGGCCCCGACTCCAGGAAGATCAACCAGAGGGGCAATACCATGCTCTTCAAGGTGCTCCTTTGGTCCGATACCACTGAAGTCGAGTTGGTAAGGTAGATCGTGATGTGAAACGATGAAAGTCATACCTCAGGAGTAGCAGCTGAGGCGAGCCGATAGCTCCGGAGCAAACAACAATCTCCTTCCTTGCGCGAGCATAGAACGTGCCGGGAATAGATTTATCGCTCGACTCGAACACCACTCCCACCGCGACGCCGTCCTCAAACTCAATCCGCGTAGCAACCGCCTTGGTACATATTTTCAGGCGCTGATGTCGGTCATACGCGAGTTCGGCCGGTAAAAATGCGTTGTACGACGAAACGCGGCGCAGGCTGTCGTCGATTGCCTCATCCAGTATGGCACACACATCGACGGGAACGTCGGGCGCATTGAAGTCGCTGGTATCCGTGAATCCTAGAGCAGACGCGGCCGTACGGACGCTGAAAAACGTAAGGAGGGAGTGTTGCTTCTCTTTCCAAGCCGACGTACTTGCGGTGGATGTCGAATAAAAGGGTCGAAGTCTTGTTAACCAAAGGACCTGAAAAATAAAATGCTGTTCGAGGAAAAGCGGTTGGCCAGAAAAAAAACAATACAGACCAGAGTGTCCACGCCAAGTAGAATGCGTTTGGCTGAGGCTTTTTTCGGATTTGAGGAAGTACGGCTGCATGGTCTTGTAGTCCCATGAGGGATGGCCGAGTGCAGCCCAGTGGTCGAAATCCCCGGGAGGACCGCGCGTCACTAACATCTGGTTGACGCAGCTCGCACCACCGAGGGCCTCCGTATGTATAACGTCGACAATCTTCCCCTGCGCGCCTGCAACTGGCATAGACGATGACCGCACAACGGGTGTCGCTTTGTCGTACAGGTTGCTGGAGACCATTGGTATTCGCGAAAACCACGCGTCGTGCACGGGCCCACGCTCGAGAACGAGGACAGACACCGATGGGTCCTCGCTGAGACGCGACGCAAGGCAACATCCGGCCGTCCCGCCTGTGTTGTCAGCCTACAACACAGGTACAGAGGGCAATCGAGCTCACCTCCGACGATAACATAGTCGTACGTTTTCGTCTCGATAGCCTGCTTTGCGGATTCTTCGAATGGCGATCCAGCCTGCTTGACCGAGACCACAGGGTATGCGGGCGAACCGAAGATGCCCATTGCGAAAACGCCAGATACGACCGAGACAACTTGAAGGACAGAGTTAAGAGGACTCCCAGTTGGCTCATTTATCCGGCAACGCGGTTTCAGCTGAGTTTCTCAACAAGTCGACATCTTGGCGTTGATCTCGTCCAGATTTCGCTACATATACGTTAGACGCGGGTCACAACCCGCCCGTAAACCTGCGAAGTTTTGAGCAGTTTTGAGCCCGACCGTGCTGCGAGAAAGGGATATGTAGATAGGGGTTGATCCTTGCGCGATACCATTGACCATGTCATACCGATACTCCTGGGCAGTCGTGCTGCCGCGTCTCTCCAGCATTCCGTCCTATACTATCTGCAATCACCACTCGCCATTTCGGCTCGCAAGCGTGTGCCTTGTGGCAAATATCTAGCGATCATTTCCAGCTTCAACAAAGACTGGATGGCTGCAGGGTATCTAGTCCATCCGGTATCCTCGCGGCTGCTCCCAGATATTTTTCTTCCCATTTCACTGTGCAAGATTGGGTCGTGCGAGCCCTTCATGCCTGGTTTCGATTGGTCATTCAAAGATTGTCTCATAAACACAGGCAAAAAAATCGTATTTCAGGGCGTCCCGGACAAATCCCATACAGTTGCGAGCCGCCACGACTTGAATGAAGAAGAAGCTCGCGCTTTTCTTTCGATTTCTAGCGATGATCGCCGTGACCAGGGCTTCTTGGAGCGAGACCGTCGGTTAGCTCGGAAAAAAGCAGAACGGGATGCCGACGGCGTCCCAGACTATGTTTCGTGCTGTACCACCTTCAGCGTCAAGAGCACCTATGTTCCAGCACCGCCCGGTGAAAATTTCCCCCCTTCCCTCGTCTCCGTACATGTTGACTATGGCATCGCTTCGCTCGTGGAAGTCCCATCGGCCGGTCTTTTCTTCGAAGATGAGCGAGAAATCCAGCGGCAGGTGTTCTCCTTCCAAACGCGGCAACTGCTCATTAGCTTTCAGATTAAATAAGAGCTCGTTTTTCGGGCCCGGCGACGGAGAGAACGATCGTCTGGACCATGAACCAGGTATGCCATTTTTCACCGGCTGTAGAATTGTTGTCTGACGCACACAGGCGGCTTCTGGAGGTCTGGGCACACCTATAGAACAGCTCGTTACAGATTTAACCCCATTCACCATCGAATTCTCCACTTCATTCGACAGACCGGATACTCCCGACAAGGAGGACGGCATCCAACCGAATGTGACCCCAGAGGAGGATGACTGTTGGGCCTTCGAGGATGAATGCTATCTCGGTGTCGGGTATAAACCGGCGTTGTGACCCCCAACTCCATTTTGACCTGCCAGTCTTGTACTTTGACGTATACGGGACTCTCATCGTACGCCTTTAATCAAGTATCAAGCTATATCGCTGATCGCAGTATAGGACAATGAGTCCGGGACATTTGACGGCTCTGCAGCCTCTTCTAGCTTGGTCCCTCCATCGATTGAATCGACGTGAAGCGCTCGCATTCTATCTCGAAAGCGAAATCGCCGCGAAGAAACGCAATCCTGTTGCGCCCTACTCGGAAATCCTCGCCCAGGCCCACAGAGATGACGATACGTCTGGGGCTCCCTGCAGTGGAGGACGCGGCATCCTTGTTCGCTTCGTCCATCTCCACTTGGCCCCTGTACGATGGAGCGGTTTGGTGCCTCCAGAACCTGAAGCCCGGAATATGCCACCTAGTCGCCTTATCCGACGCCACTCACGACATCCTTTGCCAATCCTCTTCTTTTTCCGCCCTCGCGTCGTATTTTTCCAAGGTATTCACCTCAGACGGTTCACACGCGTGCCGACCTGATTCGGCGGCTTTCGATCCGCCACTGAAGTATCACGACGCCTTGGGCATTCCACGCCAGCAGCGGTGCCTCGTCTCGAACAGCCTACTCCGCGATCTGGAGTCTGCACGCCAGCTCGGCGTCCCCGCGATCTAGATGCGTCACCCTCAGAGCCTCGCTGGCCGCCGGGTTTTGTTGACGGAATACTCGTTTCCCTGTGAAATCTGTAGGGATTTCGTCCATCTGCGCTCTTCAATTCTGGGGGAGAATCGTCGCGCTCCGCAGTCGAGGTAGCTTGAGCCCAGGGTCAGCTTGTCTCGCATTACCATATTTGGCGGCTCGAAGCTACTTGTCTCGCATTCGCTCAGAGCCCACTCTCTTGCACTTGACTCTATGGCTGTAAATTTCGAGCCGACCATAGTATGTACTTATCTCCGTTTCACCTTCGTCGTCCCGTCTCACCTCACCTTTGCAGACATTCACATCCATCGTCTTCCTGGACGTTGTCTCCCTGCCGCAAAACCGCATCGGGTACAGATTGTTCCGGGCGGGATACTCGTGGATTATAACGTTTTCGATATCGGCCATCGCGCAGCCCGCGCTGGTGTACGTGCAGTTCGCAGCCAATCTTCCAGTCGCGCTGGATCTCGGGGACTTAGGCGTTATTCTGGCGCTCGCCGGCACGAGCTTTATCCTGCATGAGGGAAGGCGGAGGTATGAGAGGAAGCTGAACCTGGATTTGACGTGGGCTGAAGCAGGAGAGATGACGTGTGGATGGAGTAACTTTAAAAGTTGTCCGCAAAGCTCTCCTTGAAGTGTCGCCGTAACGGGACCTTGTCAAGCGAACTTATGCATGAAGAAAAATACCGACCTCGAGTTCGGCTGCGGCAACAACTGATCGCCGCTTGCCCTGAGAAGTATAAGTGCCATATACTTATATAAGAGGGCTGGATGCAGACGCTCACTTGGATCCATCTCATACAACCTCCATACCCCAGAACACCATGGACGCCAAGATCGAGCGCGCGGATAAGGCCTTGAAGGACGCGGGGATACTCATCCAGAAGGCAGCTGGCAGTACGTGCTTTGCTGGGTTTTTATTCTCCGTATTCTGACAAGTTACTTTGTTAAAGGTACTTCGAAGAAACAAAACAAGGCGCAGATCCGCAAGATCTTGAGTACCATCCAACAGATAACGAGTGTTTTGGGTGGGGCTGCGGAGTATGATAACAAGGCAAAAGTGCGCGCTCGGGATATTAGTTTGAATGTGGTGAAGCTAAAGTACCCCACAGGTCGCTGTGTCCCTATTCATGGTACGGTCCGGACGTAAGAGTAACGTTGTGCTGATTCTTGGCGCCATTATACAGAGCGTGCTTCAGCTGGAAATTGATAGACGCGATAATGACATAGAGATTGTCGCCGTCTGCTACTCCATGGTATGCATAGCCCTTACATTTTTCCACTGGTAGCTCAGGGCACATGTACAGACCTCGATGATCCACGTCCTGCGTTATCTGAACCAAGATGCCGCCACGCCCGAAGACCTGTCGGACCAACTTGTTGAGGAACTGGGCAACATGAGTGAGGCGATCAAAGACTTTGGTTCGTTTTCGAAGCACACCTCCGTATTCTTTTTGCTGATTCCGACTTCCCAGGTGCTTTCGCGGATGTCTACTACACGAAATGCAAATCATGGATGGGTGCGGAGATTCCTGTCTCATCTCTGACCGACAATTCATCTGAGTTACGTGTCCCCAGTTCGATTCGCCCGAGCCAGAGAATTCAAAACCAAAATCCAAGACTTCGCGAACACCTTTCAACGACATCAAGAAAGGATCGAATTTATTCTGGTAACGCAGATGGCCGGCGGTCAAGTGAAAATGGCCCACGAGCTCGCAGCCGTGAATACTAGTATCTCAACCCTAATCGACCGCGTCGGCGCGCCGGCTTCAGATCGAGAAAAACAGGCGTTCGAGTACATCAAGTCGCAAGGCGAGCAAATCCTCGAGGTTTGTGATTTAAATATGGCGCACGCACAAAATTATTGACGCTTCATTAGAGTACACAAGGCCTCACGGAGGTCGCTCGAAAGCTGCACGATTCGGTCACATCCAGTACAATTGAAGCGATCAACGATGCCTTTGAGGACCTCCTCGAGCAGAACAGGTCTGTCCGTCCACGGTGCTCACGCTTTGGCAGAGAATTCAGTTGCGAGACAGTACTCTATTCGAGTTTAAGCTCAAGGGCGCGACGATGGAGCTCAGCGAGGCAATTGACAGATCGACTGCGAAAATTCTGAACCGGGTGAGTGAGATGTCCGCAGATGCTGTCTGGTACTTATTCGACTGAAGATGGAATCGGGACCTCACGATTTGATCGACGAGCCCGATATCAAGGAGATCTGGAAAGGTACGTTTTCTTGTTGGTCCTTTCATAACTGCTCACGACGCAAAATTAGGAAATGAGTGGAAGGTCAGCGTCAAATGCCGCGTTTTCGTCGACGGTGAGGCATATGAATGCGAATATATCGCTCTTTACTGAATCTCCAATGTAGCACTCTGCAATCACTACACCGAGAAATTCTTGAAGTCGGCGAGCGAAGACAGCTGGACACTCAAAATCTTGGGCAAAGTAATCAGTGCGTGGAACTCACCCAGCGCTACGCATGCTTCATTATCACCTAGATTACCCTGCCGTCGGAGAAGCGATTGACGAGGATGCAAGCGGCTTCATTTCGGTACACGAGATCAACCACTTCCTCAAGAAGAACCAGGGATTATCCACGCCTGTCTGGTTTGCTTTGTGAGTGTTCAATACCTCTAATCACCGTGTTATACCTTCCTGACTGGATTCCAAGCTGGGCTGTCGGCCCACAGTATCTAGACATCGAGTGGATATTTTTTAGCTATTTGATTCACCAAGTACTCACTCCAATGCCGACAGCTATACAATTAAAATTGATGAAATTACCGCGCACCTGGAAGAGCGCTGCCGCAAACTAAAAACCGATGACCAAGATTTAAGTATGTGCATCGATAGTTACCTCGACACCTTGAATCTCGTGAATTGCATAACCGAATGGATGGCGTGGGATGCCGGTGCGAGTGGCCTGGAGGAATTGGACGACGAGACGGGGCAGGATCTCCTGGACGTGGCGACGACGCTGTCCCAGACGAAGGAGGCCCTCATTGAGGGAAATCTAAACGCCGTCGGGTATCGCGTGGACCAGTCTAGTCTTCCCAGTCTGACGAACCAAGCGGCCTTCCGCATCGAACAGGTATGCCTAAGACCTACATCCGAATCTGCCTGACACGAGAGATTGCAGAGCATCACGGTGCTGTTATTCTTGATACTCCGCAAGCATGACGAAATCATTTCGGCGGGCATGGAGAACATGACCGCACAGCAATTCGCCTCGAAATGGCAGGACATGGACGCGACGCTGTCTACTTTGGTTTGGCAGTTCCACTGGCGGTTCAAATCCCTCCGTCGCAGTTGGCGCTCGCAGAAGCAGGATATTGAATTACAGGTGCAGTGTTATGCGGGTGGGTTGTTCAATGGATGGTATAAGGAGGCGAGTCAATCTTCTATTGAGCGAGGAGTGTCGAGGATAACGAGGCACAGTATATCAAAGAAGGCAGTCTGATCGTCCGGTTCCTAGAAAATGACGACGACGACGACGACGACTCAGAGCAGCCAACTGAGCCAGAAAGCACGTCAAGCCCGCCCGTCGTCTCCATGGATGCCAAGGTAAAGAACCATCCGTCAACGAGATGTAGACTCACGTTTTTTTCTCGGCGCAGATGGATCAACTATCTCAACGTGTGACGGCACTGGATGCGCGACTCGACACGATCGAGTCGATGTTGAAGCGGATCTTGAGCATGGGACTCGAAAGACCCTCACAGGAGGAGCCCCACGCACACAGAAACCCGAATAGCACCGATGCCAACAACAGGACTCAGCGTGGAGAGGAAGACGATGGAGATGCGACCCACCGAGCGACCGGGCATGAAGAGGATGATGGTGATCAGAACGGCGGGGATGCGGATGACAGCCAACACATCGGAGAGGAAGACGATGGAGATGCGACCCACCGAGCGACCGGGTATGAAGAGGATGATGGTGGTCAGAACGGCGGGGATGCGGATGACGGCCAGCACATCGACGCGGAGAACCTGGATGATGACAGAGTATATGGCGGCGACGATGAAGACTAGGGTATGATAAATACCGATGTAATACGCCGGACATTCCACGGATTGCAACGTTTTCGATATCGGCCATCGCGCAGCCCGCGCTGGTGTACGTGCAGTTCACAGCCAATCTTCCAGACCCGCTGGATTTCGGGGACTTAGGCGTTATTCTGGCGCTCGCCGGCACGAGCTTGATCCTGCATGAGGGAATGAGGAAGCTGAACCTGGATTTGACATGCTGAAGCAGGGGAGATGGTGTGTGAATGGAGTAACTTTGAAAGTTGTCCGCAAAGCTCTCCTTGAAGTGTCGCCGTAACGGGACCTTGTTGTTAGCTGACTTGACGCGAGCTCAGTGCGAGATATAGAGGATTAGATACACCATTCTGAACAAACATCTATCAAGCGGGCCGACTCGCCTGTTTGCCCCTGTTGCCGCAGGGAGGATGAGACTGTTCTTCACTATCTCATACACTGCCCAGCTCACACTAACACATGCGCCGAGCTACACCGCGTGGGCGGGCGGCCGAGCAGAGACATAATGAAATTGCTCTCCCGCCCGAAACTCCTGCCGCTACTATTCCAGTTCATTGCCTGGTCGGGACGGGACGGTGCCGCAGCGTCTTCGGAGAGCTCCCCAGGATCACAGTAGACGACATAGCCGGTGGAGACTGAGCAGATTCCTGCCGGACACAGCCCGCGATGTCCCGTCGCACTTCACCACACAACCCCCTAATATTCATCAATTCCTACTTACTCGCATTAATGCCTTAGATTTTGGGTGGCCTTTGGGCCGCGCTCGCGGGGCTTCCCCCGCCTTGAGTCCACGACTCCTGGCCATCCCGAACTCACAATAGAGAGCAGAATCAGTACATACAGCTTGGATACTTACAGTACAAGAGAGGTCCCTAACATACTGTACGTGGTGAGGGGGAAATAAACCTGATTCCAAAAAAATGCATCTGGTACAGGTTGTTCCGGGCGGGATACTCGTCGCGACCGTTTCGATGTCGACCATCGCGTAGCCTGCGCTGGTGTACGTACAGTTCGCAGCCAATTTTCCAGCCGCGCTGGATTTTGGAGACTTGTGTAGCGCCAAGATGCCGATCTTTGGGCCGTGAACGGCCAAGTCGAAAAATAGGCCGGAGCTCTCTAGTATACGTGATCTGAACGACTGTCTTCAGATTTCACACCCGGTAGACTAGAGAGGCTGAAACGAGCCTAGGCCGGAGCAAAGCTCCGGTTTCGGGAGATATAATCTGATCGATACAGGTAGTGGGAGTCGCTAACATGTAAGGTGTCGCGAGGTTTCCACTACCTTGATACCGAATTTTGACTCTATAGCGTTGGCCAATGCTGGGAGGCAATGGTATCTGTGGCGCGGCGATGATAGGAAGATCGTTGTAATCCTGACTGTGATTGCACAAACGCTGAAGCTCGGCCTGGAACTCAACCTCTGACCCCCCATCCTGACACCGTCTGGCCAAGCCCTTGGCTACTGACAATGACCGAATGAGGCCTCCTCCATAAACGTCCGGACGCAAAGCCGCGAGTAGCCGACGTATCTCTACCGCCTCCTTTATATCATCGTATGCGAGGGTGTTCTGCCATAGCGCGAGACGTCGATTCGCACGGTTGTGCAGTGCCGCACCAAGATGAGGAGAAAACCGTCCCGGACATTCACGCATCAGCTCGCGCGCGATGTAGACGGCGCGTTCGGCGAGATGCAGCGCCTCCCGATGCAGGTACGGCACCTTGCCGTAGCAGGTGGATGCATTTAGTAACGACGCCGCGAGATCCGGTTTGTACAGCGCTGGCGTACAGGATGCCAGTTTCTCGCGAAGCGCAATTGCTTCGTCTATTATACCCAACGCAAGCATGAACATGCCAGCGTCACGGCTGTAATTTGCCATGTTATTGAGAGCGACACTCAGCCCAGCCTCGTATGCGGTGTCGTGCTGCGATAAATATCGGAAGATGGCCACAGCCTCCTTTATGTGCTCCAGAGCTTCTTCGGCGTTCCCCAGGCGACTGAGAGCGGCGCAAAGACCGATGATTGCGCGCGCGAGCTGCGCATCGGTCGCTGATGGTGGTGCATTGTCTTGGATGGAGGCGCGGTACATGCGGGTAATCTGGACGTACGTTTGTCGCGTGTCCTCGTACATCCCGAGGTCGAGCATTTTTTTGCAGAGATCCTCCAGACCGGCAACGAGTCTGAAGAAGGGGATCTGCACTTTATCCGGGGAGCGGAGAGCACGAAGAAGCGCTATCGCCTGCGAGATGACGTCCTCGATCTGGTCTTTCGGATCATCGACCGGATACTGATGTGTAGTACTGCACATATTGCCCGTGTCGATTTGGTCCGTAGTAGTTGGCACCGGCGAATATTGGTTCAGTGCGTCCTGGAGCGTCTGGATCTTAACACGCAGGTACTGGGCCTCTATCCCAGACGTTGATTGTTCTAGGTCCTGACAAGACATGACTGTTAGTGAATTAGCTGGATTAGATATAAAATGAACGCACTCTAGAGGCTCGCTCTATCGATGACCGCATCGTAGTCCCCGACATTCGAGCAACACCAACAAGGGAGTCCGCGTAACTTGGGTCAGCCTTCGCCTTGGATATGCGAAGTTTCAGATGCTCTTCTATGAAATCCAATCGTTGATTTATCTCTGCTCGGAATTGCTCGTTCATGGCGCTGGCATGCGTGACAGCGAGTTCGATACGCATGAGGCCTTTCATCTTGAATATCGTGACGTACCAGTGAGTATAGGTTGAGATAAAATATGGTGACATACGGAAAACCGGCGTCTGAGATCGGTCACCGCGCTCTCAACACGTTGGAGATGTTTTAGCACGTCCGCGGTCGTTTGGCCGTGTAAGAGAGCCATGAAGCGCCTCATCTTGCTATCGACTCCGGCGTGCAGTGCCACGCATTTGTCAAGGCAGCCCGCAAGTTCCCTGATAGCAAAGTATTACTTCACGAACGCGCGGGCTGGTGGCGGGCGTACAGTTCTAGTTCAGAGCACGCATCACGTAGTTCCTGCCCGGTCTCCGTGGTGATGTCCGCTGCATTCGTCCCAAGACAGTCCTGAATTGCCTGGAGATCGAGGACGACCGCAGAGGTAATTATGATTGCGCTGGTGTGTGTATCCGGAAGCTATTGAAACAAGGCCGTAGGATCAGAACGCGAGAAAACTTGAGAGTATGCTTGAGTCGAAAAGACATACCTTCCCCACCAATGTCAGTGCGACGTCGCGCAGCTTTTTCCCCAGTTCCAAGAGTGAAATGATACTAGCTGCAAGTCCAATGGCCTCCATGAGATGCTGGGAAAGGAGGTAGTAGAGTGATGGAAGGCGAAAGCAAAGACAGACTAGCGCCGTGGCGATGTAGCCAAAATTAACGCGCCGAGATCAATTGTAGAGCTTCTTGAGATTTCCCTTGCTGGTGCGAAGGAGACTACACACCGGCGCTGCCTCCAGCGATGAACGCCCTGCCATCGAGGCGGGCTCCGCTATACCTTCCTACACTACTTGTTGGACCTTGGTACATAGGCGTTATTCTGGCGCTCGCCGGCACGAGCTTTATCCTGCATGAGGGAATGCGGAGGTATGAGAGGAAGAGATGGTGTGTGAATGGAGTAACTTTAAAAGTTGTCCGCAAAGCTCTCCTGAAGTGTCGCCGTAACAGGACCTGTGTCCTACATTGATACTTACTTGTTCGTCATCAATATAGGGTATCTGTTACAGAGACTAGACCTGTGTGAGATATGGACTATTACGTAAGGATGATTAGATTGCGGAATGTACCGAATCTTTGATCTGCCATCAATTCGTCCTCGTTCTGGTAGCCGCTTCCGACTTGCGACTTCCTGCCAGACCTCCCGCACACCCACTTCCCTTCATCTCATCCAGCCTCCCACTTCTCCCACATATTTATCTCCCCAAGCGCACAGCCCTCTCCTACGATTCCTACCTCACCTTATCAATCCAACTCATGCATGAAGAAAAATGCCGACCTCGAGTTCGGCTGTGGCAACGAATATTTGAAATGAGATGAAATGAAAACAATATATATATATTTTTCAGCCCAACTGGTTGGGCGTCAAATGATGTCTGAGTCGTTGAATCAGAGCAACGGGATGGTTACACCGATCTTGACCAAAAATTATCGTTGCTTGCGTGTCGACTGGATACCCGCCGCCTCGAGGCTCGCTCTCACTTGAGTTCCTCCATTGTGGTGACAGGCAAGTGAAAGGGAAGTGATGGCGCTTATATAATGGCTCCCATCACCGAAATTCTGGCAAAATCAGTCGGTCCATCGTGCTGCACGAACGAGCCACATTTTGGCTAAACTTTGAGTGGAGGGTCATCTTAGTTTCATCTTTTGCAGGGAATGTCCCGGCCAGAATTTTGAATTTGGCCCTTGACATTTTTATGTGTTTTCACACTCATTTATAACACAAGTTCAAGAGAGAAATCGAAAATTCTGTTCGGGACATTCCCTGTAGATTGATCTTGCAAGTCTGCTGCATTTTATTTCAGAGTAAATGACCCAATATTGAGGGTGCAATGATGGACCAAAGGAATCACGCCAAATGACCCCATCAAACACGGCAATCGACGGTTTTCAGTGCTGTTTGATAGTTTAAAAAATTACAGTTACCCCAAATGCTTCTCTATTCATATACTGGATGATTTGGCTGGCTTGAATTGGAGATATATGCTTCTGGTGAACTTGCTGGGCGAAATGGGTGATTTGCCAGTGGTTTGACAGCTTTTGGTGGTGGCATCAACATGAACAAACAGACATTTGATCCCTGCCACTTGCCAGTCACCATCCATTGGCCTACATAATCTCCGTATGCTCGTGCCCGGACCGCAGTCGAGTCACTGACTAGCATCAGTCGCCCACTCATCGCTTCCATTTCAGTGCTGTTTCCATTCTGTGCTGTCACTGCCGTGTTGGTGGGAAAGGTACACCCGAGAATGGGACTAAGGCTGTCCTGGCGTCTGCTGCAATGGGTCAGATGAAAAGCACGCCGTTGCCTTGTGCTGGCGGTCCGTGCGTCTATTGTGTACTGTAGGCGCTGCATGGGCGTCTAAACACCCCCCTTATCTCCTGGGCCCACCGTGTGAGTTCCGCTTGCTTCTGACCACGATCTTCCCCAGAGGCATATTGGTGAGATGAGCAGCGTTCAAAGTCTTGATGTATTGAGCCCTGACTTATGCGTAGCCATGATCATTCCTCGGTATGACCCCCCGACCCCCGCAAGCTCTCAAGGCTCGTCGACGACGATATTGCCGTCACACAATGTGATATCGTCCAAGCAGTATTATTATGAAGAGATCGAACCAGAGCGAGGCCGTTCTCTGTCGCGGGCGAGTTCAGGCTCGTCGAGAAGCTCAGGTGTCCTGGTTCTCCCCTCCCCCAGCTCTATCGACTCAGGATCTCAGAACCTTCGCTACGCGTATGGGTTTCCTTCGTGGACTGAACCGCCTCCGGTTCAACTAAACACTGGGGTCAGGCCGTCTGGGTTTCAAATCCAGTCGTATCCTCCAGCTCCCAGCATCATCACTGCCAAACTCAACGAGATGCGACAGACCGCCGATTCAGCGCTAAAGTCGTCGAATCCCGAGCTCAGGCACTCGATCCCACCCGCCAGCATGTCATTCGGTTCCCAGCCGCCCATGCCATACAGCGATAGTTGGGCTCAGTGGTGGGCACAGGCGGCTCCCCTTGTACCTGACATGGGCAGCCCGGGTCTTTTCGGTCCTCGCAGCCCTGTGGGAGACTACACCTCCATCGCTCCTACCCCCAGGCCGCTGAGCACAGTCACAGAACGCACCGAGCCTCCCAGCGCCGCGGTCGCTCCCGGCAGACCGTCGCAGATTCTTCCGTCGGTGCCCATCCTGGCTCCCTCGGACGGAGGTCGCTCTGGTAGCTCTCGCTCCTCCCGCTCCTCCCGCTCCTCCAGTGCTGGGAGGTCACAGTCCACACGTTCTATAATAAGCGTCGAAAACCTGCCTCTTCCCGATTCATCCCGTACAGCGCCGCAGCCGCCGCCCGTGATCGTGGTTCCTGGGCCCCGGAGCCAACACCCTCGTATCATTCCTCAAACACCGACGCAGGCCCCCATTGTGATCAATCCCCCTTCTGTTCCCGTGTCGCTTCTCTCGCAACCCATTCAGTGCAGTATTCCTTCCGTGATGACCCCCGAGCGTCGCGGTTCACGTTCGCGCTCACGTTCACCCATTCACTTGTCGCCGCCTATTGTTCGGTATCCGACGCAGCCCATCATTATCTCCGCTCGGCGTACACCGCCTCCGGCCGTGATTATTCCCCAGCGCTCGCGTTCGCGTTCCCGCTCGCCGCGCAGCTACTACGAACGGTATCCTTCCTATCGACGTCACTCGCCGGATGTTGTTCGGCAACCACCGCAGGTCCCCATTATCGACTTGGGTTGGGGTGCACCGTCTTCTCCCGTGATCATTCGCCGTTCGCGTTCCCGCTCCCGCTCGCCGCGACGGTACGAGCGGCATCCTTCCCATCGAGGTCACTCGCCGCATTTGGCTCGGCCGACGCAGGTTCCCGTTGTTGAATGGTCTGCGCCTCCCGTGATCATTGACCGGCCCTCCCGCTCCCGCTCCCCGTCCATATATGGACGGCCCTACCGACGCCACTCTCCTTCTCCTCGCCGCCACACTGTGATTATTCAACCGGAAACGTGGGCCGCATATCCACCGAAGATACCTTTCGCGTTCTCCTGTCAGGTGCAGCAGATCCAGATCGCCCTATCGGGGTCCGGTCATCATTCATAGACGGTCGAGGAGTCGGTCTCGGTCTCCTCACAGCGTCCGGTCTCGCACTCCTACTGGACCCAGTTATCGTCAAGGTCACCCTCCTCGCCGCTCTCGCTCTCACGGTTTCCACGGGCACTCTCCGCGCCGCCACTCTCACAGTCGTCGCGTCTCTCGCTCTCGCTCTCCTCGCGTTATTCGTGTCCATTCTCGCTCTCGCTCTCGCTCTCCTGTTTATACCCCTCACCCTGCTTCTACTCCTCGTCCTCGTTCTCCTGACGTCAACGTACTACCTGGATCTTCTCGCCGGTCAGCTCGTACTCCTCCGATCGTGGTTATCCAGCCCTCCACAGTGACCTCGTCGACGAGCCGAAGCAACAGTCCGATCATCATCCCTTCGAATGTGCCTCCGTCTGCGCTTCCGCAGTCTTGGGAGTCTTGGGGGATGCCGCCGCTGCAAGACCAAGGTTTAAACACGGGCCACCCTGCGTACTACACTCCTTCACCTCCGCCGTTTATCGGCCAGGGTTGGCCCAATTGCTACCTGAGTGTCCCCGGTGGTGCTGGCGTTCCTCTGGGGTATCCCCCCCCTCCCCCCCCTCAGTGGACTGGGTACGAGAACTCATTTGCGGCGCCTCAAGCTCCGTATAATGCTCCTCCTATGAACTGTCACCCTCCGCCGTGGGCTCAAGCCCAAATATGGGCCAACCAGCACTCTGGACATCCAAAACATCCGCGTTTCTTCTTTGCGGATGGGAATGCATCGGTCGTCGTACGTTTGCGCGTCACCTTATCGTTACGTCGTTGTTCTAACATCATGGCAGGTCGACAATACCCTCTACAGGCTTCACCGGTACCTCTTCAGCAAGGGTAGCTGGTATTTGAACCTCGGCGAACAGCCGACGCATCTGTGGGAGAGCAAGAAAGATTTCGACCGATTCCTCACCATTTTGTATCCTTCGTACGTTCTGCTTTCCCTCCTATTCACTCCTTCATTGATTCATCAATGATTGTCCAGTGACTACTCAAAACACGAATGCGAGAGCGCCGAGGAATGGGCCTCCGTGCTCACTGTCGCGGACCACGTCGGCATGCAAGACATCCGCCGTCTCGCGATCAGCCGCCTCGCGGAGTGTGCTGGGCCGGTGGACAAGATCGTGCTGGGGCATCGGTACAACGTTACCGAGTGGCTCGCACCGGCGTACCTCGCGCTTGCGACGCGCACCGAGTCCATCTCCGCCGCGGAGGGCGCGAGGTTGGGCGTGGATGCGCTTGTCCGCCTCGCAGCACTCCAGGACGAAATTTACGGGAACTTGAGGTCGTATGTCAACCCCGAGAAGTTTGCGGAGATGTTTGCGAGCAAGTTGGCGATATAAAAGCATGTCGAGCAAATCGGGAAAGAAGTGAATGTGTAATTGTAGTTTGTCTGTCTCGCCATGCCTACCTGCTTTATGTACTACTACATCTTGAAATACGAGTGGTATTTGTCACTTTACTTTATGCAGGGCAGTCTATTGCGAGGGCGGTGGAGGGAAGTTACATTGAGGGGACGAGGGAAATGAAAGCAACCAAGTTATCAAGGCGGAGTAGTATGATAATTACATTGATGTAGGGAGGCATATTAAGAATTATGAGGCACATTCAAGGAGATGAAATGACTCCACGCGGCTCAGCGCGGAGACGCAAGGCTTGGGGGTCAATGACTTGCTGGACGATCCAAGGGAGCTCGTCTGAGACATCCGTTGTGATGACCTTGTGCATATTGACCTTCACCTCCGCGAGCCCGTCGACCTCCCGCGCGCGCTGTGCCTGCATGCGCTCCACGTGCTCCGTAAACGCGTCGGCACTGGCAAAGCAGTTGAGCGCGCCGAAGTTTATGGGCGAGCTCGGGCGCAAGGGTGAGCTGGGGCGCGAGGTGACTGGGCTCGAGGGGCGCGAGAAGCACCGCGCGATGGGCCGGACAAGAGTGCGCGGGGTGAGGAACGAGATGTCCGTGTGGAAAAACAATTCGGTGTGGTCGTTTTCTTTGATGGTGCGGGGTGGCTCGACGGTGTCGCAGAGGTGGGTGGCTCGGACGGAGTCAGCCGAGGCGGAATCAGAGAGGTCGGGAGAGGAGTCGCTGCCGAAGGTGGAGGACCCCCATGTGCCCTCCGGGGTGGTCACGACGGGAGAGCTGCTCCGGGTGGAGGAAGTCGTTTCCTCGTCACTGAGACCCGTTTGAATGCTCAGGTTCTTGCGGTTTGTCTGAAGTATAAATCAATTGCCGATGCCACAGCCATTGGGAAAGATAAACGTACCCGCTTAGAAATGTCGAATCGTTGGAAATCCATAACTTCGACGCGTTCAGTATCGGACATTGAAGTATAGAGGATGAGGGCGATGAGATTTAGTGAGGAGAATAGAGACTGTTGGTTGAGAGAGACAGCGTCCGGGCGACCTCTATTTATACCGGAGCCTCTGGGTGGCATAGAACGAAGGCCATGGCTTGGGCGTAGCGCTTTTCGCCCGATCAGGAAATGGTCCAACATTGTTTGGAAACGCTTTGGGTGGCCACTATAAGCGAAGCAAGCCCCACATTATGCAGAAACGCTTTGGTGGCCACAAAGCCCGACGTTATGCAGTCGCTTTGTTTCGATCGAGTAGAGAAAGCACACAAAGAACAGAGTGGAAATATTCGTTTGTTTCTACGTTGCTCAAGTTCGAGCACGCATTCAGAGCGGAGAATAGCTCTTGCCGCCTTTGTTAACCCATCTCTCAGTGGCTGCGTCTAAATCATGGTAAGTGTGTAATCTGTGGCCAGAGGACGTTTACTGACTAGTAGCCCAGTCTAGAACCAAATCTTCACTATCGCCGCCTGAAATCATTTTCAGTCCCCCCGAAGACGAAGACGAGTTTACGATGTCAGATTCCGAGCTTGCAGCGATGGCTCAGGAACTTGAGACCGCTCAGTTCGTCACGGTAGTGCGAGTCGCGAAACCAGTAATCTGTTGGGCGGCACTGCTTCCAGCCATGCCTCGGCAACTTTTCCGGAGAGTCTCGCCTGGCGAATACCGGTGCGATTTAGCAGAAAGTGATATCGAACGTCGCAAGACCAATTCGAAGGAAAGGTGGAGAGTAACCCGCATACCAGTGCGATTCGCGAAGCCACTAATCTACTGGGCGAATTCAAAGGGGAAGTGGAGAGTAGCTGGCTGGCCAGAATCCAATTACGCCGCGACGAGTGCGCCGAGGATCACTGCCAACCAAATAGATGCCTATGCGATTGCGCGGTTGGTTGGGAATATAGCACGCAGCGCTACTTATCGTTGATGTATTATCCTTCAGAGATATCGAACATTATCGTTTTTCACCGACGCGGTAAAGGAAGAGAAGTAGAGCTGTGATCGACGATCACGTTTCTCGAATGATGCCTCTTCCTTCCGACTTCACCAGTCTGTACCGACTGTTCCTCCGCACTTCTTCTGCCTCCGTGTTGCACCAAAGTAAGAGCACGAAAACCCTCCGTAAACTGTGGAGGCCTACCTTCGAAGATGCGGCTCATGCAACAAACCGACTCCAAAGCAACTCACTATCCCCAGTTCGTCGAAACGAGGTCGAAATCTGGTTGCGAACTTGGCACCTGCGGAGTAGGCTTTTTGAAAGTATATTTTTGGACTCTTGCTCACCGGCTTCAGTTGACAACACACTCGCACTGTTGTACACTTCGTGTAAAACGCGCGGTCTTTCGCATCGCCTTACTCGAAATCTTGGTGTTCTGGTACAGCGCGAACAGCTGCGAATAAACTCCATGAAATTACCCAAGTGGAGGCCTTCGTTACCCGCCGATGCGGCGGAATATCAGACATCCTACGAAGACAAGCAGTTTACCGCTACTAAACAACGACAAGAAGAAGCAGCTCCCGCATGGAACGCGCTCGAGGAGGTGGTAAGA
Organism: Mycena olivaceomarginata; assembly: GCA_029378375.1. Lineage (NCBI taxonomy): Eukaryota > Fungi > Basidiomycota > Agaricomycetes > Agaricales > Mycenaceae > Mycena > Mycena olivaceomarginata. The sequence continues at coordinate 44,095 of JARKIC010001004.1, forward strand.
ATGGCAGAAGGCAGAAATGAGCTTTTATTAGGGAGAATTGCCCTCAAAAGAACCCTCTGAGTCTCCGAAAACAACACAAATTGAGGCCCCGACTCCGCTACTCGGTGCCGTTGATCGGATTCGTGCGTATTCAATTTGCCCCTACATGTCTTCATGTAATTGACATTTACGCCGAGTAAAGGAGGATTATCCTTAACCCTCTTCGGCGTGCAATCACATGCATATTAATCGTGCCACTCCCTATAAGAGGAGGCTCTTTGAAGTGGTTGAACTATCCAAGTTTCCCTCGGCTTAGCTGCGCTTCGCACACATTCACTTTCGCCCCTCACTTTACCATTCTTTCGTCGACCCGACAATGCACTCTACTGTCTGTCGTGAATTCCAGTCCGGCGGTCTAAAGTCAAAGGGTATTAAGGTTTGTTCATGTCGTCTGCAGTCCACTGTCCATGACTCATGGACTCATTTATGTTAGCCACGGGGCACTCTTGAAGTAAATCTCGGGACCCCATTCCACCTCCTGCTGGATGCCGACTCTGACGTCGAGACCCCTTCTCCCCTGACCCTTTGTTTCGACTTCCCCAAACCTCCCTCCGAGTCGTCGCCTCTTCGCGAAATGTCTGAGTGGAGCGACGATTCGGATTCGGACTCGGATTCAGAACTCGACCTGGAGTCTGACGACTCGCAATACATCTCCATCTCCTCCGACAGCCCCTTCTATACTGCTCATCCTCCTGTGGCGTTCCAAACCACGTTCGACGTCCCCCTCGTCCCTTTCCCATCCAAGCCACTTCTCGACGACGCCAACTACTCCGAGGCCTCGGTCGCACAGTCCCGCGCCGAACTCGAACGCGTCCTTCCATCAGAGGTCAAGAAAGATCTCTTTCTCGTCGACGAGGGGTGCTTGAGGAGCATGGGCGATGAGCTCTTCTCTACGCCCATCGACGCGTTCATGGATGTCTGCTTATCCCGCCTGCGATCCACTACATCCATCCCCTCCCCCAACAGCTCCAGCAAGTCTGGTGGCGCCTCCGTGAGTGCCCCTTCCCCTCTCCATCCTCCTTTCCTTATCTTCGCGTCCCTGACCCTTTCCTTCAGGCGCCTTTCCCGAAATATTACTTGGCGTCGTTCCTCGATCTGGATCGATGCGATGCGAGTTCCCTGGACCCTTCCCTGCGCGCCCTTTTTTGCAAGCGCGCGTTATCGGCTCGTCATCCGCAGGCGAGCCCTGCGGCGGCGCCTGGAGTTATCCCGTTCCTTTAATTTATTATAATGGCCTACAACATCATACCCTCTTTTTAACATACACGGGTAGATTCCCCGGATAATATATACTATTTTACCTCCAAGCTACTAATTGCATTGCTCGGGTCCTAAGGCCTAAGCTAAGGCCTGAGGAGCGACCACCTTGAGAATCTATCTACCCCGCTCGAGCCTCACTACGTTTTCCGGGGCTCATTCCATTTCAGGCAATGCTCGAGGGTTGTCCGTCATCACCGATGTCTGGAAGGCCGCAATGCAGCTCATGCAGGATTCCTGTCTTTCAACCCTCCATTCTTTCACACCTGACGCAAAAGGCGGAATTGCACAAACTCGTGCGTTCCAACGAGTACCCCACGGATGTCCAGGCATCACATTGCCAGGAGATTATTTCGTCTTCACCAGCCGAGCTGGAACGCTATGACACCGAGATTTCCCGGCTCAGAGCCATCATCGACAAATTGGAGAAAGACCGGAATGTCGTTGAAGAATATCAGCTCTTGTGTCGGTACACCGTCTCTCCCATCCGTCGAATGCCGGCGGAAATCCTCACCGAGATCTTCGCTTTTTTCGTCCCGGATGCATTCGAGACCTTGGATACTTCAATGCAGTACGAAGAGCAGGTGCAAGGGGAGTTGGCTCGCGTGGCCAATGCCGACCTTTTGCGAATCGCGCACGTCTGTCCCCGCTGGCATAAGCTTGCCATGGAGACCCCGTCGCTGTGGTCCAGCATAGGCTTGCATTTAAAACTGTGGAGGGATGTACGTAGTCGAGGGCGCATGGTGACTGTCTTAGAATCTTCTCTCGAGCGCGGGGGTAATTTCCCGTTGGATCTAGGCATAAACATCCGGGGCCTCTCTGGCCCCAATGCATTATGGCTCATCCCCCTTCTCACTCAGTACTCTCGACGATGGAGAGCATTATCACTCTCCATGGATCTTGCAACTGCTTCCCATTATGGAGAGCGTCCGAGGCATAGGAGGGTCGGGTCGGGTCCGACCCGACCCGACCCTCTGGGGCAGTGCTGGGCGGTGCAAATAAGATCAATCAGATAAAAATGACAGTGCCCATCAGATGGCGGCCCTTTTGTCTGGCTGTAAGTCATTGCCGCGCCGCGCCGCCGTTGTCGTGATCACTATTACGCTAGCCTTTTGTCCTTCAATGTTCCTGGATGCTCTCTACTTATTGTTCTCCCCTGTTTATAAGATTGTGTTATCCTGTGTCGGCACACACATTGTACCAATGACGTAGATGGACTCAGGACTTCGCTGCCTTGAGTTGATCTTCGTCATTCTGTGGGATAAACCGACCGAGAATGTATGTAGAGGCAGTATGAGAGATTATGTCTTTCCGGGCGTGATTTACCTCATTGGGAGGTTGGAGGAAGCTTTTGTGGAGGCACGCGGTGACAAGCGGCTCGTAGTAGCGGCGCCAGTTTGTTGGCATCAACTCATTACCGTGATGCCGAGATCAAACTACTTGAGCCGCAAGCGAGTCGGGTCGGGTCGCTACACCATTGGTCAGCGGGTCGGGTCGGACTCGACCCAGACCCGACCCGACCCTCCCATGGATCCGACGATCTGCCATTATGAACCAACCTCGTTCGGGATGTTATCTACGATTCAAGGCCGTCTCCCTCTCCTCGAGACTCTCCACCTCAATATGCAGCACCTCCCGGAGACTATTGTGGAGGGAGTGGCATCATATTTCGCGGCGACGCCTCGACTGACACGGATTCAGTACTATGGGCGGCTTGCAGCCTTTTCCAAACTGCCCTTAAAACAACTGGAGCTGTTCGCCTACTTCGACGTGCGACCCCAGGATCTAAATGGCCTCATATCCACAATGTCGCGCTTCTCCAAGGCGAAATGCGACTGCCAGATTCGGGTCTCGGTCGCGGATGGTGACTTTCTGCCGGCGATCGATTTGCCGCCAGTAATATCTAATGTGGCCGTCCTTCAACTCTGTGGGACTCGCATCTTCGAGCCATCTCAAGCACAGTCCATGTTGACGGAATTCATAACTCGCCTCACCCTCCCTTCCCTCGTCACCCTACAGATTGTATATCACGGAGACCAATGGTTTCCGCTGACCTGGCCCCCACCGTGAATTCCTGGCCCTCGCTCATCGTTCATCGTTTCATGCCCATCTCAAGCACCTCAGCCTTGTGTCTGTACACATCACCGAAGCCAAACTGCTCGAAGCACTATCCGGGCTTCCCGTACTGCAGCACTTAGCAATCTCAGACCACAGGTGCCTCGACGAGAGAGGGGAAGAGGTGGTATTGGTGACCAACTCCCTTCTCGAGCGCCTCACCTGGACGACTCAGTTCACGTGCCTGGTTCCGGACCTCAGTTTCCTCGAAACTCACACTCTGCTTCAGTTCGAGGACAGTGTCTATCGCGACTTGGTGCTCTCTCGACTAAAGCCAGGACGAAATGCCGAGGGACCATTTGAGGTTAATCTATGGTGGTATGAGGAATATTACCGTGAAGTGGATCCAGTGTTGGTTGCGCAATTCACAGAGCTTCGGTTGCAGGGAGAGTTGCTGTTCCTCATTGATGAAAGCTATGCTTTCCCAACCTGGCATTATGATTTACCCTCTTTATAAAATTATGTCTGTCTGTCTCTGGTGGCGCCTCCGTGAGTGCCCCTTTCCCTCTCCATCCTCTCTTATCTTCGCGTCCCTGACCCTTTCCTTCAGGCGCCTTTCCCGAAATACTATTTGGCGTCGTTCCTCGATCTGGATCGATGCGATGCGAGTTCCCTGGACCCTTCCCTGCGCGCCCTTTTTTGCAAGCACGCGTTATTGGCTCGTCGTCCGCAGGCGAGCCCTGCGGCGGCGTCTGGAGTTATCCTGTTCCTTTAATTTATTATAATGGCCTACAACATCATACCCTCTTTTTAACATACACGGGTAGATTCCCCGGATAATATATACTATTTTACCTCCAAGCTACTAATTGCATTACTCGGGTCCTAAGGCCTGAGGAGCGACTAGCTTGAGAATCTATCTACCCCGCTCGAGCCTCACTACGTTTTCCGGGGCTCATTCCATTTTAGGCAATGCTAAGGTCGACTCGGACTCGCAGTGCACCAAACTTGCACCATCACCGATGTCTGGAAAACCACGGTGCAACTTGTGCAGGATTCCTATCTTTCAACCCGCCATTCTTCCACAGCTGACCCAAAAGGCGGAATTGCGCCAGCTCGTGCGTTGCAACGAATACCCCACGGATGTCCAGGCATCACATTGCCAGGAGATTATTTCGTCTTCACCAGCCGAGCTGGAACGCTATGACACCGAGATTTCCCGGCTCAGAGCCATCATCGACAAATTGGAGAAAGACCGGACTGTCGTTGGAGATTATCTGCGCTTGTGTCGGTACACCGTCTCTCCCATCCGTCGAATGCCGGCGGAAATCCTCACCAAGATCTTCGCTTTTTTCGTCCCGGATGCATTCGACACTTTGGATACTTCAATGCAGTACGAAGAGCAGGTGCAAGGGGAGTTGGCTCGCGCGGCCAATGCCGACCTTTTGCGAATCGCGCACGTCTGTCCCCGCTGGCATAAGCTTGCCATGGAGACCCCGTCGCTGTGGTCTAGCATAGGCTTGCATTTAATACTGTGGGGTGATAGACCCAGTCGAGGGCGCATGATGACTGTCTTGAGATCCTCTCTCGAGCGCGGGGGTGATTTCCCGTTGGATCTAGGCATAAAAATCCGGGACCTCTATGGCCATGGTGCATCAGAACTCATCCCCCTTCTCACTGAATACTCTCGACGATGGAGAAAGTTATCACTCTCCTTCCACATTGTCTCCCATGATGATCCAGGTTCGGGAATGTTATCTGCCGTGCAAGGCCGTCTCCCTCTCCTCGAGACTCTCAACATCGAGACACATTATCTCCCGAAAGCCATTGGGAAGGAAGTGGCATCATACTTCGCGGTAGCACCTCGATTAACACAGCTGTGGTACCGTGGATGGGTCTCGGCCCTTTCCAAACTACCTTTGGAGCAATTGGAGGTGTTCGTCTACCACGACGTGCCAGCCAGGGAGATGGACAACCTGGTCTCCACAATGGCACGCTTTTCGAACCCGAAATGTAACTGCGAGATTCAAATCCGGGCTGACATGGGTGCCTTCTCGACAGCGATCGATCTGTCGCCAGTAGAATCCCGTATGTCCGTCCTCGGACTATCTGGGGCAGGTATATACAAGTCAGATAGCGCGAACCCCACGCTGGGAAGATTCGTAACGCGGCTCACACTCCCCTTCCTCGTTGGCCTGCAGATCATGTGTCGCCGAGACCAACGGTTTCCGCTGTCCTGGCCCCACCGTGAATTCTTGGCCCTCGCTCATCGTTCATCATTTCACGCCCATCTCAAGTCCCTCGGACTAGAGGCTGCACTCATCACCGTAGCCGAACTCCTCGAAACACTCTCCGCCCTTCCTTTACTGCAGGACTTGATTATCTCGGATCACAGGGTGCTCGACTACGGAGGGGAAGAGGTAACATTGGTCACCAACTCTCTTCTCGAGCGCCTCACCTGGACACCTGAATCCACGTGCCTGGTTCCGGAACTCAGTTTCCTGAGCACTAACACATTGCTTAAATTCGACGACACCGTCTTGCGCGACTTTGTGCTCTCTCGGCTGAAACCAGGACGAAATACCGAGGGTCCATTCGAGGTGGAAGTCCGGTGGTACCCAGAACATTACCGCAACTTGGATCCAGAAATTATAACGCAGTTCACGGATCTTCAGTCGCAGGGAGAGTTGCTGTTCCTCACTAGTGAAAGTGATGTCTTTCCAAGTCTCAATAATGATCCGTGAAGGACTGCTGTATGTGAAGGAGTATACGTTATTATATATCCCAGATCTGAATTCGAGTTGTTTGCTGGCGCAATCAGCTTAGCGAGGGACCATAATGTCGAGGGAGTAATGTTATACAGGCTCGTATATCCCCTGAACACCACAGGAAAAGGAAAGAAAACAGAAAAACAAAGGAACGGTATTAAAATCCCCCAGGGTATGTAATGTGCAGGAATCGTACAAGCGAAGACGAACAGGACACCTCGAACTCAATCTCACTCATGCAGTCTTCTTCCCCTCCCGTGCCCGCACCACGCTGCTCTCGAACGTAACCCGCCCGCTCGCCGCCAGCCGGTCGACCAGCACGTCGCCCAGCGCCGTCGAGGGCGTCAGCACGCCACCGCGGCGGCCGATCGCGGGCAGCGCGTCGCGGGGGGTGAGCGCGAGCGAGAGCGCTGCCTCGGAGATTAGGGCTAGGGAGTAAACGGTAAGCGTTCATATTTCCTCTGAAAGAAATGGACGAGGGAGGGGAAAGAGACCATACCAGAGGTGAGTTTGTACCCCGGATCGCCTTTCCCGACCAGGACGGTCTTGGCCTGCAGCGGTGCGTTCCCCGAGGAGGCGACGGCCGTGGTGAGGTTTGTGAGCTTCAGGAACCCGTTTTCCCGCACGCTGTGTGGCGGCAACGATTAATAAATAGGTGCCAGCGATTGCGCGGACGAGACAGACGCACGATTCGGACGGGCCCTCTCCGGGCTTGGGGAGTACCTTTTTTATCAGCCACCGGAGCTATTTAAGGGTGGATAATCGGCGCGCACTCGCATATAAGCAGGCAAACACGTACCGGGGTGACCATCATGACCCCCGCGCCAATCGCCATGGCGAGCGTCAGCAGCACGGCGCGCACCGCCCCACCCGTCACGATGAACTCGTCGTATTTGAACGCAGGGCCATAATGGTGGTACGACGTGTCCTGTGCGGCCTCGGCTTCGAGCAGGCCCCAGGAGCGCTGCAGGAGCGCGCGGTCCACAGGGGCCATGAAGTACAGCGCGCCTATGAGGGTCCTGCCGGTGTCCGGGAGGAAGAGGCGGTAGACGAGCGGGCGCCGGGGTGCGGGGTGTGCCGACAGCTGAGTGGATAATACAATACGATTAATTAGTCTGCCTCACGCCGATTGGCGAAGAGCGAAGAGCGAATAGCATTACCGGGACTGATTGAATATTCTTTCCGCGCTACGCGAAGCTCCTCCTTGGGCACCTGCTCGAGGGTTGTGATGCCAGTGCCTATTGTTCCGCCGGACATTCCGCCACTCATGCTATAGGCGGACAACGAGGTATCGATGTCGACACGCTGGCCCGAATGGTCGCGGAGAGTTTTGCTGGAGATGTAGGCGGTAATGTCGGCCGGTAAAGAGTCCAAGCCGCACGACGGGATGATGATGGCGCCGGTCTTAGTTGCAGTGTAGTGGAACCTGTATGTGATCTTAGCTGGCAGACGCAAAACCAAAAGAGCCGCGCAGACGTTGTTATAATACGCTTGATCCAATGTGTCTCGCCGGTAATATCGACGTCTGAGAGAATTTCAGTACAAAATATGCCATACTTATCGCTGGCGGACGTACAGTGGACGCCATGCTTAACGCATGCTCTAGGAACCCTTCAAAAACACGCAAAGCACCGAGGGAGAGAGACTGACTGCACCACCGGAGTACCCCAGAGGAAGAACGGGCCCACGGTGTTGATTACGACGGTCGCAGTCTTCACAAGGGCGTCAAGTTGCTCTTGACGCGTCGTATCGACGACGTGAAGCTCCACAGCAGTTCCAAGATCAAGGCTAGACACTACAGCGTCCAGGCGGGACTTGGAGCGGGCACCAAGCGCGAGAGTAAACGCTGCGCTGTCTTTGTGACCCGCGAGATACTGTGTTATGAGCTTCCCAGTGAAGCCTACGACAAGTTTTGAGCATCGTGGAAGTGGTATACAGCTCTCAGACCGTACCCGTTGCACCGAGAACGAGAACAGTGGGTTTGGTGGACATGGTAGACGGAAAAGATGAGTGAGACACGCGTCACCGCGATGCCTGCACCAAATTTACGTCCTACGCGTTACCTACGCGAAAACGCCGAACGCCGAACGGAACAAATGGTTGCCGATTCTTTCCGGTCGAAAACCCTCCGAGCCTGTTTTACCGCTTTGTTTTTTCAGCTGCATTCTAACATTTTCAAGCTGTTTTCGTCGGTCCAGAAAGCTCCGAGCCCGACGTTTTTGCCGCTTTTTTCAGCAGCATTCCGACCCTGACCAGTTCTAATGGCCGCCCCAGCGGAGAACACGCGGTTGCGCCGAAAACATGGCCCGTAAGCGTCAGAGACTTTTGTCAATAAGCCTGGTATATTGGTTTAGTATTGGAGTTAGGCAAGGAATGTGCACTAGATGAATGGAAACCCATCCGCAAATATCGTAGTTAAAGTCCATGTAGATGCATAAAGATGGGGTCGAATAAATATAGAAAGGGGAAGCATAAGTATTGGGAGGCGCATAATACCGAGAAACTTGGGTGGTGGGGAGACGCAGGCCTGGCTCACGCCTTGACCCTTCTGACCTCCCACCTGACCTCCCTCTTCTCCCCCGGGCCATCCCGCAGCAGAACGACGACCTTTCCACCGCCCTGCTCCCAGTGGTCCACCCTCCGCAGCTTCACGCACTTCCACGCTAGCACCCCCGCCACCTCGTCGTTCTTGCGCACCCGGCTCCGGTCCGCCATCGTCAAGTTCGCCGTCGCGCCGCTCGACGTCGCGGACACCTCGTAGAAGAACCGCACCCCGTGGAACGTCGTGAGCTCAGGCAGGCCCGCGAGCAGCTGTGCCACTCCGCGGCGTTGCTCACCGGCGGGCCACGCGACGCCTGGCCCTGCCCCTTCTTGCCCACGTCGAGCCACACGAGCCCCGGCGCGCTCTCCGCGAGGCGCCGGATGTCCTCCATCTCGCTCCACCCCGCGAGCTCGATGCGGCGCACATCTGTGCCGTAGCGCCGCAGGCTCGCGAGGAAAAGCTGGTCGGCGGATGCGCCGGCGCAGGGCGCGGGGGGACCGGCGAGGCGGACGCCCTTGAGTGTCTCGAGGGGGCGCGGGGCGTCGGAGGGGCAGGAGAGGACGGCGGTGGCGACATCGCGGTTGCAGTGCAGCTCGCGCAGGTGGGGGAGGGTATTAGGCGGGAGAGTCAAGCGGAGAGATGTGCCCAGATCGAGGCGTAGGTGCGTCAAGTGCGTGTGCGCGGCGAGAAAGGTCGTGGGGGCGTCGACGATGGAGCAGCGAAGGTTAGTTAGAGTGAGCGAGGTGAGGCGAGGGAAACGGCTGTATAGTAGGAGCTCATCCGCTGTTGGGTGTGGACTGGAACCATTACGGGCCTGCGAATAGGCGATGTCGAGTGTCTGAGATGCCTCGTTAAGTCAGAGAGAGAGATTGCATGCACGGATAGTTACTTCTAAATTAGGACAGTGCGTTAGCATCCCGCTAATGCGGGAAAGCACCGGAAGCTTCGTGGACCCGTAAGCGTGCTTCGTCGACCTGACCGCGACAGATTTAAGGTCTGGAAGCTATTTGAATGTAAGCGCATGAAGTGAAACAGCAGAGCGTTATTTCACTCACAACAATCTGGCGACGAGCTTTGGAGGAAGTAGAAGAGCCAGATTCCAACTCGGTCGATTCGCCGCCTTTGGAAAAGGCCAAGTTATCGCTGATGTCTACCTCTTGAAGCGAATGGCATTTGAGCAAAGTAGGCCAGACGTTGTCAATAGAGATAGGCGAGTGGTTACACGCCCAGGTGAAGCTATGAAGACTAGTCATCTTCCCCAGCGCACCGACAAGGAAACGCTCCTGCTTCTCGTGCATCCCGAGCTCGTCGTCGGTCGAGTCCATGTCCGTGTCGCTGTTGAGGATATCGCTGGGTATAAGGAGCTCTGAGCTTGCGGCTCTCTCGTCCAGAATCTCGAGCCGGCGCACATTGCGCGCAAGGGAGCGGTGTACCATGAGGTGGTTCCAGACGCTCAGCGAGCTGACCTTGCAACCGGATGTGGCGATACTCCATGTGCCGCGGAAAGACGATGTCGTGCATGCGCTGGCACGACAGCGAGAGCGAGAGCAAGTCCTTCTTCGCGTCGACGTGGAACGCGATGGAGTCGAGAATTTCCGTAGGCTGGCGGGTGATGGTCCGGCTCGACGGCGCGAGCCCAACAAGGGCTCGACGATATTCAAGAGGTGAAGCGACAACTTGTGCTCTTCTGGCGTCAATTTATACTGACAGCCACCCATACGAGAAGGCAGGGACCCCAGAACCTTAAGCAGGACGTTGAATGCCCTGCAACCCGTCAGCCATAGCAGCAAAATTCGAAGGGCGGCTACATGAAGGGGTCTGTCCGGTCATAGGAACTCAATTTGGTGTCGACCACCTGGGTCGCCCGGGCATGGTGCGCCTGACGAGTCTTCAACGTTGACGCCTTGACCGCCGGGCCCTTGCCCCGCGTCAAGGTCAGTTTGGGCGACTCTGGCCGAGCCGCCATCGTCGTTATCGACATCTTGTGCGGTGCAATCAGCTGTGACCGGCTGAAGCCATGATGTGACTCTACGCGTTGACACGCGATAATTAACCCCGACGCGTCGAGTTGGTTCAGTGGGAGCGAAGGCCACCTCTCATGCAAGTAGCCGGGGAATATTTCAATTTTGGGCTTCTTTCTTCTAACCATTCGAAAAATCAGAATTCACGTGAAACGCCTCTCCATAGGGGCTCTAATTCCTCCAAGAGACCCTATTATAATCTGGTCTCTCACCAGAATGACCCTTCAACATCTGGAAAAGTCTGACCTAGACCCAGGTCCACGCCGAAGCCGGTTCACTCACATCTACGGTTCTTCTTCTCAGACGGAACCGTCATATTCCTAGTAGGACTCACGCCTGAGAGGTAACGAACGATGAATTTGACCAGGATACCTTGCTAGGTCGAGAACACTCTGTATCGCGTGCACCGTTATTTCTTCGAGCGCGATTCGGCCATCTTCGCCGCGATGTTCTCTCTCCCTCCGGTTGTGGGCGAGCGCCCCGAAGGTGAGGTTATCGAAAATCCAATCGTCCTGGAAGGCGTCAATGCGCTCGACTTTGACCGCTTCCTGTCCGTCTTGTATCCCTTGTGCGTTCCATTTCGCTTCCAAAACTTCTCCAATCCGTAAATTCTAACTCGAGGGTGTACCGCAGAAACTTCAAGACACGCGACACCGCGTCCGCCGAAGAGTGGACGTCGGTGCTGTCGCTGGCATCCAGATGGGAGTTTATCTCCCTCCGCGAGCTGGCGATGCAGCATCTGTTCGTGATAACCTCCGCAGTCGAGCAGATCGCGCTCGGCCGCCTATACGACATCCCCGGCTGGCTTGTTCCCGCGTACACGGAGGTCTGCGAGCGCAAGGACCCCTTGACCCTCGCCGAAGGGCGCCTGCTCGGCCTCGAGGACGCAATATGCATCGGCCAGGTCCGCCACACGATCCGCTATTCCTCGAATTTAAACCGCCACCACGACTCTATCGTCGCGCTTATCCGAGACATCTTTTTACCGCCGTAGCGCATGTATCATTAATACAAGCTACCTGGAGCAAAGCAACAATGCTAGCTAGAATACAAGGATAGGATCGATCGAATAAATGAAAGTGGGACGGAGGACCGTCGAGTATATATATCTGGACAGAGGATCATACATGGACGGTAACCGGGTTGTTCGAGGTCGTAACGACGACCTTGCCGCGGTTTTCGTTCTCCTTATCCCAGAAGACGGACCCCGTCGCACTCCGCTTGCTGATGTTCGTCATGTGGAGCGAGCGGTTCCGCCCTTTGCACTCCGCGTCAGCCCCGCAGGCGGGATCCCGCTCCTTGGGGTTCAGTTGGTCGACGAGGATCCCAGCGTTGGACGTCGAAAGCTCGAAGGTGCCCTCGTAGGTAATCGGGAGCAACAGCGACGTCGCGTCATTCGACGACTTGGCGTTGACCATGATCGCCGAATTGAGCGGGGCGGAGGCGATTCTGCCCGTCAACTTGGCATTGGACGTCTCCGTCTTTACACGGAAAGTGCCTGCTTTGCCCGCGGTCGGGCCAAGGTCGATAGTGTAGTCAAGCGGACTGGACGAGATGTGAGCAAATGCAAACATCAATGGCAAAATATGCTCACCTGTTGCTAGTGCGCAGCGTGATGTCTTTGGTCTTCTTGGAGTCCGTACCGTTATTGATTGAAGCGACCACATCGATGTGACCGTTACTCGTCCGGATGTCGAGCGAGTCATCAACAGCGTATGTCCCGGTGATACGGCCGTTGCTCGACCGGACCGTGGCAGAGCGAGCGAGCAAGGTCTGGTCATCAAAGGGTTAGTTGGGGCGAGCGACGGAATCAGGGAAATCACCTCAAGCCCAATAGCCGCATTGGAAGTGGTTAATGTGATGTTTCCAGCAGCGAGCACCTGTTACGCATAGTTCAGAACTGCAGAGGATGTCGCAAGGAATCAATTTCTCACCTTCGCTTGGATATGTGCGTTAGATCCCTTCAATGAAATACCATCGAAATGAACTCCGGAGAGGTGGTCGACATCGTGCGAGAAGTTGCTGACGTCGGTGGAAAGCGCGTATATATCCCCAACGGGGAGAATAAGCTCGACATCGAAAGAGAGCCGGTCGGTGTTACTACGACTACGCCAAGGCTGAGGAGTCTGCGTGTACAAACTGTTGGTTAATAGGCGGCACGCGAACAAAAAGGCCAAGATGACATACGAAAATGCCCACGCCGCTCTCGCCATGGGAGCGCTCAATAATGCAGACTTTGCCGTGTCACGAACGGCGTGCTTGTGGTACTTGACCGTCACCTTCACCCGAACGTCGGTAGTCTCGGATGAGCTTGTGATTTTTAGGTGGCCAGCGGACAGTCCTCCCTTGGAGAGTAAAAGTAAAGTCTTTGAGGGAACGGGAAACTTGAAGGAAGTCGAGGCGGAGTACGGGAAGCCAATAGGATTTTGCGCCTCCGACCAGGTGGTTACACAGTTGTCTGTCACCACATCGCTCGGAATGGGATATTCGTAGTAATCCACGTGAGACTGCACACGGTGATGAGGCTAGTCATTATATATGGGTGCAATAACCGCAGTATTTGCAAGGACTTACCCCGGAGTCGGCCATACTGCCAAATAACGCTGTTGCTAATAGCCACACTCCGAACGCGACAAAGAAGGCCTTCCAGAACCGAGGGCCTGCGGGCTCTCCGACCCGTCGTTGTTGGCCCGGTGTATAAGCGGGCTGGTAGGGCGCATATGGAATCTGAGTGCCTATCGGCGTTGGCCCAGCGCGGGCTGGCCCCGCTGGGGGCGAATACGCAGGAGGTGGGTTCGAGCCACTGGCGTTGCCCAAGAGCGGTGTCGTCGAGTCCGACTTGGTGGGGCTGTTGGGGGTGTCTTCAGTGACAATCATGGCGGAGGGGATGAAAGAGAGAGGATTGAGCAGATTTTAGTGCCTTTATTGGAGATCATCACGTCAAATTGGATAGTCTCCACATGCTTCCCACTGCGGTTTACTGCGCGCTCCAGACTGCTGATCTCTTGTGATGAGCGCGAAGGCTGAAATTTCTGAAAACTTGCAGAAAAACAAGGTCGAAGAAATCCAGAGTCCGAGACCGCGTTTCGGCGAACGACCTTCGGTGAAGCTAACTCAAACGCACAGTGCACCAACAGTGCACACTGATATTTCGAGATCAAGAACTATCCGAGTACTGCGGCGATAACCGTCCGCAGTTTGTGGCTCGATGATACGACAACGACGGAGGAAACCAAACGACGATAGGGCCAGCCCGAAAGCTGATGAAGAACTTCAAGACATGTTGTGGGTTGTCGTTTTTGACTTTACTACTTACGTCCACAACTCCAATGACGCTGAGCCACTGTAACTCCAATAACTCTCTTGTCCTCTACCGCGACGTCCACTGTGAATTTTAACATTGACCAAATGTCCGGCCCTTGTGTTGTATGTGAGTTAATTCAGTTCCTCGCCCCTGCGCACGAGAGCTTAGTTCTACAGTTGATGTGGTTGGAACCTGTTGTGAGTTTTCACAATTTATCATTGTCTCTCTTCCTGACCTATTTCGCTAGTTGGCTATGATTCTGTCGCGGATAGACTCAGCGATGTGCTCGAGTCCCAGCCAGCCTTGAAAGACGCCGCCATCCAACCAGGACTCTTTTTCAGCGCTTGGTTTGCCATCTTCACTCCGAGTTGCTTATGCAACGGTTCATTTTCTGTCTTCTCAGGACGTCGAATGCAGAAGTAGATTTCCAGCGCCTCTCCGTAGTCAAGGAATTCCGCTCCCACTCGGAGCTTTTGAAGACCGCATTTTACAAAACGCTGCAAGACGCAGGAGTCTCTGAATCTTCCGTCCCCGAGGCGGATGTCGATATGCTCATCTCGGAATACTCTCACAACCTCACGCCGCGCCCAGGGCTGGCGGAGATGATCCAGACCCTTCGCGACGGAGGATTTACAGTCTGGTGCTGCTCGGACGCCAGCCCAGAGCGAGTGAGAGGCTACTTTGAGAAGGCGGGCATCGACCTGCCCACAGAGAACCTGCTGTCGTGCGACATGTGTGCGGCGGCGAAGCCGGATCCGAAAGTCTACCGGATGGTGAAGAAGGCGCTAGGCCACGCCAAAGTCGCTGTATTTGCTGCAGCCCATTCATGGGATCTCGCGGGTGCCAGGAAGGAGGGGTGAGTTCGGACCGCTTTAACTTGTGTCTTCTTTCATCTAACTTGAATCTAATCATACTGTAGTTTCAGCACTGCGTACTGCACGGTCTGCGAAGATAAATCCTCCGTCGATCTTTTCGGAGAAGCCGACGTTGTTGCGAACACACTCCCTCAGCTGGGAAGCGCCATTGTCCAGCGGTGGGGTGAAAATTCTGCCCAGAAGTAGGCCGTTTGACTTTGAATATCATATAAATTTCTGCAATACCTATGCACGCACCGAAGAGCAACCAAGACCTGGAAAGGACGGCAATGTCAGTGCCTCGCATTCCTTATACATACCTTGAACAGTTCCGCGGTTGAACTCAATACCCGATTGGTCTCTCTCTCATCCATTTCGCACAAGGCACACAGCTCGGGCCAGAAAAAAATCCGACGTCTCTTCGCTTATCGTCTCTCACTCCTTGGCAAGAGCGCCGGCGCCCATTGCCAGCCGACTGTTAATTGACTGCCCGGATTGCCCGGATATCGCGCGCATGAGCCCAGTCTTGTCTTAGCCCGCCTTCGCACCCCACTGCCGGAAATCGCCACTCTCAAGTTGGGTTGACGGCCCGAGATCGCTGGGGACAGCGTTCCTTCATGGATGCGGAGCTGAGTTTCTTATCTCAATAACGGTGCGATTCCCACAGTTCCAAATACAACTATACTTGGAGTTGGATCGCCCGGGTGTCGACTACCCATCAACTCGCTTGATTTTAATTTGCAGTCGCTTCGGGCCAAGCTCAAGCCTACGAATGTTTATTAAAATCCCCCCAGTGTCAGTTTTACCCATTGAACCTCGTTTGCTTCGTCCCTGTTCCTCATCTCACCACACTCCCTTGCTCACTCCGGGATGAACATCGAGTCCTTTATTTTACCCAGCCCACCCAGCCCGAGCGGTCAGCCTCTGCGTGTCGCCGCAAAGCGTTACAGATATACAGGCAAAATAACACGAGATGGAATTACCCTCGTTATGCTTCACGGTTTGGGAATGCGTGAGTATTTAGTTCTGCCGCTTGTTACTGCTAGACGCTGACAGACGGTCAGACAAGGAGCAATGGGAGCCCATTCTCGAGAAACTCTTCACGCTTCAGTCGGAAAAATCAACTTTCTACCGGGAGGCTTGGTCGTTGGACTGGCAGAATCACGGAGAATCTGCCGTTCTCAACGAGGAGGCGCTGAAAGATGATCCCAAGTCAGCACGTATGTTCCCTCGAATCTCGATATGTTCCCCAGACCTTTCATCTATTCCATCGATAGCTTTAGATTTGTGGGGACGTGCCATTGCCCACTTTCTGACATCCGGTCTCGTCACTGGCCACCGGTTGGTGGGTATCGGTTACTCGTTTGGAGCTGTTGGATTGTGAGTTTGTGACTGGTGTGGTGGTTCACCACTAATGATGAGGTTTCAGATTGCTCTCGACCCGTGGTTTTCAGAAATGTCCTTACGAGGGAATTATTCTGGTCGAACCCTGTATGGCAGACGAAGATACGTGGGCGGCCAACCACGATGAACTCCATGCCGCCTTCGGCATGGTAAATAACGCGGTTAAGCATCGGGCGTAATGTTTGGGTAAGTAAGAGAGAAGCGCACCAGTACTTCATGGGCCGATTTCCCTGGAATGCATGGGATTCGCGGATCGTGGCGTTATTTGTGGTGCGTCTGCATGCACTTGAAGCACTGATGGATGCTCATAACTGTTGATCAGGAACACGCGTTGAAAGATTCAACAGACAAGAACGGAAAAGCCTGCGTAGTTCGCACATGTCCAGTGATTCACGAGGCGTCGGCTTTCCAAGCGAACCTCGAGCTTGGAGGGCCACAGGAAGCCGCAGAGCGAATTTCGATTCTAGCAGACTGGGTTCCATCCATGTAATCTTCGGCGAGACCGTAGACCTTCTGTGAGTCCTTTGGCTTTCTGCAATTTTAGACTGAAAGTTTTTAGGCCAGAAGTCTGTCGTGACTGCGTTGTCGATCGGACGAAACGAAGAAATGTTGCTTCAATCACGATGATCCCTGACGTCGGGCATTCGGTACGATTTACGATCCTTCGTGTCAATTCATATCTCAGAGTTGCTCTCAGATTATACCAGAGCGACCTTACGTGGTGGCAACAACTATTTCACAGATCCTGGACCGTATATGTTCGGCTGAGGCTCCCCCTCGAAGCCTATTGTAACTACTTATCAACAACCTCTCCCCAAATCTATGCCCGGTTTGCAGATGTCCGGTATTGCAGACTTTGGCATTCTAAATAAATTTCTGCAATACCTGTGCACGCACCCAAGAGCAACCGAGAACTAGAAGGGACGGCGATGTCGGTGCCTTGCATTACTTATTACCTTGAACAGTGCGCTTGAACTCAAGCCCCGATTGGTCTCTCCCTTATCCATTTCGCACAAGGCGCACAGCTCGAACCAGAAAAATACGACGTCTCTTCACTTATCGCTACTTCCTCGAGCTTCTTGGCAACTCTTGGCAAGAGTGCCCCCGCCATTGGAGCCGACTACCAGTTGACTGCCAGATTGTTTCCCCCGAATATTGCGCGCATCGCCCCAGTTTTGCCTTACTACTTAGGCTGCTTTCGCATTAGTCCTCACTGCCGAAAACCGCGACTCTCCAGTTGGCTTGACGGTCCGCATGCGGAGCTGAATTATCCAGTCGATAACGGTGCGATTTCTGGCATGGTTCCAAATACAACTGTACCCGGAAAGCAGGCGTCGACTACCTATCAACTCGCTTGGTTAATTTGCAGCCACTTGGGCACTGTTCGGGGCCGAGCTCGGGCCTATGAACATTTATTAATATTCCCCCAGTATCGGTTTTACCCTCGACCTCGTTTGCTTCGTCCCTGTTCCTCATCTCGCCGCACTCCCTTATTCACTCCGGGATGAACATTGAGTCCTTTATTTTGCCCAGCCCACCCAGCCCGAACGGTCAGCCCCTGCGTGTTGCCGCAAAGCGCTACAGATATACAGGCAAAACACCGCAGGACGGAATTTCCCTTGTTATGCTTCACGGTTCAGGCATGCGTGAGTATTTAGTTCTGCTGCTTGTTGCTGCCAGACGCTAACAGACGGTCAGACAAGGAGCAATGGGAGCCCATTCTCGAGAAACTCTTCACGCTTCAGTCGGAAAAATCAACTTTCTACCGCATCAGGGAGGCTTGGTCATTCGACTGGCAGAATCACGGAGAATCTGCCGTCCTCAACGAGGAGGCGCTGAAAGATGATCCCAAGTCAGCGCGTATGTTCCCTCGGTATTGTCCTGTAGATCCCCCGTTCATTCCATCGATAGCTTTAGATCTATGGGGACGTTCCATCGCCCAATTTCTGACGTCTGGGCTCGTCAGCGGCCACCGGTTTGTGGGCATCGGTTACTCACTTGGAGCTGTTGGATTGTGAGTTTTGTGATTCGCCGGTGTGGTTCACTATTAACGATAGGGTTTCAGATTGCTCTCGACCCGTGGGTTTGATAAATGTCCTTATGAGGGAATTATTCTAGTGGAACCCTGTATGACGGACGAAGATACATGGGCGACCAACCACGATGAGCTTCGTACCGCCTTCACCATATTAAATAACGCGATTAAGCATCGGCGAGGGGACACTGGATTAGGCCCACCATCAATCCTGTCATAGCACCGCCACCATGGTTCGTGATCTTCTCTTACACAAACTGGCTCGGCCATCGACGGCATCCGTTCCATTGGAAGTTGCCATGCGCTCCGCCCCGACCTGCTCCGACTTCCTGCGATCAGACCCGAACGACATGCCGCCCAGGGGATCTTTCGCCATCACTCGGCGCAAGTGCTGCCATCACTGCCAATCCAAGTGTGACTGGCAACCAACTCCCCTGCGCCACAACACGACCCCTCCCTTCTCGACTTCGCCCGCGCGGCACGTTGCCCGCGCTGGCGAGGTGAGGAGGGTCTCCGCCGGCCAGAGACCCTCCCAATCGCGAGGGTCCGCGGGTCCAGCAATTCCAGCACGCCCGCGCTCAGCCTCAGCCAACGGTCGACCGAAATTCCAGCACGCACGCGCTCAGCCTCAGCCAACGACCTGTGCGCGCATGTCGCGCTCCACAATACACGACTTGCTCAATTCCGGCCCGCGCCCCGCCGCCCAGATCGCGCCCTATCCCACCCAGCGCGTCGACGCGTCAACCACACTGCGCTCACTACTCGGGCCTTTTGGCTACCACGCTCCCTAAGCCGGTCCGTTTCTTGTATCCACCGACACCCATCGCCTTCTTCAAAATCTACTCGCCTCCTGGACCCCGCCCCAATTGCTTCCTCCCCCGCACCGAGCGCCTCCTCCCCCGCCACCACCGCCGTTGCAGCCGGCACCCAACGCGACGAGGACAGCAGAGTGCGATGTCCGCCTCGCCAAGGGAAGCAAGCTTTCGGTCCTCTATCGCTACCAGCCCGGCGTCCCCGTAGAGTATCCGGAAAGCGGCGCTGGCGCTCCAGTCGGCCATCTTATCCCAATGACGCCCGGCACCCACCTACCTTGGGTCGATTTTGCCTACTCACAGGGCCACCCCGATGGCGGCTCGGCCAAACGAGACGTCTTTTTCACACCACTCCTCGTCGACCAGCACGGCGTCCCCGTCCCGTGCAAGAAGCGACATAGCACTTGTGGGTCCCCTCGATCCATTTACTCACGTTATCTCACTCTTCGGTCCAAGGTCAAGGCATCAAGGCGTGTCCCCTGGCGGACCTTAACGAAATATGTGGGCCCGCTCACTGGCACACCTCAGCCACGCGCGAAGACGTCGAACGGCGTTTGGCCGCGGCGCGCGACGCGCGCCAGCGCCTTTCCACCCCGCACCGCGACATCTTCCTCCACACGTCGGCGTACATCACCGCTCTACGCCAGCTGGGTTGTCGGCGACCCCGCCAGCAAGATACGGTCCGTACTGGACAGGAGCTGCAGCACTACGAGCGGGAGCAAGAGCTCGCAGAGCACTTCCGCCGCGGCTACAGCGCGCCCCAAACATGCGCCGGGCGCATTGTTTATCACGAGTTCCCTGATCCCGACAACCAAAAAGGTCCCCCCCGCGCGTATCTTAGGTACGCCTCGGTTTCTATGCCTTCTTAGTATTCCCGGACGTTTTTAACTTCGGGCCCACCACAGCTGCGAACATTACTCCCGCCGGACCCCCGACCACTGGGCCGATTTTGGGATCCAAGACGGCGGCTACGACATCGACTACATAGCCGCTTACTTCACCGGCGACTCGGAGGAGGTTGCGCGCATCGAGCAAGCCGCCGCTGCCGAAAACATCGGCCCCATGGCCTCTTGCACGACCTTGCGGAATCATTCGGCGCAAACGCTGCACTGCCGTGGGTTTGGCCTCCGTCGTCACAACTCAATCGAACACTGACCGGAATTATCCCAGCCGTCGACCATCGCGTGGATGGCCGCCTAGCGCAGGTTGAGCTCTGCCGCATTGACTGCGACGTCAAGTTCCGGGTCTGGTTCCCGACTAATCTTCAAGACTGCCCATTCGTTCTTGTGACTTCGCAAGGCGTCCACCGCCATCCCATTCCTCTGCCTGAGAAAACGCCGCAGGTGCTGCGCTCGCAAATACTGCAGCTCCTGCGTACTCTTCGCCAAGATCTGCCGGACATGACCCCACGGCGCCTTCTTCGCCATCCCGCCCTCCAATCGTATCTAATTCAGACCCTCCCCGACCAGCCGACCGCGACCCTCAGCACCCTCCATCCCTCTCTCGCCAATCGTGCGCATCTCGCTGCGTACATTGCGAAAGTGAGGGAGGAACATTTCCCCTACGGGACCGACTGGAAAGGTCAGTCCGCGCTGCGCCCGTCTTTTTCCCCGTCAAGCTCGACTCACACTGCCGATCGCACAGGGATACTTCACCTCAAGCGCCTTCAAGACGAACAGCTCCCGGTGCACCAGCACTATATCCGCTTAGTGCTCGACCTTGACAATGCCACCCTCGCGCACCACGACGAAGACGACGAGCCGGCGCCTCCCGGCGAAAAGCGAACGCGGATGGTCATCTGCATGTCGGCGGATTCCAGCGCGCACCTGCAGAAGACTCAGTACCCTCCAGAGCGACATCGCTTTCAAGCGGGTCGTTGACTACGATGAATTTGAGATCGCTGGGATGGACCGCGATGCCAATACCAGTGAGTTACCTCAGTTACTTCCCTCCCTTGTTTTCTCTCTTCACCGTCCTCACCCACCACGCAGGCGTCGTATTCTGTCGTGTCTATCTGACCCGTCACATGGCCGCAGCCCACCAGATAATCTTCCAAGAAATCAACAAGATCGTTGACCACGACACCGGGCGGCCACTCCAATGGCGACACTTGCATGGTCGGCATCCCGATGATTTCGCCGTTGGGCTCATTTTACACTGGGGCGCAGATCAACATCGCGGTCAAGCGAAAGGTGCGTCCATAGCTTTTAGCTTTCCGGCGCGATCTAGGCTGAATCCATCCAGGACTTGGTCTCCATCTCGTGGAGCGGGCGGCCGAGCTGCCCATCGACCGTATGGACATGCACGAGCCGCAGCGTTCTCTTCGCAGCCTCGGCCCATACGACCACCTCCGCCGCATTTACCGGGTGTGCAAAGTGCACAACTACCGCAATATCCAGCAGTGCGCAGTCCCCGAGCACGTCCGACATCTCATGCGCTCTCTCGCGTGCATCCGCCACCATGACTGGCAGGGTACGATAGACAAGATTCTCCACGACGGAGGCAAAGCCGCAAAAGGTGCGTATCTTTTCATGGTCGCTCTCACTCCGCTCACTCACTTTGGCTGCACCTAGATTGGATTAACGACAAAGAAAGCTGCGGCTTCGCCTTTCCCGGCATCTGCTGGGAACGCAGCTTTATCCCCCTCCCCGTTTGGCAGGCTGGCGAGCCGAACACCAACCTTGTCGAAGTCGTGCATCGAGATGCAAACCGCGACGGGGTCCATTGCACTCTCGTCGGCGGTCTCCTCCGCGGGCAGGCTTACGACGACATGCAGCGCGCCACTATTGTTGTGAGCGCCCCATCCGCGTTTCCTTTTTCTGCCCCTGATCCTTCGTTGCAGGAATACGAGGCGCATGGAATCCGCCCTTCCTACGACGCCGTCACGCCGATCACCAACGCGCTCAAGAACGTCATTCGGCGCGGTATGTTCACCCATCTATCCTTGTTCTCTACCACTATCTCACACTCGCCTCTTAGCTAACGGGCGTACGAACAAGCTTCACACCACGGCACTTGCTGTCTCAACGCACAACACCAACATCCGTGCTTGCCACCAAAAATTGCGTCAAGCAATCAGTGACTACGACCATCTCCGGCGCGCACTTTCTGCTCCCCACCTTCAGACCAGCACGGCGCAGACGGCGCTGAAGCACCAAATCGCGACCGCCACTCTGCAGGCGCGCAAGGCGGCCAACGCGTATGACCGCCAGGTACGCATCGGCGAGACGCTGCGCGCAGGCGGCAGTGAGGGAGTTGTTGTCCTTGACCTTCTTAGCTTTTAGATTCGCTAGTCGTACTTTTTTGCCGTTCACAATATACATCCACTTCATAGTCGAGTCGCGCGGGCACTAAGTCAATCCATTTCCGAAAGGAACCGATCGCGTCCGACACCCGATTCCCTCCGCGGTTTCACGGCGTTTACCGCGTGATGTGATCGCCGTCTCACTTCTGACTGCTTCAGTGCTTCTCAAACCCGCCGCGCCAGCGCGACATCGCAGTGGGCCGCCTCTTTCCTCCTCAACCTTGGCCTCACTCTTTGAATCCGCCATCGCTCTGGACTTGCGCAGGCTTCAGATCCATTGAAGCTTGCCGTCTTCTTCTTCTTCCTGCTTGCAACGTTCCCCCAGCAAACCGTGTGGCGCCTGTCCGTCAACGACCACATTCTCTACCCGCTTTTCCCGCCTGGCAACGCGGCGTGTGTCCCTCAGTTCTCGACTTCTTCTCCAGGTCCCCGTTCAAATTTTGGGCTTCCAACGTCCCTCGCGCCTCGAGTTCCCCGTCGGTTTAATGCTCTCCTCCGCCGGTCTCCCGTTCTCTACTTGGTGGAATTGAATCCTATATAACCTTCTCACAAGTCTCTAGACCTTTCACGCTTTTTTTTGCTTCACCACCATGACCCAGTATCCCCAGACCGGCCACTCTTCCTCGATCGCCCCTCCGGCTAATCCCGTCATGTCCTTTGCTCCGGCGCACGTCCTCCCCACCACCCCCGCCGTTCGCTGCGCCCCGGGACGCTGCGATATATGCGACGGTCAATTTCTCACCGTCACCTACCAGGCGAACAGCCTCAACGGCTTGCAGACGGGACCCCTCCCTCACCGCCGCACCTGCCGGCCTGCCTTCTTCCCCGACCACCCAGGCATCGACGTTCAGACCCATTCCTTGGAGGCCGGGAGCAAATTCTTCGTCGTCAACCCAGGCCGCAAGGAAGGCATATACACATCAGCGTATGTCCTCCTCCCTCTTTCTCACTTTGGCACTGACGGGCGAACCATTGGGTTTCGTAGCGCTACCGCGCGGATCCAGTCCGAAGGCGTCCGCAACGGCCGCCACGAGGCCCGCCCAAACGTCGCTGACGCCAAGGCGCTCTGGGCCTTGACGTGCCTTCGTTGGCACGGGCACGAGTGCCGCCGCGAGCGCCTTCAGCGCCAAGACGCACACGGCGTCCACTGGGCGGTGAAAGGTATTGACCAGATCTGCGGGAGCAGGTCAGTACTCGCTCGCTTCTTCTTTGCTCTTCTCTGTCAGGCTCATCCGTCGTCTGGCTCAGAGGCGCTGCATTCCGACTTGCCGAGGACGCGGACCTTCACGACATCCAGATCCGGGGCAGCCGCGACGTGTCGGAAATCGTCGACTGGCTCGAGGAGGACGACTAGAAGGAAAGGACATGCTTCGCGCGGTTGGGCGGGCGGGCGGGCGGGCGGGCAATATCTTGGACATATTTCATACTGCTACTAATGTACCACGAGCGTGTTTAAAAAAATCTTGGTCACTTATCGTGCGATTTGAGGCTTGCGCTGCATCCAACGCTTGTGCGACGGGGTAAGAGTCGAGCATATGCGCCAGAAAGTCACCGTCACCGAATTGGATCAAACAAAACAAATTGAATCAAACAAAACACACACTTGGATGTGAACTCGGTTGAGACCTCAGCATGTTCGCTCGTCCCTGTCCACATCGATGCCCTCCGTCCTCACATTTGGGTCGCAAACCCCGAAGCCGAAGCGCACTACTTCAGGTCTTTCCGTTCAAACCTTCGCATCTCTAGTCTTCTCTTCTCCGCTCCGTTCTTCTCTTCTCCGCTCGGCGCCACCAAATTATGGTACTTAAACCGCCGTCACTCTGTTCCTTCCAGTAGACTCGAGGGCGGCCCACCACCATCTACGACCAACCCTTTATTGCGCTCAGCTCATTTGCAATGTAGGGCCAGGCTTCATCTATTATCGTTCACATTCACTTACGGAGCGTCTACAGGGTCAACCGACTTCACATCAGCCATAGCCTGGCGAGCTGCATAGGAGAAGCGAATCGATTTCGCGTCTATGTGATTTACGGCGGCGGACCTGCCCCGCTCCGGGGTTCCTCGGCGGCCACATCTGCCGTTCAAGTCTGGAATTGGTTTTATGTCGCGCACATGGAGCTGCTGGAGAGGACTTGGTACGGAGCGTCTTCAGAGAAGCTGGACGAACTGCGCCAACACGCCGCGGCGTTGCGCACATTGGCCGTCGCCTACGAGGCTCAGACGCGCACCGCCGTTTCACGCCGTGAGTAATTCCCATCCATCCCAGTCTACATGCAACTACTCACACAAACCCCTGGCGTTGCCAGTTCATGTCTAGCACCATCCTTCAGCACGTTCCAAGCTCGGCAATTTTGTATTACATCTACTACTACGGCTCTCGCTCTGCAAATGCAATCTCGATTTTCTTGCTTTTTTACTGCGCGATGTTCGTTCGGACGCCAACCGACCACTAAGTGACAAGGGAATGCGTGTCTCAGCGTCTGCGAAGATGTTATTGAAGCGACAACGATTTTGAACAAGATATTTCACGGAATCACTACTCGTAATCGCCAGCCTTGAAACGAAGGACCAGAGCCTCCACCACGACTTTCTTCAATTTCCCCTGACCCTGGCCCTTTTCTTTTGCCTTGCCCTTGCCCTTCGTCTGCGCTGCACCCAGCTCTCTCGCCCCTGAATCTTCGAGCCCGCTGAAGAACTCCATGATGTTGAAGCGCGGCCACGACGCGATGGCGTTGAGCGCTTGCTGGTCGGTGATGCCGGCTTGCACGAAGGTGGGATAGAGGTGGAGGAGCGACGGCGCGAATGATTCGAGAAAGACTTTGATGTCTGGGGCGACGTTGAAGTTGAAGTCGGCATCGGGTGCGCCGTTCGCTGAGATGGAAGCTTTTAGTCGCTCAGTCGAGTCTATTGAACGAGGAGCGCGACTCACTGCCGTCGTCGGTCAATTCGCTTGCGGGGGATTTTCCGTCCTTGGTTTGGTCCTCAACCTGCTTCTGTGGTGCGCCGTTCGCTGAGATGGAAGCTTTTAGTCGCTCAGTCGAGTCTATTGAACGAGGAGCGCGACTCACTGCCGTCGTCGGTCAATTCGCTTGCGGGGGATTTTCCGTCCTTGGTTTGGTCCTCAACCTGCTTCAAGTTTCAATATGGTGTAGATGTGAATATAACAGTCCGGTTAAACACGTACTTCACGTTTGACCTTCCCCTGAGTTCTGTGAGCTCCCCAGTGCGTCTTGATATACGCCATGCTAAGCTCCAGCCTCAAGACGCCCAGTCCAGCATCCTTGAACTCAGTGAAAGTTGCCTTGAGCTGCGAATCGAACCAGGTATTTATTAGGTCGTGTGGTTCAACCCACAATGTGATAACATACCTCTTGTTCGATCCTGCTCAACGTCGCTGCACTTTGGTTCCCCATAGTTACAGAAAGGTCGAGGTGTTTATGGCCGATTTCACGGAACCGCAACTATCAAATTCAGAATCCGCTCAACGATGAGGGCGGCCTCGGAGGTTGGAACCTGAAACCTCCCACCTTCATTTGCGCCATCTCAACTGAGTCCGGACTCAAATTGAACGCCTTCGCCAGTTTTTCGCGTAGCTGTAGGACTGGTAGACGGTGATTGAACCAGTCGGTGATTGAACCCGGATCTTTAATTGCTACTTACCCAGGGGCATTATGGTGGAAATCGGCAACGGGGAGTCGGGATAGATAGAGGTGGAGGGTAGAGGTGGAGGGTACTGCTGCGCGGCGTTGTTGTGGTATTTATGCAGAAAGTTATGCGCAGTCACTTTAAGTGGCCGACATCTTCTTTCCGGGGACTGCCGGGGAAAGCGTATGTGCTCGTGGCAAAGCAGTACTCAAGGTCAAGCCATGCACGCACGAGGGAAATGCATTGGTTTTGTACTAACAGCGTTTTTCTTCGGTGCCAACGACATGCCCGCCATGCTCAGTCCAAACGGTTAGAGTATATGCACACACACGCACATCCCGGGCATTCCGTCCCGCCACACTTCTTGCAATCCCGAAAGAAATGTCCTCCCGGATGGTCTATCCAGAGCGGAGACCCCTCGCACATACAGGCGCAGCTCGGGCAATCGTAAAGGCCGCATCCCTTGCACATCGTCCCGACGCGAAGGACACGGGCCGGGAAGACGGAGCTGTTGAGGACACCAGGGCGGCCGATTGCGTCGCTCGCCAGGGAGCCGTCGCTTTCCACGTCCTCGTCCTCGTCCTCGTCATGCCGGTCGGAGTCAGAGACGTATGTCCTCCGCGACGGGGTTGGCGTCGATATCGCGGGCATTGCTTTGGAGGAAGACGCTGCGGGCTGCGTGTTGTGCGGCTGCTGCCGTCCATCACGAGGTCGCGCCCTCGCCTTCGGTGCGGAGGAAGACGCTGCGGGCTGCGTCTTGTGCGGCTGCTGCCGTCCTTCACGAGGTCGCGCCTTCACCTTCGGTGCCGGCGCCTGCATGTGCGAGGCACGGATGTTGTCAGCCTCAAGTTTTCTAGAGGAATGGGACCCAGACATTAGACACATGTATAAAATTGCAAGGGAGGAAATAGGCGCACCTTTCGCGCCTTTTGTCGACACCAGCACGGTTCCTCTCGATGCGTTCCTCTTCAAGTTTCCTGTGGAGCCCGGGGAATCAACAGGGGAAGGGCCAAGGAGATAACGCGTCGGACCTATCGCGGTATCGTTCGGAATTCTCAGCCGCCCGGGCGCGGTATTTGCGTTTTGTATGATAGTCCGAGTCAGCTATTGCCGCGCGACGGCTGGCAGGGGTTCAGGATTTGGCGGAATCAGATGGAGGGGAGACCTACCGGCGCATGCGGAGTTTGGCGGCCTCGCGCCGCTTGTCTACGTTCCTGCAAGGAAATTAGTGCCTGGACAGAGTTTGGAGAAAAAGCAGGCTTACTTTGCTTCATATGCCGCAGAGCTCAGGCGTCGATGTTCGCGTTTGATATCTGCGTCCAAAGGTTTGCGCCCCGGGGCCATTTGTCGAAAGGGATCTTGAAGCAAGGTCGAAGTAAAGGTACGACCAGCATCAAAATCAAGGATGAATGACATCTGTGAAATCAGTTCACGAGCGATATGGGTCGAATTTAATTCATACCTCGCGCTCCAGTCTCGGAAAAATCTCTACAATTGGCCCCAACTAAAGAACGCGCATTGAGAAATGAATCAAAAAAAACCGGACCTACAGCGAATGTCGGGATTATTTCAGAAAACATTTTCTGGGTCAAAAAACCAAAGATGGAGGGAAAGGTGCGTTTACCCCCCTCCCAAAAATTGAGTCCATTTGGTGGAGAGGAAGTGCTGGAAATGGATCGTCCTGATCAGTTCCCGAGATTATCAGTTCCCGACCAGATTCATCAGTTCCCGACACTTTCGGAGTCTCAGAGGATTTCCTTTCAGAATTGCACCGATATTCAGGCCATGGTCGGGGCGTTCATTCAAGCCAACCAAGGGTATTTATGTATATAAGGATACAGATATGGACGCGTAGATAAAGATACAAGCAAGGTATATGAAAGTGTTCACCAATTTGGCCAGTCTTCAATGTATGCCAAAAAAAACCGCTACGCGTCGCTGAGTTCTTCTATAGTACTGAGCAACTCCAGGCCCTCCTCCCACCGCCTATCGCGCCTTGCTGTAAGTCGTGCCAACTCCCCTGGATCCGCTGCCGCCAGCTGCGCCAGGGTTTGAAACCCGTTGTCGACGAAACGGAAGATCCCGCCGGCTGTGAATTGGGTAAAGGACGCGCGCTCGTCGCCGGGTTGGACGGGCACGTTGGAGTGGGAGACGGTGGCGGACGGTAGGAGTATCAGGGCGCCGGGCGGGAACTCGACCACGAGCTTGAGATCCCAGAGGACCAAGTGCCCGCCGCGCGTCGGGTCGAAATGGCCGAGCGCCTGGATGGCGCACCACCCGAAGGGGAGGTTGCAGACGTCCCTGTGCTTGAAAGTCCATGCGTTGGGCCCGAAGTTGAAGGCGGCGCACGAGAACACCGATTTTGGGAACGGCCGGTGCAATGGCGGGAGGCCGGTCTGGAGGCGCTGGGTCTGGAGGCGTGCGTTGTAGTCGGCGTAGTACCCGTGGAGGCGTGGGGCCCAAAGGCAAAAGGCAGCTGCCCGAAAAGGCCAGTTAGTCAAGGCGGAGGGGGAGCCGAATCCGACGCACAGCTGGCAAAAGAGGCCATGCGGGCGAGGTCTTTGTTCGCCAGAAGATCCTCCGCCAAGCGCGTGTGGTGTTTGTTGTCGAGCCATGTCGGTGCGTCCTGTCCCTTACCGTACGTCAGCCCGACGTTAATGGCGGCGAACAAGCCCCGGCGGTGGTGACACATGGAGGCCGAGAAGCCCGCCGCCGTTCCCATCGTCTTCATGAACTCGTAGGCGCGAGTGGCCGCCGCCGCGTATCCGTCCGCAACGGGACGGCCCGCCAGGACCAAGAATATCCGCCCTTGGGAGTCGAAGAGGGGGCGTGGAGCAATCCCGTCCCATCGAATGAGCTGGAAACCGACGGCCAGAAGCTCCGCCAAGGTGCGGCGCTTCTTGCCGCCGTACTTCTCAGAAGCGTACTCGACCTTGGCGCCGTAAGCGCCCGCTGCGACGGGGAGCGTGGTGGTGTTGAATGCGGGCAGCGGGACGGCGGTGGTGACGGCAGGCTTGACGTGCTGGTGGAGGCTGGAGGTGCGGCCAGCGTGCCCCTTCTCTTCGAAGGCCCGCTGGCGTTTATGGCCGCGGCGGCGATGGGCGCCGCTGAGTGCAGGGCCGCTGTCCACAACCTCCTCGAAGGTCGGCGAGGGGGCGCGCCGTTTGCGCGACGGACGCGTGGGCGGGGATTTGACGGCACTAGGCGGATTTGGCGGCAGCCGTTCGTCGTCGACTTGATTGAGCGGGTCCGGTGGTGGCCACTCGTCGTCGACTTGATTGAGCGGGTCCGGTGGTGGCCACTCTTCGTCCACGTCGTTCCATGCGTCGTCTAGGGGCTCCTGGTCCTCCTGGTCCTCTGGGTCATGGTCCAGGGTTTCCGCTGCAACAGCTCGCGAAACGAATGGGGCAAAGTCGAGGGCGCTGGTCCAAGCGGAGAAGATGGTGCCGGCGCGGGTCTGGTCGTTCATTAGAGGAGTGAGTTGCGTCCGAAAAACGCCCACCTTTCGTACGCCTGCATCCCAGAACATGACGGGCCTGCAGAGAAAAAGGCGTCAGATTGGAATTGGGTGGCACGAAATTGCTCGTCGCCATTTTCGTCGCCGGCTTTCCACGGATGGGCCCAGGTGAGAGCCGTCGCACGGACAGTCGGCGAGAAAATTGCGAGAGAAGAATTTAAAGAAACGTACTTACTTTGAGCAATAAAAAGACAAGTCCTGTGGTGACAGTCACATCATACAAAGGTGACTTGGAAGGCTCTCGTAGATTAGATTGTAGTAGCGCGCCTTTCTACGATCTAATCTAGAGCGAAGAACTTCCTCCCAACAGTTGCTTCTTGGCTCGTCCCCGTCTTCGAAGGGCTTCTAAAGCAGAAAGTGGTGGATGTCGCCAACGTGCTATGATGTCGTTAACCCACCACGATCTCCTCCGTGCGGTCTGGCAATGAAAAGTCACCTCTCTGGGCTCGCGAGCAAGTGTTTCGTCAAATCCTTGGGTTCAGCTGGGTCTATGTTTTTTATTTGGGAGAATTGGACCTATTCGCTCGTCGATCTTGCCATGAAGCGCGTAAGAGATCAGATAGCGTCTTTGACTCTAACGTCGACCTGAGTCATCGTCATTTCTGCCTCGCGCTGCGCTGGCGTCTGTCTGACTCCCGTCCACCCCTATGGCCCCCTGAGAATCTTCAAAGCGCGAAGCCCAAGCACGATATCGAGCTCGGTGAGACCACGCACGCACTCATCGCGCTATCGATGTCTGATGGCGCGCGCCTGGCCTGCACAGGAACCAGGAGGACCTGCGGCGCAAAGCTCGAGAGGGTATGGCGCGACTTCGAGCCCAGCTTCAACAGTCCGAGACGAACACCAGCCAAGCCCGCAAGACTGCTCGCGAAGAGGCGGCCCGCTATCGCAGCAAAAACAGGGCTCTCCTGGCGCAGAAGGCCTTGGTGCGGCGGGCGAGGTGCGTTGCGTTGGGGTAAATGCATGCCTGACTCATGTGTTTATCTCTCGACAGAAATGCAATTGACAGGATGGGCTACGAGCAATGGGCAGCTAAATACAAGAAGCGCCATTCTGCACCTATCCCCGCCATCCTCGAAGCCGAATATTGTGGCCCTCGGCCCTTAGCAGGCCCGTCCAAACACCCCACCCAACTCAACCGCCTTGACGCAAACGCAACCCAGGCCTGCGCGCCGAGCTCGGACCTGTCGACGCTCGGCACCGACGATGCCTTCAGTTCGCACGGCGACGCTTGTAACGGGGAACGGCGGGCTGAGTGCGAGGATTATGGCGCCAAAATCAAGGCGTGGCGGCCCACGGCGTCTGGCGTAGGCAAGGGTAGGAAGCTTGTATCTCCCTAGCGCAATTGATTGGGGCGTTTTGACTATATTCAGCTGGTGCCGGGCTGACCTGACCTCGCGCGACTGACGCTAGTGACGAGCACGGTGAACTGCACGCGCACGGGCGAATCACAACGGCCCTTTACAACCGGCGACCGCAAGAAATTAAAAATATAAATCAAATGGGCATTCGACGACTATTCAAGACGACTATACTGACTATACTTGAGGGCTATCTTCGATCGACTATTCAACGGCTATTGAAGAGGTCGACGAGGAAGCGAAAAATATACTTGACGACTTTGGACAACCGGCGGCCGCAAGATAAATAAAATGCGCATTTGGCGACTATTCAAGACAATCATACTTGACCGACTATTCAAGAAAAACAGGCTTTTGACTTTGATCGACTATATTCAACGACTATTTCAAGAAGACGACTTTTCAAGAAGGCAACGAATCCAGGTCGACGAGGAAGCGACACCCGAGCCGCACTACACCGCGCTGGGGGGCAACGCGTTGGACGGCTGAGGGCGGGGGTCACTGGGGGGATGGCAGACGCAAGGAGGAAAAATACTCACAGCGTCGCCCTCATCGTCCCCATCGTCGGCGCCTTCCTCCTCTCTCTGGGCGGAAAACCAGCGGCCGAGACGCTGTTGTTGACGGGTCTGTCGCCGCGCAAGTCGAAGTTGCTTGCAGCTGCAGTCGCAGTGCGCCCACCTGGTGCGCAACCGCCGGCAGGTCGGCTCGTGCTTCGCGACGTTGTCGTCGGGTGCGCGGCTGCCCGCGGCGGCCGTCTCTGCGACGCGGTCTGCGCCATCTTCGGGTAGGCGGGCGCGGGGGGCGGAGGACTCGAAACGCGAGATGACGTCCGCGGGCCGTTGCTGGTACTCGGCCCAGAGCGCAGCCTTGGCCTCCAAGTCCCGCGTACTGCTGCCGCCGCTGCTAGTCGAGCTGGTCGAGTAGTAATCGTCGTCGGAAGTATCGACAGCGGGGCGGCGAGTGCCTTCCGGTACGCGCCCAAGCGGGATGCGACCCACCTCCTCGTCTGACGACGTGGGCGGCGGGCCAGAGAGGGAGAGGACGAGTCGGCGGCTGCGCTCCTGTTCAGCGACGGCGTGGGCACGGGAGGCCGGGGGGGGCGACTCGAAGACGCTGTTGCGCCCGCTCCAAGGCCTGGTGGGCGTGCCGGCGTCGGCGTTGGTGAGAGAGCTCCCTCTCATCGCGTCGGGCGTCGGATTCGTGTGGTGCCCTAAAGCGCTGGTCATTCCAGGCGCTTACAACGGTTTTATAACCGATGCGACTCACCCGGAGTTGTCCATATGGCTTTTGGTCGTGGCGAGGTGGTGGTGGTTTGAGAAGAGGCTGCCGTGGCAATGCGCCGCCGCCGCAGCTACCCAGTCTCATGTGACGAATAGTGGCAGGGCTCCTCTGTCTTAGAATATGCAGGGTTGGGCATGCAAATTGTATTGATTGGCTTCATTTACAGTACATCTGAATTACTGTAATTTGGGGTGTACGGAAAATACAAATCGGGCGGGCGAAACGAATACAAAAAGACCAAGATGAGCGGATACTAGCAAGTAGTAAGAAGAAGGATACTGGAAAGCGCAAGTAGTAAGATTAAAAATGCAAAAAAAAATGTTAATGTTCGTAGTCATTCGTCAGCTATGGTGATGATTTGGCGATCGCCCAGAGGCCCGAACGCGGCGACCTCGTCCGCGTTCAAGGCCATAAAGGAAGAGTCTGCGGGGCCAGGGTCGCAACAAACTCCGCCGGGGCGGTGCGCGAGGTGGGCATGGACGGTGCGTATGATACCGCACGTGGCGCATGGCACGAGCCCAACGCGCACGGCCTCGAATATGTCGTCGGGGAGGCCGAGTGTGGTGTTGAGCGCGTATAGAGCAATTCCAAGCGCGGTGAGCGAACCAAACTCGCGGTACGGCGCGGACGGGCGGGTGTGGCTGGTGTGCGACGGAGCGGGGTGAGGACCGAAGGCAGTGAAGCGAGGCGGAAGCAAGGCGCCGTAAGGGACCGATGCCACCCATGGCACTGCGAGGTAAGATCAGTTGATGTAGAGGACGGTGGTGGTAGAAATCAACGCACCGATCGCCTTCGAGGGGTGGTTGAGGCAGATGTGTGAATTGCCGTCGACCCCGAGGTGGGCCTGATAGGCAGCCGGGGTGAAGTGGCTGCCGCAGCACTGGCACACCCGCAGGATGTTGAAGAAGTTGGCGTACGACGAGCCCAGGACGCCGTGGGTGGTCGCGAGAGCGAAGATGAATTTGGTGACGGGAGCTGGGCCGACAGGTCCCGCCATTTGGATGCGGTTGGCGAGGTGGCCGCCAGAGGAGTAGGGGCTGAGCCGCGCCGGGAATCGGGGATCTAGGTAGGCAAGCCCGCGTGGGCCGTCTTGAAGCCAGAACGACAAGCCGTATTGTTCTGCAGGCGGGACCAATTAGGACGCCCCGGATTGGAAATTGCAAAGGTACGCACTGGTCTCGGCGATGCGCTTGGCGTCGGCGGCGGTGAGCGCGGCCAACGTGGGGTCTGCGAGGAAGAAATTGGTTAGTGTGGCCTATGATTGTACGGCAACCGCGTGGACACACCCTCCTGCAAGTTGGCTTCCGCCTCCTCGTCGGTGTATCGATAGACTGGGTCGACGCGCCGACGCGCAGGCGCAAGCGGCCGGGGTAGGGGCCGGAGCGGGGATTGACCGCTGAAAGACGAGGAGGAAGCGGCCGAGGAGGAGGGAGGCGACGATGAGTGAGGAATGACGACGTCGTCGTCCGCATCCAGGTCGATTATGACTCGCGAGGGTCCGGGTATGGACAGAACGGCGTCCTCCCTCTTGAGGGGACGGCGAGGAAGCTGAAGGCGCGACGCCCAAGGGCGAGTCCTTCGTCCGAGCGTCTGCTCCTTCGCTGTAGCCAAGATGCTTGACTCTCGCTTGACGCCCGGTTCGCGCTTCGGGGGTGGTTGGGAGGAGAGAAGGGCGCGGGCATCGGGGAACTCGTCCTTGATCTCGGCCTTGACTGCGCTAGGGTGCAGATCCCGCCGTTCGCGGGTACGGAGGATTGCTGGACGTTGGTCGGTGGCCGTGAAAAGTTTGGAAACAAAAAGGGCGACGTACAAATGAAAGAGCACGCGTGGTGCCGCTGGGGGACTTGCAAGTAGTGGATGGTGCCGCCGTTGACCTTGTCCCTCGCGGTGTGATACATCATGCGGCACTCGAACTCGGTGCGGTTGGGATTAGCGAAGTGCGGGCACAAGGGGAGTTCGGCGTGCTGCATTCGCCCGAAGCCCGATGGTTGGCGGTAGATTTCGAAGCCGCCGAGCCTGCTGTAAGGGCTAGGGAGTGAACCGTTAGTGAGATAGACGGGAGCAAAAGAAACGGCGCGACTGACTACTCGAAGTCGGTCCAGTCTGTGGCGTTCCGCTCAAAGGTCAGGAGCGACCTCGTCCGATTGGCGGCGGCAAGTTGTTTTTGCGCGAGCGTCAAGACCGCGGCTGAAGGGTCGTTGTCGCGGACGTCGAATATGGCGGTTTTTTGGTGCGGTTCATGGATGGGGAGCGGGCCGCCGTTGTTCGCGTTGGCAAGCCACTGCTCCTGCTGAGCCGTGTCCGCCTTGGATTTTCGGTGGGCGGCTTGACCAGCAGCGTTCGTGTATGGGCGAAACATGAGGAAAATTGGGGAAATTGGGGCGGGGAGAAAGGCGTGGCGGGTATTTGAGTTTCATCCTTCACTGGTGGGCCCGCTGAACAAGTCGCCGCCTGGGGGACCTGGCTTGACGGCGGGGGCTTGCAGCGTGGTGGCCTCCGCGGAGGAGCACCAGGCTGAATCGGGTTCCATCGGGCTCGTCTGGGCGCGTGCGGACGAATCGCAGCTGGTATATTAGTCGCGGTTCGCCGGGTGTGCGCTTCAGTAGGTCTGAAAGAATATTCCGTGGCGTGTTAGCGTCCGTGGCGCAGGGAATTCCGTGGCGTGTTGGCGTGTTGGCGTCCTGGAAGATTTAAAAGCCGTGGTGTGTTGGCGTTCTCGACCGACACGATGGCCTAGAGAAGACGGACGCGTGGTGTGTTGGCGTCCGAGGGCGACAGCGGGACGAGAAGCAGGCGGAGGGCGACGCGACAATGGAAGAGAAGCTGAGAAAGAGGCGCGATCACGTTTCGTGACGAGTGACTACGGCGACTCTCGGCAGTCTGATGCGCTATCTGATGGTATGATGATGGCCGTGTTCGGCCTGCCGCGCCCATGGCCTGGGTCCGCGCTCCATGGAATGACGTGCAACACTTCTTGGTGCCGATCTTTACGTAATATGTACGCCGTCTCTACGTATTCGAAGTGGACCGCGGTCTCGGCCCACCTGTCAAATCAATGTTGGCGGGCCTCTTCGACTATCGACTCAAGCATCGGCGTAATGTTTGGACAAGCAAGAGGGAAGCGCACCAGTACTTCCTGAGCAGATCTCCCTGGAACGCATGGGATGCACGAATTGTGGCGTTATACGTGGTGCGTCTACATATGTTGGAAGCACGGCAGGATGCTCATGGTTCGCGATCAGGAACATGCGTTGAAAGATTCAACAGACAAGAACGGAAAAGCCTGCGTTGTTCGCAAATGTCCAACGATTCATGAGGCGTCTGCTTTCCAAGCGAACCTCGAGCTTGGAGGTCTACAGGAAGCGGCAGAGCGGATTTCGATCCTCTCAGACAGGGTTCCCATCCATGTAATCTTCGGCGAGACCGTGGACCTTGTGTAAGTCCTTTGGCTTTCGGCAATTTTAGACTGAAGAAAGTTCTTAGGCTAGAAGTGTGTCGTGACTGCGTTGTGGATAGGACGAAACGAAGAAATGTTGCTTCGATTACGATGATTCCTGACGTTGGGCATTCGGTACGATTTACGATTCTTTGAGTCAATTCATATCTAATAGTTGCTCTCAAGATTATACCACAGCAACCCTACGTGGTGTCAACAACAATTTCGCAGATCCTGGACCGTATATGTTCGGCAGAGGCTCCCGTTCGGAGCCTTTTGTAAGTAGTTGTTCAACCTATTAACTTGAGGTATGCCTACTTGAATCCATGCACGAGTCGCGAGTGGTAGTACAGAGTACCGATTTCGACATTCTATTAATTTCTTATCATTTACCGTACTTGCTCGTATTACTCCAATCCTACTGCTTGGCGACAGATCCAACTCTTTTGTTGGTGTTTGTTTACCAGATGTTTGAAAAGTAAAACCGCAAACCGATCAGGCTCGCTTCAACTTTTACTTCCTACGGATCGGAACGTCGCCGTCGTCAGAGCATTAACTTGTTCCCAAACACGGGCCTTGAGCATTGATCTCAATGTCATTCAATGATTCATGTACCCGAGTGTCAACATTGCGTCAACAGAAATGTTTTTTCCAAGTGGGTTGAACCAGAGGGGATCTAGAAGAATCCTAGTAAGTATCAATGGCATCTATGACAACAGCGCAAGAAGGCTGTCGGGCTCCATCGACTTGGCTGCAATGCGCGCAGTCTGGTCACTATCGAAGCAGGCAGCCTTCATCATCAAGGCCATGTTGTTCAGCGCCTTCGGGGCGTCAATGGCAATATCCTCCAAAATCTCGGCCAGAGGGCCGAAACCTTCTTCGATAGCATCAACAGAGCAAATATCCTTCGACACAATCCGAGCGATGAAGTCTGCGACCAGCAGCGCATGGGCTTCCCTGCCTTCCACTCCCGTTCCAACGAGTTTCGCAATCAGGCGCGAGTGATATACGGTGGGCAGAACGGAAAAATAAAACTCGGCTTCGTCCAAATTCCGAACCGCAAAGAACTCTTTTGAGTCCTCAGCAATCTTCTTATCCGCATCTTCACTGGACATCGCAGGCGCAGCCTCGTTTTCAGAACCGGACACGGGCAAACTGGCTTCCGTGACCGCCGTGCCCTCCTCAGCTGGCTTTGTTCGAGGAACAAGAATAAGCCGTCTGCGCTGTGCGGGTGCGGCGGCGGCAGATTCGGGAGTAGGTCTGGAGGAAGTGTCGACAGCAGCGTGGCTGAGCATCGAGAACATGTTCGAGCTTGAGCTACCCCGCGCAATAGATTCTCGCTTATTATCCTTCTTGCCGGAGAACACGCTGCTCGGACCGAACGTCATCGGCAGGCCTTTGCTATTGCTACCAATTTTGCCGAAGTTGGAGAGCTCTCCGGCCTTGGGGGGTGGTCGAGGCAGATCGCGGCCTCCGCTGCGCCAATGCGGCGTACGCTGATACGTTTCCTTGCCAGCCTATTAAATGTAATTTAATCGACGCCGACCGCGGACTATCCAAGAGCATACCGCTTCGTGCACAGCTGCGATTATAGTGGGGCCGGCGACTTGGGTCCTAGGGACCCATTTACGCTCACGAAGCTCAATGACGTCCTGGGAAAAGAATAAGACCGAAATAATAAACAAAATACTAAGACCGGTGTACCTGCAACATGAATTGCATACGCGGACTGACTTTGATGCTCTCGCGGAGTAGTTTCATGCGCGAGAAATAAACATCCACATGAGCCCGAGCCTTGGCCGTATCGAGCAAAGATCCAGCGGTTGAAAGGAGCGTGCACAAGCTCTCGAGTTCTTCCTCCTTCGGCTCCTTGATGTTGACAAGTAGCTTCTTCACACACTCGTGCATGATACGTTCCGTCAACATCTTCACTTTGAACAGCTCGCTTATGAGCCTGATCACACCGAGACCACGTCGTTTTTCCTTGTGCACAGCATAGTAGTCGTCCAAATAGCGGGAGAGAACAATTTTATCGCCTCGTTCTCCGCCCTCCGTACTTTCTTCTTTGGTAGCATGTGTAGCTTTGTTCTCCATGGCCTTCCTCGCGGCAGCTACGAGGGCGGCCTCCTTTGCGACCCAGCCATGCTCGAAATCCTCTTGACAGCGGTTCAAGAGGTATTTCCGGAAAAGCTGACCACCAGCAATCGGCTTTCCTTCCGCGTCCTTGATACCTTCGTCCTGCACCTTCGGGCTGATCTGTTCCATCAACTTCCTACAAAGACGCGCGTACATCCCAATCCAAGGCCCGCAATCCGTCGCGTGTTCAAACACGAGTCGAATGACGAGAATGGTGGTCAGGCCATCCTTCTCCTTCTCCGACTTGTTCGCCCATTCCACGATTTGGTCGGAGATAGAGTCGAACTTCTCTATCGTGAGCTTGTTCAGCAACGCCTTGACCTTACGATCGACCAGCAGGGGCGAAGGCGGGTTGCCTGTGCGAATGGCCCTCCTGTCCCAACGATTCGCGGTCGCCCACGAAGGTGGCGGTCTGACGCCAGACGCCATTTTGTTCCACCCACGGCGCGAAACCGCAGGGACAACGTCGTCGATGTCGTTCAAAAGTTCCGTGCGTCCTTTCGGGCCATCCATTGAGTCGATTGACCCGGTTGACCCGGGAGGAGGAGGGAAGCTGGACCTCTCTTTTCCACTGCTGCGCTGCGCTCTTAGCGCTCATTCCTTTGGTGAGAAAACGGGGCTCTCACCTGGACTCATCATTATTACCCCTGGTGTTGACGTCGGACTCGGCCATTGGGTGCTGGATGTTTCGGTGGGGAACACGAGTGACGTCGCCGATGAAGCAGTAGTAAATGCGGCAGGTAGGCGTGGATTCAGCGCGTGCTGCGCTTTCCAATTTTAAAAACCCTTACATATGGGATCTAGAACTGATCATTACCCACATGTGCTGTGCTGTTCGTTTACGAAAAACGAAATAAGATCAAAAGTGAAGTTGCACACCGAGACCAGTATTCGGAGGCAAAGAGGCAGATTAATGCGGCGCAATATCCTCTAGTTCTTATATTAACTGTGAGTTCATTTTCCCGTGGTTGTGTGCGGCGGAACTTCGACAAGTACTATTTTGAAGCCGTAATCGGCCAGCCCCCGATGAATACGAGACGGTTGTCCCGAAAGCCGATATTTCACAGAGAGTGGAAGAGCGCGTGTCGGATGAAAAGGTTCCGAGTCTGAGACTAAGCCAATACGACTCGTAGGAGAGCAAGAAAGAGAAAGCTTGAGAAGCTAGCTTGAAGCGCTGCACGTATCGTGAGGTTTAACCAGTATAGTTCGCGGCGCTCTATGGCCACTCGCGGCGTGGGCATCGATGTTCGGGAAGTGGCGTGCGCGGATCATCGGAGCTTGAATGTTTACTGTCGGTTTTTTCCGGTCCAACCATGTCATTGAGTTATTGCAAAATTCAACATGGTATCGTTAATTATTATTCTTGCTGTCCTCTTACTGGGAAGTCTCTCGCGAAGATATGACTGATTTGTAGCCCAAATGTAAAGTTCGACTCTTTCATTGGTTTTGTTTGCTAGATCGGAGGTTGCATCGCGATAACATAACATATCGTGGTACGGTACTTACACGGGGAAATGGTTGTGGGCCACACATCCGAGTCGAAGGCCAATGGCAGTGAATCAAGACTATAGATCATTCTTCAACTCGTTCCAAGGCGGGAGGTCGAAGAACTTGGGAAGGTCCTCCCACAGTTTCTTCCGGCCGGCGAGCGTGGATTCAGTGACGTGGCGGTAGCAAGTGGAGCACCAGACCCTCTGGTCCAGGGGATTTCGGTTCAGTATCCAAAGCGGGACGCAGTCCATGTACAAGTGCAGCCGCGCGCTTCGCGCCTCCGCGCAACTCGCGGGATTAGCGCACTCAGAAATATCATGCTCCCATTTCCTGAGCCACCCGTATGAATATCCCGGCTGGAAGCGCGCTTTCATGAGCCTATCGCGAGCCAACATGCACTGGCGTTGGTCCTCTGGAGCTAGAATGGCCATCGTTCCATCGCCCCGAGGGACACCATCAAACAACTGTTTCCTGTGGCGAGTCAAGAAACACCCAATATTGTATAATACCAAGCCAGCTCACGGGAGTATAATGCAACAGGGCGCGGTAATATGCGCAGGGTAGCACGGACAATATATTGTTCACTCGAGCCAGAGTTATGATATCCATCATCCATCCCATGTAGCGGACGATACGCGTCGTGATGTGCGGAAACGGTTTCCCATTGATAACCAGGGCATCCAATTTCTCAATGGTGGTGGGATTCTCGAACGTGAGCCGCGCCACCGCCGAATCGAGCAGGTCGCGAAAGTCGTACTTGCGTCCCAAACGAACAAGAGCGCCGATGGCCGGTAGCGGAAGCGCGGCCTGGGCAAGAAACGTTCTGTATATCCTCACTGGTCAGTGTGCGCACAACCAATAGACGAGATACACGGACGGGACAAAAAGTGCTTTTAACAGGTACTCGACGTCGGCAACATCGTCGTGCAGCTCGATGACAGGGCACCCGTCGACGCTGGGCTGGTCGGATGGCTGCGGGAGGCTCTGCATGTCGCGGAAAAACGAGGACTGCTGCGCGAGGATGCCCCAATAAACGCGGAATTGCGTGCCCCGAGCTTGTAAAACAACACTGCCATCCCCGTACCATATCTCTGAGCGACAAGTTGCGGACACATTCTGAATCTTGATGCTTCGTGCCCTCTGGATCATCGAAGAAAAACTGGTCCTGACGGCGTCGATCGCACTGACCCCCAGTATCTCGATAAGAGGACCACACCCATTTTTAAGGGCGTCAAAAGAGCAAAGGTCTTTCGCGACAATCTGTGCCAGAAAGTCGGCGACCAGCTGAACATTGGCTTCACTGCCCTCCACCTCCGTTCCCACCAGCTTCTCGACCAGGCGGTGATGATGTATGGCGGGAAGGGCAGAAAAGCAGACTTCTGCTTCGTCCAAATTCCGAGTTGCCAGAAGAACTGTCGAGCCTTCAGCAATCTTTTTGTGGGCGTCCTCCTCG
This sequence comes from Mycena olivaceomarginata, assembly GCA_029378375.1. NCBI lineage: Eukaryota > Fungi > Basidiomycota > Agaricomycetes > Agaricales > Mycenaceae > Mycena > Mycena olivaceomarginata. Next base: position 84,810 of record JARKIC010001004.1, read on the forward strand.
GTCATTTCAGCGGTGTGGATCCAAGAAAACGTTTGGCGCGTGGATGCGTGTTCTAGCAACGCTGCACGTCGGACTCAAAGGCTGAACCCTAACCACGCACGTGTCGGCGCAACCGGAAAAGCCATGATCGTCGCGGATCAGAAAGCCGATCAAAAGTCAAAGCGCCAAATTCCTTTCCCTTCCAGATTCATAGCCAGATCAGACCAGATATATAATAGGCAAGTCAGGTACACACAAGGAAGGTAAAAACCACAAACAAGAAAAGTGTAACTAAACTAAAACAACAGCGACGAAAGATGTATGTATGTGGACAGCCAACAAAAAAATGCACACGGCGAATAAGTGAAGTCAAAAAAATCATGAATGAGCCTGCAGTCGATAATGTACCAGAAAAGGGTCGACGCCGTCGGTGTGATGCTAATACAATCCAGGATGTATGTATGTATGAGTTTGATTGGTGTGTGTGGTACGTTTGTATGTGGTTTGGGTTTACTGTATGTACGATGGGTGGTCCAAAAGATAATGAGAATGGATGGATGGATTACTCCGGATGAGATGATAAAAAAGCAGCAGACGCAGGAAAGCAGGAGAGGGGGAGCATACATAGGAAGGAGATGGGAGGCCTGGAGGAGCGGCGGAAGTCATAGCGGTCATACGTAAGTGGGAGGGGAGGGATGTATAGGCGGGGCGGCGCATTATCCACGGGGGACGAACACCGGCGCCGGGTGGAGCGCGGTCACAGGATACGCTGTAGGGTACGGATTGTACCACTCGCCGCTGCCCACGCTCGTGCTGCTGATGCTACCCCGCGGGGTGCGCCCCTGGACCGGGATGGGTATCACGGGCGCGGAGACACGGCGCATGTGCATCTGCTGCTGCTGCTGCTGCATCTGCAGCACCTGCATCTGGTGCATGTACGCCGCCGCGGCATATGGCACGGGTACCGGTGGATGGGCATGGGCATGGGGGTGCGCGTGCGGGTAGTAATACGGCGGTGGGGGGCGAGCGTAGAAGGCGGCGGCGCCAGGAGGAAGGGGCTGCATCACCGGCAAAGGTACAGGACCAGTGCGTTTAGTCTTCTTCGGAGCGCGCGGAGACGGCTGGCGGTGCACCGGTGGCTTCACCTCAAGGGCAGGGGTGAGCTTGCGCTCTGGGGGCTGCACCACTGCAGGCTTTGTCTTGACGGACTCGGGGAGCAGCAATGCTGGGCCCTCGATCCAACCGTCATTCGACGACGACGACGTAGGCGAAGGTAGCTCGACAGCAATCCCAATGACATCGTCTGCAGGTGGCTCGACAATGAGTGTGGGCTTCGGAGGACTCGAGTTGCTCCGCCGACGGGTGAGGGCGAGAAACAGGTCACGAGTGCGCCGCGACTTTGAGTTGGCTGTGGCTGCCTTCGCGGCTGCGTCCTCGCCGCCAATCCAGCCCTCGGAATCACCGTCGAGCGTTGGGCTCTCGCCGTCGCTGCCGTACTCCGAGACCGACAAGCGCGGCTTTGACAAAGCCGACAGCTCCAGTTGTGGCGGCGCAGACGGCTCTTCGCGGGCCCTTGAGCAACGCTCGAGCCCGACGACTTGAGTCGATCGACCATCGCACGGGTCTTGGACGCAGTCGGGCGCCGTCGGGCGAAAGCATCGTGTAGGAAGGCTGGAAGAAGGCCCGATGGCGTACGAGCATGCGTGGGGGCTGGAGCAGTCGTCGTCGACTCGACTTCGCTGTAGAATCCTTGCGCGTCCTTGGCGATCTTCACCGCCGGCAAAGGGGGAACATCGAGCGACGGGAAGACAAAATTCGTATTGAACGACGGGGACGGCGAGCGAGCCATGTTGAGCGACGGAAAAGAAACATTTTCCGGCGCCGCGAGGAATGGGGCGCGATCCGATGCCTTCTTTGCCTTTGCGGGACTAGGGACAAAGCTGGACGCAGCGGCATTGAGACGGCGGGGGGGACCGATCAGAATCCCGACTACTAGTGCTTCTACTCGGGGACGTGGTTTTCACCATGGTACCGGGATACGATCGGTGGGCCCGGGGGGTTGCAGGCATGGACACAGAAAGGACGGAACGCTCGGAGTCGGTGAGATCAATGCTGGAGAGCGTCGACGTGCTGCGGTGGAGGCCGCGCAGCGAGTCATCGGAGTCGGAGTCATGGTAGCGGTCCGTATTTAGAATGGACAAGCCGCCTGTGAGATCCTGGACGAGCTCGTCCCAACGCTCTTTGGCAAGTGCAACGTGGTGCTCGTCGACGGCGGCAGCGAGATCCGGCCGACTCTTTTCCTCAATCTGCTGTGGAGGCCAATGAAACCCAACATCGATCTCGTAGGAATCAATCGCAGCCTCCGCCAGCTTGAATCCCACAAGATCGGCATTGAGTCCGCCATCGTCGCCCTCCTCGTCGTGCCGCTGATCGTCCGCAGAAGCAGCCCGAATGGAGAACAGGGAGGCATGATAGTGCGGGGGCTTCGCAACTCTAGGAGATTGAGTTACTTCAGTCGCCGCGACAAGCTGCGGGGTAGGCGAGTATGCCCACGACACGGCATTCAACGGGATGCGCCACCACTCGGGGGAAACGACCTGCCATCCCTCGTCGACTGGGGCTGGAGAAGGGAGGGGCATGGACTGGAAACTCTCGACCCGACTGTGTCTGGGGGAACAAAAGAAAGAAGAGTCAGAACAATGAGTCAAACGGGTAAACAAGGACACGTACAGATGCCGCCGCACCCTAGACAGCCAAGTCGGTGAGGAGCGTGAAAGAGATATAGTACAAGGAGCGGGATAATTGAACGAAATTGAACCGAACTGGAGGTGCGGTGGCCAACACCTGGCCAGAACGGAGTGGCCACAACAAGAGAATCGAGTCACGTCACGGTCACCATCTTCGGAATGTCGGGGCGGGAGATTCCATTCTGCCGGCACCATTTATTTTCTAGCTTATCCTTGCGGGCCCTGCGCCGAGATATAAGCTCATGCATGCAGCGAGGTAAAGAACGGGAAGACCAAAAAGCGGACCGTACGCGAAGTACACATACAAGAATGCGTAAACGGCCATTTCGAGGCTTCCAGTGAACGGGAACCGGGTTTTTGTGTGGTACCAATGGGGCGTGTCATGGGCATGCAATGGGTGAGGCGGTTTATTGATTTTTAGCAACCAGCGAAGGCGTTGGCGCGGTTAAAAGACGACTACGATATCGATCTGGGCAGCTGGCGAACTCCAGGCCTTCAACGCCCCAACGATCAGGAGTAGATAGAAGTAGAAGCAGGGAAGCCGAGGAATGCTGCACCAGCATTGCAGCGCTCGTGGTGGAAGTAAAGCAAAAGACGCGTCCAACGCGTCGCATCACATGTGACAGTCACACCCGTCCCAAAGCGGAGAATAAAATAAAATTGCAAAGCTCACAACTGGATAACAATGGTCCAATCCTTTACTACCAGAACCTTGGGGTCCTTGATCGTCAGCACGCCCGCGACGCCCTCCCCCTTGCCGCCCGCCGCAATCCCCGGCGCGTACTCCCACACCAGCTCCTTCCCGCCCTCGACCTTCACGCTCGCCGGCTTCCCGCTCAACCCCTCCACCACAATCTTCTCCACCCGCACATCCTTGATCGTCTCCGCGTACACATTAGTGGGGTTATAGCTCGCCAGCGCAACGCCGTCCACCGCCTCCTCCTTCTTCTCCGCGCCCAAATCCTTCGTCGTAATCCGCACCGTCTTCTTCGCCGTCTGCGCGGTAAACTCGCGCCACACGAACTGGCCCTTCTCGTGCGAATACGTGACCCCGTCGTCGAGGTACAGCTCCCCGCGCGCGCTCCCCGCCTTGCTCAGCGCGACGCGGAGCGTGAACGGATCGAGCTTCATCAGCGGCGACGACCGCCTCGGGCGCTCGCGCGTCGGCACAATCGACCCCCCGCGCACGAACACCGGCACCTGGTGCAGCTCCGCCTTCACGCTGATCTCCTTCCCCTTCGCAGCCCCGCGGTACACGTGGTGCGAGAAGTAGTCGTAATACACCTCGTCCTCGGCGAGATACACCGTCGTCTCCGTCGCGCCCTTCGTCGTGATGGGCTTGACGAGAATCCCCGACGCGCCGATGAAGTACTGGTCGTCGACCGCGAAGCCCTTCGGGTCCTTGGGGAACACCACGTAGTGCGGCCCGCAGCACGGGCACACCCGTGACGCTCGTCTCGCGGAACGCGGTGTACCACACGGGCAGCATGGTGTATCGGAGGCGCAGGATATCCTTGACGATCCCCTTGTACGGCTGCTCGAGGAGGAACGGCTCGCGCCGCTTGGTGTCGATGTGCGCGTGCGCGCGGAGGAAGGGGTTGAAGATCCCGACTTGGTACCACCGAATGAGCATCTCCGGCTCGGGGTTGCCGAAGAAACCGCCGACGTCAGCTAGAAGAGACTTATTAAAAGAGTAGAGGTGAGAGACGAGGAAGACCCACATCCAGCGAAGCTCATCCCCGCAATTCCGTTGGCCAGCACCATCTGGACACCGACAGCCATGTGCTCCCAGGTACCGAGATTGTCTCCAGTCCACATCGCTCCGAATCGCTGAGAACCAGCGAAGAACGAGCGGGTCAGGACGAACGGCCGTTGGGGCGGGTCTGTGCGCTCTTGAACGGCTTTCGAGGTCAAGTTCGACTGCAGACGAATTAGCTGAAAACAGGTCATGAAAGCCGAAACATACGAAGAGCATTCCGTTGATGTTATGCACGTCACGATGCTCCCAGCCGCCGTAGTGGATGTTGTCCCTGGGCATCGAGATCTCTGGGCCATTGAACACCGACGGCTGCAAGTCAAGTCAGCGCGATCCAACCGCTCGAAGTCTGCTTTTACCCTCGTTCATATCGTTCCAGATGTGAATGTCCGTCGTGCTAGACGTCCAGCTCCACCCGCTCTTCAACGCCGTGGTCTTGAAGAGCCCCTTCCACCAGTCCCAAGAATTCGGGTCAAAGAAGTCGATCCAAGAACTGCTTCCAGACCAGCACCACCCTTCGTATTCTCCTTCGCCGTTGGGCTGCTTGACGAGGACCTTCCTGTCCGAGGCCTCCTGGAAGGCCGGGTAGTTGGAGGTGCGCTTCAAGTGCGGGTCGACGATCACGACCATCTAGCACAACGAAAATCAGTCAATGCGGTGAAGGGACGGGACGGGAGGAAAGAGCTGACCTTGCGTCCATTCGCCGCAACGTCGTTTGTCATCTCAACCGGGTCCGGGAAGTTCTTCTCGTCCCACATAAAGTACTTGTGCTCGTCGGCATACTCGATATCGAGCCAGAACACGTCCACCGGCATGTCCTCCTCGTCGAACCGCTTCTGCACCGTGCGGATGTCCTCGCTGCTGATGTAGTTCCAGCGGCACTGGTGGTACCCGAGACTCCAGTGCGGCGGGAGGACGGGCGTGCCCGTCAGGCGCGAGTACTGCGCGAAGATGTCCGCGGGCGTGGGCCCGGGCATGAGGAACAGGTCGAGGATGCCCGACTCGGAGATCCAGTGCGTCTCGGTCGACTTGTCCGAGGCGTGCGAGACGTCGATCCAGGTTTCGGAGCCCACGGCGTGGAAGATGCCGACGGTGGAGTCGGCGGAGTGCGCGTGGAGGACGGGGATGGAGCCGTACAGCGACATCGGGGAGGAGGCGAGGTACTCGAAGACGTCGGCGTTGTATAGGCGGTAGGGATCCGTGAACGTAGGCGAGTCTCCGGCGGTGGTGGGGAGAGCGAGCCTGGTGGCGTGCTGCGGTATCCCGTAGATTGTTCCATGGCTGGGGAAAGAGATGTCGATGGAGAGAGATTCAGGACCTATAAGAATGAGCAAACGAGAACAAGATGAAATGAAAAAGATTACCTTTCGGTTTCGAATCGGTCCAAGTCGAGAACCTCTCCTCCCACCAGTCGTCTTCTGTCTCTCCCTCAAACCAAGCTCGAGGATTCACCTCAGGCTCGGCTTCAGCTTGGAAGACGACCTGCTCGGCGGCATCCTCAGCACCCTCTTCTGGTGCCGGAGCGGCCTCTTCTGTCTTTGTCTCCTCTACCTTCTTGTTGCGGAAATGCTCCATGTGCAAAAGTCCCCGTCCGTTCAACACCACTTGTGGTTTTCCGCCACGCAGGAGAGAGACCGTCAAAGGCTCGAACGCGACCACGACCTCGTTATTCCCATACTTTGCGCGGATATCCTTCTTCCCCGCCGTCCAAGTGATATCCTGGCTAATTTTCGGCTCGGCGATGAGCGCCCACGACGCAGCTTCGTCGTAGCGCTTCCGCAGCCCGTTGACCTCGTCGAGGCGCACGCGCACCACCCCGTCGTCGTGGACACGTAACTCCAGCCCGAAGTGTATGTCGGGGTACAAGGACGAGTGGACGCCTGCGGTGAAGACGGCTTTGTCTGGGGTGATGGAGATGGACGGGGACGTCGACAGAGTAGGGTGATTTCCAGGCTTTGGCTTCAGCGGCGCGGGCGGAGAGAGCGCGTCCTCGCCGACAGAAACCCGCCTGCGAGCATGTCTTGAAGTCGTGTGATTTGACTGCGAGCGCGTCGGGGACAGCGAGCAGAAGTGAGAGAACCCCAACCAGGGTCCAAGGCTGCATATTAGGCCACTAGCCCAGAAAACAGAGGAATTTTAGAAGGAAGACAGGAATTTACACGTCAACAGGCTGTGGGAAAGTCGAGCCGAGTGATCTCAACTTGAACTCACTCCTGATGGACTTGCTCTACAATGGCGGACAATACTGGCAGCGCAGCTTCTATGAGCAAAAACAAAATGAAGCAATTAATATGGCCTGAGCCCCTCGTCGTCCAGCCTACGGGAACCCACACCCATACCATCATCCTCCTCCACGGCCGCGGCAGCAACGCCGAGCGCTTTGGTCTCGAGCTGCTCAAAGCCCAGACCTCAGCCAATAACAAACCCTCCCGGAGCACTTTCCAGGCCTCAAATTCATCTTCCCTACCGCCAAGAAGCGGCGCGCAGCGATGTTCAACCGCACGCCGATCAACCAATGGTTCGACAACGGCTCGCTCGACGAACCCTTGCAGAAGCAGGACCTGCAGTACGACGGCCTCAGAGAAACGAGTGCTTTTTTACACGCTTTAATCACGCAGGAGGCGCGGCTCGTCGGCGTCGAACGCGTCATTCTCGGGGGGTTGAGCCAGGGCTACGCGGCGGCGTTGCATGTGCTGCTGAATTTTCAGCCGGACAGCGGCGCGCTGCTCGGCTTTGTTGGAATGTGTGGGTGGCTGCCGTTCGCGGCGACGCTCGTAGAGCCTGCGGACGAAGACGATATTTTCGACGCAGAACCTGCTAACCCCGTCCCCGACCTGGTTCGCCTTCAACTCAGCGCGGCAAATACCGCCCGCGACATTGCCTCGCTCCCAGCCCTCGATTTGGACCCGCACCAATCCCCCGCCTTCGCGCGTACGCCAGTCTTCCTCGGGCACGGAACGCACGACGAAAAGGTTGCGATCAAGCAGGGGGAGCAGGCAAGGGACGTGCTGCAGCGACTTGGATGCCAGGTCGAGTGGAAGGAATACGATGAAGGACATTGGTACAAGGTTCCCGAGCAAATCGACGATTTGGTTGTGTGGTTGAAAAGTCGTATGCTTTTTTGAACTACAACTTGTCCTTCCCATTCTTGATTCTGATTCAATTTACGAGTGGTCCGGGGAACAACATCAAACGCTCGGGGCTTACAGTGAATGATACAAGTACAAACGTGCTGGCCGACTTTATATACAACACCGACACTTATAAGTGGAAATACAACTCGGAACCACAATTCTACTCGTCGTCCACATCCATGTCGCCCCAGTTGGGAATCGGCAATCGCGGAGGAAGCCGCGCATTCCCTCGCAGCGGCCTGGTATTGGGACGCGCTGGTACTGCACTCGGTGCCACCGCCGACGCCTGCTTCTTCGGCGAGCAAGTCAGATCCCGACTCTTCATGAACGCCTCGAAGCGCGACTGTGGCGTCGACAGCTGGGGATCCTGTGCACCGATCAGCGGCTGATCGACGACTGAGGCTCGGAAAGACATACGAACCTCGTCCTCGATAGACCCAATGCTCCCGCAGAATGACGAGATGGACGCGTCGCCGGGGTGTCGCGCCGGCGTGCTCAGCACAGTCGGCGGCCGCGTGCGGGTGGTCTCGACTATTACCTGGGACGAGCTCGGCTTGGCGGTGGCATTGCTCATGATCAAGGCAGCTCTGCCCGGCGTCCCCGCCGGAGTGGAAGCGGAAGTCGAACAGCCGCCCTTCAACGTGAGCGTCCGGAACTTGTACGTGTCCGACGCGATGCGGCGCACGGGCGGCCGCGGCCGCTGCAGCAGCTGCGCGCGCAAGGTCGGGGCGCCACCGCCGCACGACTTGGGCTTGGGGCCGGGCGACAGCGCGCCGGACGCGCCCGGCACCCAGTACGGGTACGAGAGCGAGATGTCCCCCGTCGCGGTCAGAGTGTTCTCGTCGTCGTCGTCCGAGTCGTCGTCGTCGGTGGCAGAGGCGGCTGTTTTCGCGACCGGATAATCTTGGTAAGAGGAAGAGGGCGCGTCTCCGGACGGTATTTTGCTGCGCGAGAATAGAACGCGGCGTAGGGGTGGGGTCGTAAACATGTTAATGACCGACTTGCGCCGGGGTGGAGTACTGACGTTCTGCAGAAATAAATACGCAAGTGAGCAAGAGCAGAGCCAACGACGAGTGCATGTAGCCAGGGAACGTACCCTCATCTCTGATGAAGGTGGCTGGTATATATTGCGGCTTTGTGGTGGGTATATGCGTCGTGGGAGGTATAGGTGAAGTCAACGATGTAAACGGGATAAGGTGATGATTTGCCACCACGGACGCGTCCCGTAGGGTTTTATAGGCCATGTGATGGCTTCCGCGGAAGGAAAGCGAGAACAATGGATGGCCAGTGGCAAGCCTAAGTGAATGGTTCCGTTATTCCCTTTTCTGGTGATTGAAGGTCAAAGCTGATTGTCATATGCCGAATGATTTTCGAGGCATCGGTGGCCATGAATAGCGACAGTTAATGGAACAACATGTAAACAGTTGGAAACTTTTGTCGTCGACGAAAGATTGAACAAAAAATCGGTCGCGGGATTATTTTTTTGGAGAGCTTTTTGGAGCAATGATACTCAGTCTGCAGAAGCATTCCAATACCTTTTCGAATGACCTTGGAATGCACGGAATATTATTATGAGGTACCGAATGCATCCGAGACGAAAAAAGCGAAAATCTCGGTGAGGATTTCCGCGTACCGACACAAGCGCAGATAATCTTCAACGACATTCGAGCAGATAATGTCGCTCTCGCGCAGCGGCTCCCGTCCATGCCCCCCAATCCACGCTCCTGGCCACCTTCCTCCTCTTCTTTGTGCTCCTCTCCTCCTCGCGCCTGGGGTCTCACATGCGCAAGCCTATCTCCTCCAGAGGAAACGAGGAAAAGAGAGGGCAGAGCGACGCGACGGGCACACCACTCACCAGTCTGTGACCCCAGCGCCGTGTGTAGGTCGAGCCGGACAAGGATCCTATAGTAGTCTTCCGCGCCCAGCCGAAGAGGCGGACGATGTAACTAGAGAGAGGGCATGTCCAGCGTGAAGCCCTGGGGTATACACCATTAACGACGGGAGGATGAGGGGGATGGCCGAGAAGAGATAAGGAGAGGGGTAAGGAGATAGGATGGGCGAGAGTGGCGCTACATGCTACGTCCGTCCTCGTCTACCCGACGCAAGGGTGCCCTGCGCACCGAGGCTCCGCCACGCTCGCCGCACAATGAAATCTCCACCCCCAAAAATCCAGAGCACAAAGGAACAAAACGGCGCCTCTCCCGCCTCCAGTCGCAAAACATCTCCATGGATAGGAATGAAGGAGACGGACGCACTTCATCGCCCACAACGGCACCCTCGTCCAGTTGAGCCCCGCCCCCACGATGGCGGCGATGTCTTGCTCGGTCTATGTGCGGCGTCAGTTACGCTACGGAGAACAAGAAAACAAGAGAGAACGGAGAGAAGGAATTCCGATGGGTACGGCAACGTCTCCGTCGGCGAGTCGCTCCGCCTGCACGTCTGCTACTTTCGAAATAGAAGTGTTTTAGAGCGGGAACATTGCACATCGCATGGCGTCCGGCTACCCTGGGTGACTTTGAGACGCGAACGCGATCCGTGTGGAGTTTGTCGATGGGAAAGGACTTGCAGGGATACGGCGGCGTCGCACGGAGTGGTGGATGGAGCGAAGAGCTGACTCGGATGTGGTTGTGTTAGATCGGCGGACGAAAGCATCTCGATCATCCACGCTGGTTTCGTGCAGTCCCAGTGAGCTACTACCAGATTTCTTGTCCGCTCCCGGACCTAGCTCCAAGGGCTACACCGGGGTCCTGACATCCTCGACTAGGAGCCGAATTGCAGACGTATTGACCAACAGCGAACTACTACTTGGATTCCAACACGCAATTCAATGACACAGGGGTCATACGGCGGCGTTCTCCAAGTTGACGTTCGACATGGAAGGGTTCGGTAAGATGTTGCATTAATATTCGTCTTGTCAGTCTTGTCATTAAATGAAATACACGCGGCGGCGGCGTTTCTTGTCTTTCAACGTTGCGCAAGCATCCTTCGTTTCTACCACCATGGCCGTCGACTCCTGCACCATCCCTTCGAACCCAGATGTCTCCGGCATTGGCGTTCGCGCAGCCATCTACGCTCAAAATCTTACATGCTTCTTGCCCGTCATCGTACATCTCTGGGATGGAAGGATTTCTAGGGACGAACTGAAGGGTATCAAAGACCAATCTATCGGCATGCTAGCAGTCGCCTTCGCCATCCTCTTTACCACCATCATCCTGGCCAAAGGCGCTGGAGGTGACCAAACGATCACTCGCTACCCACGCCGCTGTCGTCCTGGATCTTAGCTGGATGAACAACACCAGCACGTGGATCTGGTTTATTCTCTACGCCCACCATCGAAGCAAGCGCGATGACCGGCCCACTGGAGCTAACTGGAGTGAATGGCGCGACGCTCTCCTTGAGCCTGTCCGGGAGTTGTTGGGGCAGAATGATGGACCTGGCACCAGGACAAAGGTGACTAGTACCGTCCAACGCCGTCGCCGTCGGGGCATTGCCGAGCGCATCTGGCACGTCGCCCGGCGCATCGCCCAGCGCATCTGGCGCATTGTCCAACGCATCTGGGGCTTTGTCTCCGAGCAGCCTGTCCTTACTCTCGGTTCCATTCACCTCTCACTCATGGCCGCCGTTGGAATATGGCTGTGGAGCGATCCATCGAAATTCGGCCAGCCTCTTGATCTCAGCTGCGATCCCACGCTCACAGTTATCGGAGTGCCTGCGCGATTCTCATCGAAGCCATTGCGCATCATATCATTGGCGATGTATTCCCTTGTTCTCATCCCCGGCCTCAATCTCATTCCTCCCTTCACTTTCTTCCTCACACTTCATATCTCATATAACTGGTCCCGGGAACAACACAAATCATTCTGGACATGGTGGGACTCCATTCTGAAAGTCTTGACGCCGAGGAGGGGCTCGCTGTCACCAGATGCTGAACAAGGCGGCCGTTCTCAACACTCCTCCACAGGTAATTTTGATACCATGGTGATGACACTACAGCTTACCTACTTTTGCGTTTCAGCGGTCTCTAGTGGCGTCGCCCAACACGAACCCTCTGATTCCTCCCCCAACACTCCCCTTCCCATCGGCATTACAGCGTACACCCAACCTGGAACCGCACCAGATACGGAACAAAGCAGTCCTTCTCAACGCTCCTCCGCAGGTAATTTTCATGCCATTGTGATGTCGCTACAGCTTATCTACCTTGTGTTTCAGTGGTCTCTAGGGGCGGCACCCAAGCTGAACCCTCTGATTCCTCCCCCAACACTGCCTTTCCCCTTGTCCCTACTGTTTACCCACCTTCTACGCCAGCGGTCTCTAGGGCCAATACCCGACCCGGAACTGCACCAGATCCTGAACAAACTGAGCAAGCCGGCCCTTCTCAACGCTCCCCCCGCTGGTAATTTCCACACCATTGTGATGTCAATACAGCTTACCTGCCTTCCTTCCATTCCAGCGGTAGATAGGGCCGTTATGCAACGCAGAGCCCCTCACACTTCCTTTCTCATTGTTGGCCTGGTGTCCCTTGTCGCCATCAATATCCTTTTCATCACTGACATTGAACTCACCCTTCGTCGTAACAAGGGCGATCAAACTGGCGACGAAGCTACATGGGGTTTCGGACAAGTTCTTGCCCTTCTACTCCTGATTATTCCGCTCCGTGATGCCTGGGGTGCATTGCAAGATATTTGGGAAAAGCTGGAAGGTGTTCAGGAGCAATTCAACGAGATACTTCGACGCGAGTGTCTGGCGACATCAGTGCAAGTTATTGAGGAACTTGGACGTTTAGCCAAGAACGGGGCTAATCCCAAGGCGACAATACATTTGGCTGGCACTACATTTGACAACTCTTCCCAGCTGGTTACATGCTATGGAAAGACAGAGTTAGTACAATTCCTTCGGACATTGGGAAATGGGGAAGATGAACCTGTACCTGGTAAGATTACACCTGCTGGGACCATATATATAACCACAATTTCTAGATGTAGATTACAGAAAAGTGCTACAATCTGCATCAGCAAGCGGTCATGTCCTCGCCGTGAAGGCTCTACTTAGGTCTGGACCTTTATCAACTCAGGAGCTCATGGATGAAGTGGGTCAGTGCTTTGGTTTGATGCTGATGACCTGGATAATTGATAATATGTAATTAGGAGGAGACTATGGGACAGCACTTTGCGCCGCATGCGCGAATGGAAAGTTTGAAGTGGTCAATGCTTTGCTTCAGGCAGGAGCGAGGCGGAATGGTGATGGTGAGCAAACAAGTCCTCAGGAACAGTGTAGATGCTGAGCTGAATCAGGGGAACACTTTGGAGCCCCCCTTCATGTTGCTATACTGATGGAAAACACGGAAATGGTAGAGCTCCTAATTGGTAATACCCCGAATGACGCCGATTGTACATGTGAGTGAGCACTTTTTAAAATGATTAAGGCACTGAGGGGGAACTCTAGGGGGGAGTGTTGGAAGAGCAGTCGATGTCGCTGGGCTCTTACAAAATCAAGATATGTTTAACTTGCTATGGAAAAAGGGTTTAAGATCAGTTAGTACTACTGCATCCTTCACACACACTGAATGCTGACCGATCCCTCCCTCTGTCGTCGACGATCAGTATGTAAGTGCCGCCGCGTCGCGGGCCCACGCTGAACGCTGACCGATCCCTCCCTCTGTCGTCGACGATCAGTATGTAAGTGCCGCCGCGTCGCTGGCCCACGCTGAATGCTGACCGATCCCTCCCTCTGTCGTTGATGATCAGTATGTAAGTGCCGCCGTGTCGCTGGCCCACGCTGAATGCTGACCGATCCCTCTCTCTGTCGTCGATGGTCAGGGTGTAAGTGCCACCGCGTCGCTGGCCCACGCTGAATGCTGACCGATCTCTCCCTCTGTCGTCGACCATCAGGGTGTAAGTGCCGCCCGCGTCGCTGGCCCATGCTGAACGCTGACCGATCCCTCCCTCCATTGTCGACGATCAGTATGTAAGTGCCGCCGCGTCGCTGGCCCACGCTGAACGCTGACCGATCCCTCCCTCCGTTGTCGACAATCAGTATGTAAGTGCCGCCGCGTTGCTGGCCCACGCTGAATGCTGACCGATCCCTCCCTCCGTTGTCGACAATCAGTATGTAAGTGCCGCCGCGTCGCTGGCCCACGCTGAACTCTGACCGATCCCTCCCTTTGTCGTCGATGATCAGGCTGTAAGTGCCGCCGCGTCACTGGCCCACGCTGAACGCTGACCGATCCCTCCCTCCGTTGTCGACAATCAGCATGTAAGTGCCGCCGCGTTGCTGGCCCACGCTGAATGCTGACCGATCCCTCCCTCCGTTGTTGACAATCAGTATGTAAGTGCAGCCGCGTCGCTGGCCCACACTGAACACTGACCGATCCCTCCCTCTGTCGTTGACGATCAGCCTGTAAGTGCCGCCGCGTCGCTGGCCCACACTGAATGCTGACCGATCCCTCCCTCCGTTGTCGACGATCAGGATGTAAGTGCCGCCGCGTCGCTGGCCCACACTGAACGCTGACCGATCCCTCCCTCCGTTGTCGATGATCAGGATGTAAGTGCCGCCGCGTCGCTGGCCCATGCTGAATGCTGACCAATCCCTCCCTCTGTCATCGATGATCAGGTTGTAAGTGCCGCCGCGTCGCTGGCCCACGCTGAACGCTGACCGATCCCTCCCTCCGTTGTCGACGATCAGTATGTAAGTGCCGCCGCGTCGCTGGCCCACGCTGAACGCTGACCGATCCCTCCCTCCGTCGTCGACGATCAGGCTGTAAGTGCCGCCACACATCGCTGGCCCACGCTGAACACTGACCGATCCCTCCCTCTGTTGTCGACGATCAGGCTGTAAGTGCCGCCACGTCGCTGGCCCACACTGAACACTGACCGATCCCTCCCTCTGTCGTCGACGATCAGGCTGTAAGTGCCGTCACGTCGCTGGCCCACGCTGAACGCTGACCGATCCCTCCCTCTGTTGTCGACGATCAGGCTGTAAGTGCCGCCGCGTCGCTGGCCCATGCTGAACGCTGACCGATCCCTCCCTCCGTCGTCGACGATCAGGCTGTAAGTGCTGCCGCGTCGCTGGCCCATGCTGAACGCTGACCGATCCCTCCCTCCGTCGTCGACGATCAGGCTGTAAGTGCCGCCGCGTCGCTGGCCCACACTGAACACTGACCGATCCCTCCCTCCATCGTCAACAATCAGGCTGTAAGTGCTGCTGTGTCGCTGGCCCACGCTGAACGCTGACCGATCCCTCCCTCTGTTGTCCACAATCAGCATGTAAGTGCTACCACATCACTCTCACATACTGGATACTGAAGAAACCACCTCCCCCCTCACCCAATCCCTTCATCAGGCAGTAAGTACTTTTGCTGCATGTGGGTACTTGGGTTAATTCCACCACTGTAGAAGCAGGATATCCTCCGTGGATATGTACAGAGGGATAGAGTTGAGGAATAGCTGAGACAGTGGCTGTCCATGAAAGGGATGTTAGTCTGGTGTCAGACAGTGAGGATGAATCTGTAGGCAACCCCATCAGCCCATTGATCTTCTGGAAAGTGACTGGATCTGAACAAACTTCATCCCTCTTCTGTTGAAATCATTTTCCCTCAGACATTTGGAACCAATGAGTGTGTTTTGGCATTTAAGTGAGCCCTTCCCTGCATTCCAATTCCAGATAATGTTGGCATATCACTGGCACATCTCTTGGGTGCCATTACCTAGTGACCACTGAGAGCCACAGCATTTGGAATTGAGTTTGACGGCTCCGTCAGGAGTTTTGCACTGTGTTTGATGGGGACTTCCTGCCGGCGATCAATTTGCCGCCAGTAATATCTAATGTGGCCGTCCTTCAACTCTGTGGGACCTGTGTTTTCGAGCCACCTCAAGCAAAGTCCATGTTGACAGAATTTATAACTCACCTTACCCTCCCTTTCCTTGTCACCCTACAAATCATATATCACGGAGACCAATGGTTTCTGCTGACCTGGCCCCACTGCAAATTCCTGGCCCTCACTCATCGTTCATCGTTTCATGCCCATCTCAAGCACCTCAGCCTCATGTCCGTACACATCACCGAAGCCGAACTCCTCGAAGCACTATCCACGCTTCCTGTACTGCAGCACTCGGCAGTCTCAGACCACAGGTGCCTCGATGAGAGAAGGGAAGAGATGGTATTGGTGACCAACTCCCTTCTCGAGCACCTCACCTGGATGACTCAGTTCACGTGCCTGGTTCCGGAACCAGTTTCCTCGAAACTCACACTCTGCTTCAGTTCGAGGACAGTGTCTCTTGCGACCTGGTGCTCTCTCGACTAAAGCCAGGACGAAATGCTGAGGGACCATTTGAGGTCAATCTGTGGTGGTATGAGGAATATTACCGCGAAGTGGATCCAGCATTGGTTATGCAATTCACAGAGCTTCGGTCGCAGGGAGACTTGCTGATAAAAGCTATGCTTTCCCGACCTGGCATTACAATTTACTCTCTTTATAAAATTATGTCTGTCTGTCTGTCTGTCTGAAGCCTTTAAACTCCGACTGTTCTCTTGCCCTGGCATCACTCACCGAAATGCCGCCTCTTGCCTTTTCGCTGTCGGCTCAACAACGGCTGGTTTTGGCCAGGATTGGCATCCGTAGTGCGCGCTTTGCACTTCATCCTCTAGCTGGTGCTACATGTGAGTTTATATCTAAAATGAAGTATTGAAGTACTGAACTATGGTTTTGTTGCTGAACTGGTATCCTTAGTAGGAATAGCTTGAGTGCCGGTGAAAAATAAGGAAAGGCATGATTTTGTAGGCTATTATATAATAGTTTCAAGGAAGGGGATGATTCTACGCGTCGCTGCAGAGGTCGCCTGCGGACGTAAAATACACACACAGCGGCGAGATGAGATTTTTGAGGCCTATGCGGGACGAACGACTCGGAACGGAAAGCTGATTGTTATGTGCCGAATGAGTTTCGAGGCATGGGTGGTGAGTGGAATGGCAGGTGAAGGCTTGAGCTGGTAATTGAGATCATTTGCAGGATGTCCTCGCCGAAAGCATTCATAATGACGTGTCGACGCTGGGTTGCTTTGCTTGACAATCCCTTGGGGAATCAGGTGACTTTACCCAAATCATCTGTACTGCGAGAACTCAAAATGGTGGGCAAAAGTGGGCATGAAATAAATATTCCTGTCAAATTGTACATGTCGCTTCTCACTCTCACCATAAACAATTATATTTACTTCCCCGTCCACTCCAACACCCACAGCCTCGGCCTCTCCTCCAACCTCAGTGCGCCCTGCACCCTCTCCAACATCCCCACACTATCCTCGCCCTGCCTCAGCAACCCCAAATCAAGCGCCCACCGTTCAAACCCCGCCACGCTCCCCAGCTCCGTCCACCCCGCCCCCATCCCATCCTTCTTCCTCCCCAGGAACCCAAACACCCTGCCGGAACCTGCTGCAACGGGAGCAGCCGACTCCGTGACGAGTGTGTGTACCCCCGTGAACGACGCGGGATTGTCTGTCTTATCGTACACCCACGCCCCGGAGGTGTTCGCGAGGAACACGGGATACGGCGGCGCATGCACGTGCGTGAAGAGCGAGGTGCTGCTCTGGAGCGCGAGGTTTGCAATGTGCATGTTCACAGGTCCGCTAGCGCGGGGTGTTGAGGATCGCCATGGTGTGGCCGCCGGGGTAGTTGCGCATCCCCGCGACGGTGAGGAGGGTGGCAGCGCTGAGGTTGGCGAGGAGCGCGCCGAGGAGCAAGCGGCCGAGGAGGGAGGATTTGCGCTGGGAGACCCTGCGGGCGGTTAGTAAATTGAAGGAAAGGGAAAGGAAAGAGGCCGTATATGGTGCTCATGCCCCGGGCGGCGACGATGTTCCACACGGGGACGATATAAACAATAAATCACCATTCTTTGTGCCCAAGGGCACTCATTGCGCCGACGAGCACAGCGCTAGGGAAGACGAGAGAAACCAGGTGCCTCGGGGAAGACGAGAAGGCCGCAAATAGCGATAGAGGTAGCGCAGAAAGTAGCAGTTTGGGCAGGTGCGATGTCAAGTAAGCGTGAGCCGGAGAAGTCTGCGCTGAAAGGAAATTGGTAAATGAAATTGCGAGAGAAAAATGGCACAGACCCCCCAATCGGCACTCTTTCCCTCCACGACGTTGAAGTAGATGCTGTGCCATTCCGGCGAGAGATAGGGTTGACCCCAGAAGTAAGAATCTACTGAGATCGTGAAGGCTGAAAGCAAGTCAGGGAAATAAGGACCATAGCTAATATTAGTAGCGTACCGATTGACGCAAGAGATGAAATGGCTCCGACGGTAAATGCTCGCCAGAATGTTATATGCCCCGAATAGAATATTGCAAGACCAGAGCTCCAGCGAGCACCCCAACTTCAGCACGAAATACAACGGCGAAAACACCAGCGATGCAATTGATACGATGACACTTCTTTGAGAAGGCTTGAGTGTGTTCCGGGTGCAGGCGATCAGCAAGTACGCGGACAAATTTACTGTTCTTCTTTTAGCGGAATGGAAAGCACGAAGCTGAAAGGACCCGCACCAGGAAACAGAGCAAACATGTTAGGTAGTGTTCTCCCCATCCAGAATGGAACATGGAATTGAGAGCATGCTATCAGGGTGTAATAGAGGCCTGCAGGACGCCCAAAGCGTCACAAAAACGGCATGTCGAATCAGGCAGAGTCCGAGAGTATTAATCGAAGCAAGAACCAGGCGAACTAACAGAAGGTTAGGTAAAATATTAGAGTGCATCGACAGACGAACCAATGACCTGAAGTTCGAATTTGGAGGGCACAAGACCGAAGGAGCTCGCCAAGTATTATAAATTGCAGGCTTGGATATAGAACACTCCCCATGAATGTACGGGAACGGCTCCCGCAAAAGCAAAGTGGTCGTACTACTAAATCAGTTCTCAGTTGAGGTATTATTCAAACCGTTCACAAACGAACATTAGGGAGACTTGACGGGGTGACACCGTACATGAGGACATCGTGTACCGCGTGCAGATTGAAACTTTCTTCAACTTTTGTGTATGGTGCAAGGAGAACATGCGTCCAGCCTGTCACAAGAACCAGAGCGTCCAAGGCCAGGCTCATTTCGGATTGGGGCTGGTTGGGGAGACAAGGTGCTCGTTTCCCGGATCCCTGCTATGACACCACAATCCGTGGCGACGGCGCTCTCTCAACCGCCCGCAGTGACCAACACTCCATGTCTCTGTGATGTCGTTCAAATTGTCGACGACCGCATCCTCACATTCGATCCCGACGAGAAGGTTGCAGCTTCATGCCCCCCAGCACCAAATGCTAGTCTCCCAGAGGCAGACGGTATTCAGAACCGGCGCAAACCTTCGCGAGCTCAGGATACCTGTTCTGACGTCTGCTTTCTGACGCGTGACCCTTAACGATAGGTCCTTTTCGATCCCCAACTGATCTGCCACTAAGCGGGGTTTGAAATTCGCAAATGATGTCTCCTCGCGATCTTCCCGCTCGTTCTCGATGGTTTCTCCCCCGATGGTCAAGCACTCTTATCAGGCCATCGACATCCCTATCCAACGGCCCTGTGTCAAATATCTAAGCAAGCCGACCCAAAATGGGCCCTTGACGATCGACATATGTGCTGGCGACATCGTCTGATTCATCTGGCTTATCCTCCCCATCCATGCCACTTTCTGCAGAGAGCCTTTATCTTAGTGATTCTAGGGACTATTCCCTGCTTACGGAGGCCCACCACAACACAATCGCGCCTAAGGACATCGTCGCAGACACTGGCATTCTGTGGTACATGGAATTACTGGATTCTTCCCTCTGAGTCATGCCATTGCTCTCCAGGTGGCCCAAAGCTTGTTCTGAACTCACTTTTAGTATGACTGGATAGTTTCCTTTCGCTTCACGACGGTTGTGTCGGGGCGATTGGGCTGTGGCACCCGAAATGTGCTCTTTGCAGTGGCCCTGATGTGGCCGCCCAACGGTGCCGTAGTTACAGCGGAAAGCGCAATGGACGTCTTGGAAAGTATTCAATGTCTATCTGTGAATGTTCTGTGATGCTTTTCTGTGCAAATTTCTTCATGGACAGTCCAACTTTTAGCTCGATTCTCCGCTGCAAGCCAAATCCGCCTCATTTGATCGTATTTCCGTGGATACTCTCCTCCTATGTCAGGCAGAGCCTGTCAGAAGTTTCTGAGGGCAACTTCCGTTGTTCTGGCGCACAATCTCAGCACGATTTCGAAGCTATATCGTGTATATCTCCGTTCCAGCCCTTTGAATGCTACATATGTCATTCATTCCATGTCTTAATGTCATTATTATGTGCCCATTTGGTTCTGAACTCATACGAAACTTTGTCTGACCTTATATTGGGCTCCCTTCACTCTCTAAAGTTCCAAGTTATATATTATAGTCGCAAAATGGAGAAAACTGGCTAGAATAATAAAAGAGCGACTAAGGAGACAGCGGACACTCCGGAAAACACTTTGGGATCCTTTTAATAGCAGTTTTATGGCCTTTCAAGTCTAAGAACACGTCCGAGACACGTCGCAAGGACGACTTACACGGTCAATGTTTGGCAGGAGATGGTCAACACGTGAACAAAGCGGAGTCTGAAATCGGGCAACCGCTAAGCACCCCCGATCAAAAAGCAGACGTCAGATAAGGATATCCTGAGGCACGAAGGTAGGCTCGTGGACCAGCCGGCCCGGTGGAAATCAAATGCCATCGCAACACTCAGACATCACCGGAACCGGCTGGGCCCCCATGTCGCCTGTTTCAGTGATGGATTTTCGCTCTGCCATTTCAGACACTTGACTTATAAATAAAACGGAAACGACATTTTTGCAACTCACGAACTACGCAGTAGAGCCAGGGGGTGTCAGAGGCAAAGATGGATAACTTTTCATTCTCTATCCATTGACACCCCTTCATTTTTTCTGCATCTAAAAACATGTTGGTGTCAATGGATAGAGAATCCAAAGTTATCCATCTTGCCTGAGGTACTTTGAGACGATTTTGTAAGGTATTCGCCGCGTTTTGTTTAAGTCGAGGGTCTGAAATGGCGGGGCGCAAATCCGTCACACAAACAGGCGACATGCGGGTCCAGTCCGTACATGAGGTTACCCTGTGTTTGACGTCCCATCATTATTTGCTCTGATATTGTATCTATTTGCTTTCTATCCTAAATCTGGAATTAGCTCCGTCTCTGTCTGTCACCAAGGGGCCCGCTGTCAGCTGCCATCACAGATGGACCCCCTGCAGGATGTTCGTGTTTGGCACTACCATTGATCTCGCTTACAGGGTCACGTGTAGCGTGCCGTCTGCCTGCGCGCGATCCTTCGTCCGTATCAGTTCCTCGTTGCTCGTTTCGCATCTTAGACTCATGTTGTTGTACATACGGCCTTGATTACCACCGCAGACCACCTCGACCCCTAAATTAATATTCTTGTACTTGTCGTCGCGCACGCACCTACACAAGCGAGATCAATGGCCGCGACAAACACGAACATCCTGCAAGGGGTCCATCTGTGATGGCAGTTGACTGATCGCCCCTTGTCTGTCACCGAGTGGACGTCGACTGGCTAGCGAGTCTAGCACGAAGGTTGAAGGAATTATCTACTCTGCCTCTGGGAGACTACCAAATGCTACAAAACAAATGTTTCATGTTCGACAGGGTTTTTGACAACAAGGCGCGCCAGCAGGATGTCTACGAGGCCACCGCGCAGCGTCTGCTCCAGGGCCTGCTCAACGGGTACAACGCTACCGTGTTCGCGTATGGCGTGAGTATCGCGCTCTCGTGCACTTCAGTTCGTCTAACTGTGTACAGGCAACTGGCTGTGGCAAAACCCACACAATAAGTGGCACAGAGACCGACCCAGGCATTATATATCTACATGACCATGGCCGGCCTCTTTCAGCGGATCGAGGACCGCCGCGATGAGTGGAACGTCGAGGTCATGGTCACATTCCTCGAAATCTGCACCCCTGCGCCGTGGTGGGCGGTCCATTCGGGAGGACAAGACGGTCAAAGTCGCGGGACTAGTCGAACTCCAACCCAACTCCGCAGAGCAGGTCAAAGAGATCGTGCTCCAGGGAAACCTGCGAAGAGCACGAAGCCCGACACTCGCCAAGGCGACCAGTTCGCGATCTCATGCCGTTCTCCAGGTCCATGTCACCCAATCGCCCCGTACCGCCTCGCTCTCCGAACAGCGAAAAATGGCCACGCTCCATAATAGATCTCGCCGGCAGCGAGTGCGCAGCCGCGACTACCAACATGGGCCAGCGCATGCTCGAACGCGCCAACATCAATAAATCCCTCCTTGCCCTCGGAAACTGCATCAATGCCCTCTGCGAAAGCGGCGGTGCAGTTCGCCACGTTCCCTACCGCAACAGCAAGCTTACCCATCTTCTCAAATTCTCACTATCACCGCACCCAAAAGCCCTCCACCCTCCTGCGCATCAAGTCCTTCTGCGCCCCCGTCGGCGACCCCAACTCCGACGCCGCGCGCGCAGACCGCATGGCCGCCGAACTCGCCCGTCTTCGCCCAACAGCTCGCGCACCGCCCAGCAATGGGCCCGCGCCGCCGACGTCGCCGCACTCGCGCTCCTCGCCTGGGCCCACTCCTTTTCCGCCGCCATCGGCCTCTCCTCCGCCTCACGGACAGCATCCTCCCCCTCTCCTCGGGTCTCCTGCCTGCGATCACAGCGGACTTGTTGGCCCCGCTGGCGCGCCTCCTCGCGAGCGCGGCCCAACCGCGCCAGCTCCTCGCGAACATGGCGGAGCACGCGCCGCTGCACCACCATCTCCTCACCATGCCTTTGTCCGCGAAGAACCGCCCCCCGCCCGCTTTGCTCTCCGCATCCGCGCACTACCTCGCGCTGCGCATGCAGCTCGCTGCGGAGCTCCCTGCGTATCTCGCCCTGCTGCACCGCGGGCCTACAGGCGGGGTTCTTAGGGGAGGCGAGGGACGTGTGGGCAGGGCTGTGGGATATGCTGCGGGTGGAGGGGGAGCGGAAAGGGGGCGGGGAGGAGACGGTGGGGGTGTGGCGCGCACGGTGGGGAGATGTAGACAACGGGGTGGCGGGGCTGCGGATTTGTCGCCCGTTGCGCGGGTCGTCCATACTGGGTCCTGCGGCGGCGCAGTTGACACCCGCAGAGGCGGTAGTGAGGGCGTATAGCGAGCCGGCGCCGATTAATACGGAGTCGTCCTCCTCGCCGTCGAGTCTGGCGTATGCGAATGGGGGCCCGCCGTCGCCGCATTATGAGCGGAATTCGCGGGATCGAGAGTACAGCCAGCGCGGGGAGTACTCGTACAGGGACAGCACGAGCCGGAACAATCGCGACTCGAGCGGGCCGAGCGTGCACACCAACACCAGCTCGACGAGCAGCGGGAAGGCGGCACATGTGAGCAACGTGCTCGCTGCGCTCGACCCCGGGCTCGGGGGCAGACGGGCGCCTGCACACTCCAACTCGATGTCAAGCGGGTATACGAGCACGACTGGCGCGTATGGGGCGGCTAGTTCGAGCTACGCGACGAGCATGGCGAGCGGCTCGCCCCCGCCGCCGACGATCAGCGGGCCGTTCTCGCTCGGCAGCATCACGGGGAAGCCGAAAGGCGCGGGCGACGGGTATTCGGGGACGGGGGCGTCGTCCTTGTATGCGCCGTCGGCGTATTCGTATTCGCCTGGCGCGGGCGCAGCTCCATATTCGCCAGGTGGGGAGCGGGCGGGGTTCGCGGGGTGGAATGAGAATGGGAGTACGGGGAGGGGGAAGAGTCCCGCGCGGGGCGCTAGTGCCAACGGGAGCAGCGGTGCCAACGGAAGTGGGAGCGGCCGCGCGCGTAGCGGAAGCGTTACGACGAAGTTGCGTCGTGGGCGCTCATCGCCGAGCCGAAAATTAGCCAGGATATCACTTGGACGGCGGGGAAGAAGGATATCCGTGCGAAGTATGGGAATAACGAGGTCGTGGTCGCGTTCGAGCCTTTGACGGTCTCTCTCCTGCGTGGCGGAAAACCGCAAGTGGTGTTGAACGGACGAGGACTTTTGCACATGGAGCATTTCCGCAACAAGAAGGTGGAAGAGACAAAGACAGAAGAGGCTGCTCCGGCACCAGAAGAGGGTGCTGAGGATGCCGCCGAGCAGGTCGTCTTGCAAGCTGAAGCTGAGCCTGAGGTGAATCCCCGAGCTTGGTTCGAGGGAGAGACAGAGGACGACTGGTGGGAGGAGAGGTTCTCGACTTGGACCGATTCGAAACCGAAAGGTAATCTTTTTCGTTTCATCTTGTTCTCGTTTGCTCATTCTTATAGGTCCTGAATCTCTCTCTATCGACATCTCTTTCCCCAGCCATGGAACAATCTACGGGATACCGCAGCACGCCACCAGGCTCGCTCTCCCCACCACCGCCGGAGACTCGCCTACGTTCACGGACCCCTACCGTCTATACAACGCCGACGTCTTCGAGTACCTCGCCTCCTCCCCGATGTCGCTGTACGGCTCCATCCCCGTCCTCCACGCGCACTCCGCCGACTCTACCGTCGGCATCTTCCACGCCGTGGGCTCCAAGACCTGGATCGACGTCTCGCACGCCTCGGACAAGTCGACCGAGACGCACTGGATCTCCGAGTCGGGCATCCTCGACCTGTTCCTCATGCCCGGGCCCACGCCCGCGGACATCTTCGCGTAGTACTCGCGCCTGACGGGCACGCCCGTCCTCCCGCCGCACTGGAGTCTCAGGTACCACCAGTGCCGCTGGAACTACATCAGCAGCGAGGACATCCGCACGGTGCAGAAGCGATTCGACGAGGAGGACATGCCGGTGGACGTGTTCTGGCTCGATATCGAGTATGCGGACGAACACACAAGTACTTTATGTGGGACGAGAAGAACTTCCCGGACCCGGTTGAGATGACGAACGACGTTGCGGCGAACGGAGGCAAGGTCAGTTCTCTCCTCCCGTTCTTCTCCTATGTCCACTGAATTTTCGCTGGGGTAGATGGTCGTGATCGTCGACCCGCACTTGAAGCGCACCTCCAACTACCCGGCCTTCCAGGAGGCCTCTGACAGAAAGGTCCTTGTCAAGCAGCCCAACGGTGAAAGCGAGTACGAAGGGTGGTGCTGGTCTGGAAGCAGCTCTTGGATCGACTTCTTTGACCCGAATTCTTGGGACTGGTGGAAGGCGCTCTTCAAGACCACGGCGTTGAAGAGCGGCTGGAGCTGGACGTCTAGCACGACGGACATTCACATCTGGAACGATATGAACGAGGTAAAAGCAGACTTCGAGCGGTTGGATCGCGCTGACTTGACTTGCAGCCGTCGGTGTTCAATGGCCCAGAGATCTCGATGCTCAGGGACAACATCCACTACGGCGGCTGGGAGCATCGTGACGTGCATAACATCAACGGAATGCTCTTCGTATGTTTCGGCTTTCATGACCTGTTTTCAGCTAATTCGTCTGCAGTCGAACTTGACCTCGAAAGCCGTTCAAGAGCGCACAGATCCGCCCCAACGGCCGTTCGTCCTGACCCGCTCGTTCTTCGCTGGTTCTCAGCGATTCGGAGCGATGTGGACTGGAGACAATCTCGGTACCTGGGAGCACATGGCTGTCGGTGTCCAGATGGTGCTGGCCAACGGAATTGCGGGGATGAGCTTCGCTGGATGTGGGTCTTCTTCGTCTCTCACCTCTACTCTCTTAATAAGTCTCTTTCTAGCTGACGTCGGCGGTTTTTCGGCAACCCCGAGCCGGAGATGCTCATTCGGTGGTACCAGGTCGGGATCTTCAACCCCTTCCTCTGCGCGCACGCGCACATCGACACCAAGCGGCACGAGCCGTTCCTCCTCGAGCAGCCGTACAAGGGGATTGTCAAGGATATCTTGCGTCTCCGATACACCATGCTGCCCGTGTGGTACACACCGCGTTCTCGAGCGGAGTACTTAGATAGATTCTCAAGCTGGTCGCTCCTCAGGCCTTAGGACCCAAGTAATGCAATTAGTAGCTTGGAGGTAAAATAGTATATATTATCCGGGGAATCCACCCGTGTATGTTAAAAGGAGGGTATGATGTAGGCCATTATAATAATGAAGAGAACGGGATAATTCCAGGCACCCGCAGGGCTCGCCTGCGGACGACGAGCCGATAACGCGCGCTTGCAAAAAAGGGCGCGCAGGGAAGGGTCCAGGAAAGTCGCATCGCATCGATCCAGATCGAGGAACGGCGCCAAATAATATTTCGGGAAAGGCGCCGGAAGGAAAGGGTCAGGGCGCGAAGGAAGGGAGGATGGAGAGGGGAAGGGGCACTCACGGAGGCGCCACCAGACTTGCTGGAGGTGTTGGGGGAGGGGATGGATGTAGTGAATCGCAGGCGGGATAAGCAGACATCCATGAACGCGTCGATGAGCGTAGAGAAGAGCTCATCGCCCATGCTCCTCAAGCACCCCTCGTCGAGGAGAAAGAGACCTTTTTTGACCTCTGATGGAAGGGCGTGTTCGAGTTCGGCGCGGGACTGCGACCGAGGCCCCGGAGTAGTTGGCGTCGTCGAGAAGTGGCTTGGATGGGAAAGGAACGAGGGGGACGTCGAACGTGGTTTGGAACGCCACAGGAGGATGTGCAGCATAGAAGGGACTGTCGGAGGAGATGGAGATGTATTGCGAGTCGTCAGACTCCAGGTCGAGTTCTGAATCCGAGTCCGAATCCGAATCGTCGGTCCACTCAGACATTTTGTGAAAAGGCGACGACTCAGAGAGAGGTTTGGGGAAGTCGAAACAAAGGGTCCAGGGAGAAGAGGTGTCGACGTCAGAGTCGGCATCCAGCAGGAGGTGGAATGGGGTCCCGAGATTTACTTCAAGTGCCTCATGGGTAACATAAACGAGTCCATGAGCCATGGACAGTGGACTGCAGACGACATGAACAAACCTTAATATTACCCTTTGACTTTAGGCCGCCGGACTGGAATTCACGACACGCACTCTCATTCACGATGCCAAACATCGGTATCAGGGCCTTGGCTACGACATAAACTCGACGACGACGGGGATGTAGTAGCTCCTAACGTCCTTGAGGATGGATAAGAAAGGAAAGGAGGAAGGCGAAGGGAGATGAGCCGGCAGCGAGAGTCATCTGAAGCAAGGTGGGCACCCGCGAGAGCGGGTGATGTCTCGCATGATCGCGACCCGCGCTACAGACAAGCGCTGCATGAAGCTGCCCACACGCAGCGTCGAGCAGCGGAGTGAAGCCCGAGCAGGTAGTGTCGCTCTCGCGCAACGGTTCCCGTCCATGCCCCCAATCCACGCTCCTGTCCACCTTCCACCTCCTCTTCCTTGCGCTCCTCTCCTCCTCGCGTCCTCTCCCATGTGCAACCCTATCTCGTCCAGAGGAAACGAGGAAAAGAGAGGCCAGAGCAACAGCACACCACTCACCAGTCTGTAACCCCAGCACCGTGTGTAGGTCGAGCCGGACAAGGATCTTATAGTGGACTTCCGCGCCCAGCCGAAGAGGCGGACGATGTAACTAGGGAGAGGAAATGTCAGCGTGAAGCCCTGGGGTATACACGCCATTAACGACGGGAGGATGAGGATGGCCGAGAAGAGATAAAGAGAGGGGCAAGGAGATAGGATGGGGGAGAGTGGCGCTACATGCTACGTCCGTCCTCGTCTACCCGACGCAAGGGTGCTCTGCGCACCGAGGCTCCGCCACGCTCGCCGCACAATCAAATCTCCACCCCCAAAAATCCAGGGCACAAAAAGGGAGATGCCGTCCCTCCCGTCCCAAGTCGCAAAACACCTCCATGGATAGAAATGAAGGAAAGACGGACGCACTTCATCGCCCACAACGGCACTCTCGTCCAGTTGAGCCCCGCCCCACGATGGCGACGATCTCTTGCTCGGTCTATGTGCGGCGTCAGTTACGCTACGGAGAACAAGAAAACAAGAGAGAAAGGAAGGAGGAATTCCGATGGTACGGCAACGTCTCCGTCGGCGAGTCGCTCCGCCTGCACGTCTGCTACTTTCGAAATAGAAGTGTTTCAGAGCGGGAGCAGTGCGCACCGCATGGCCTCCGCGAACGCGATCCGTGCGGAGTTTGACGGTGGGAAAGGACTTGCAGGGATGCGGCGGCGTCGCACAGAGTGGTGGGTGGAGCAAAGAGCTGACTCGGATGTGGCTGTTTTAGATCGGCAGACCCAAGTATCTCGATCATCCACGCCGCTGGTCGCGCAGCGCCAGCGAGTCTCATCTCAGGAGGAAATGTCGTACACCGGTGTGAAGTTGAACATGATATATGCAGCCAAGACTGATTGAAAAGCTATCTTGAAGTAGAGATTGATGAATGCTGTTTCGGACGTGGCTACCGGACCATGCCGTCACCCGTGTAATTCTACCTACTTACTAAGTTATGTACCTATCTACCAGATTTCTTGTTCGCTCCTGGACCTAGCTCCAAGGGCTAAACTGGGGTCCTGGCGTCCTCTGGGAGCCGAATTGCGGACGTATTGGGCCAACAGCGAACTACTAGTAGTTGAATTCCAACATGCAATTCAATGACATGACAAGGGTCATGCGGCGGCGTTCTCCAAGTTGACGTTCGACATCGAAGGGTTTGGTAAGATGTCGCATTAATATCCGACTTGTCATTGAACGAAATACACGCGGTGGCGTTTCTTGTCTTTCGACGTTGCGCCAGCAGCATCCTTCGTTTCTACTACTATGGCCGTCGACTCCTGCACCATCCCTTCGAACCCAGATGTCTCCGGCATTGGCGTTCGCGCAGCCATCTACGCTCAAAATCTTACATGCTTCTTGCCCGTCATCGTACATCTCTGGGATGGAAAGATTTCGAGGGACGAACTGAAGGGCATCAAAGACCAATCAATCGGCATGCTAGCAGTCGCCTTTGCCATCCTCTTTTCCACCATCATCCTGGCCAAAGGCGCCGGAGGTGACCAAACGATCACTAGCTACCACGCCGCTGTCGTCCTGGATCTTAGCTGGATGAACAACACCAGCACATGGATTTGGTTTATTCTCTATGCCCACCATCGAAGCAAACACGATGACCAGCCCACTGCAGCTAACTGGAGCGAATGGCGCAACACTCTCCTTGAGCCTGTCCGGGAGTTGCTGGGGCGGAATGATGGACCTGGCACCAGCACAGAGGTGACTAGTACCGTCCAACGCCATCGGGGCATCAGGATCGTCCAACGCCGTCGGGGCATCTGGGGCATCGCCCAAAGAATCACCTGGGGCATCGCCCGAAGCACCACCTGGGGCATCGCCCAGCGCATCTGGTGCATTGCCCAACGCATCTGGGGCTTTGTCTCCAAGCAGCCTGTCCTTACTCTTGGTTCCATCCACCTCTCACTCATGGCTGCTGTTGGAATATGGCTGTGGAGTGATCCATCGAAATTCGGCCTGCCCCTTGCTCCCAGCTGCAATCCCACGCTCACAGTTATCGGAGTGCCTGCGCGATTCTCGTCGAAGCCATTGCGTATCACATCATTGGCAATGTATTCCCTTGTTCTCATCCCTGGCCTCAACCTCATTCCCCCCTTCACTTTCTTCCTCATGCTTCATATCTCGTATAACTGGTCCCGGGAACAACACAAATTGTTCTGGACACGGTGGGACTCCATTCTGAAAGTCTTGACGCCAAAGAAGAGCTCGCCATCACCAGATGCTGAACAAGGCGGCCGTTCTCAACACTCCTCCACGGGTAATTTTCATACCATGGTAACGACACTACAGCTTACCTACTTTTGCGTTTCAGCAGTCTCTAGTGGCGTAGCCCAACACGAACCCTCTGATTCCTCCTCCAACACTGCCCTTCCCATCGGCATTACAGCATACAACCCAGATACCCAACCCGGAGTCGCACCAGATACGGAACAAGGCAGTCCTTCTCAACGCTCCTCTGCGGGTAATTTTCATACCATTGTGATGTCACTATAGCTTACCTATCTTGTGTTTCAGTGGTTTCTAGTGGCATCGCCCAACCCGAACAACCCGGAACCCCTCACACTGCCTTTCTTATCATTGGGCTAGTGCTCCTTGTTGCCATCAATATCCTCTTCATTGTCGACATTGAACTCACCCTTCATCGTAACAAGGGCGATCAAAATGGCGATGACCAATGGGGGTTCGGACAAGTTCTTGCCCTCCTGCTCCTCATTATTCCGCTCCGCGATGCATGGGGTGCATTGCAAGACATTCGGGAAAAACTGAAAGGTGCTCAGCAGCAGTTTGAGGAGTTGCTTCTACGCGAGTGTCAGGCGACCCCGGGTTTTGAGGAATTTAAACATTTAATCCAGAAAGGGGCCGATCCTAACTTGTGGGCCAACAGTAGATTCAGCAACTCTCTCCAGCTGGGTGCATACTATGGGAAGGTGGAACTAGTGCAATTCCTTCTAAAGGAGGGAATTGAAGACAGGCCTGGTACGATTGCAATCTCTGATTACAAACATAATTCCAATGATCTCAAGGTGGCCATTTTGAAACAGCACTCCAATCTGCATCAGCAGGGGGCCATGTCCCCATGGTACAATTCCTTCTGAAGGAGGGATTCAAGGACAAGCCTGGTACGATGTCAACTTCTAAGCACGTATATAATCCTAATTATTTCAAGGTGGACAATTTCAAACAGCGCTCCAAGCAGCAGCAGCAGGGGGGAATGTTCTCATAGTACAATGCCTCCTTCAAAGTAACAATTACACAGAACATCTCAACAAAGTAGGTGAGTGTTTCCATGCTAATGGCCTGAATATTTGATGAGTTGTAATTAGGTGGAGACTATGGGACCACACTTTGCGCCGCCTGTGCAAATGGAAAGGTCGAAGTGGTCAAAGCTTTGCTTCAGGCAGGAGCGAGGCGGAATGGTGATGGTGAGCAAACAAGTCCTCAGGAGCAGTGTAGATGCTGAGCTGGAATCAGGGAAACACTTTGGAGCCCCGCTTCACGTTGCTATACTGATGGAAAACATGAAAATGGTAGAGCTCCTAATTGGTAATACCCCAAATGACGCTGATTGTATATGTGAGTGAGCACATTTTAAAATGATTAAGGCACTGAGGGGGAACTCTAGGGGGGAGTGTTGGAACAGCAGTTGATGTCGCTGGGTTCTTACAAAATCAAGATATGTTTAACCTGCTATGGAGAAAAGGTTTAAGATCAGTTAGTACTACTGCATCCTTCACACGCTGAACACTGACCGATCCCTCCCTCTGTCATTGACGATCAGTATGTAAGTGCTGCCAAATCGCTGGCCCATGCTGAACGCTGACCGATCCCTCCCTCTGTCGTCGACGATCAGGCTGTAAGTGCTGCTGCATTGCTGGCCCACGCTGAACACTGACTGATCCCTCCCTCCGTCGTTGACAATCAGCGTGTAAGTGCTGCCACGTTGCTGGCCCACGCTGAACACTGACCGATCCCTCCCTCTGTCATCGGCGATCAGCATGTAAGTGCCGCTGCATTGCTGGCCCACACTGAACGCTGACTGATCCCTCCCTCTGTCATTGATGATCAGGCTGTAAGTGCCGCCGCGTTGCTGGACCACGCTGAACACTGACCGATCCCTCCCTCTGTCGTCGACGATCAGGTTGTAAGTGCCGCCATGTTGCTGGACCACGCTGAACACTGACCGATCCTTCCCTCTGTCGTTGACGATCAGTATGTAAGTGCCGCCGCGTCACTGACCCATGCTGAATGCTGACCGATCCCTCCCTCTGTCGTCGGTGATCAGAATGCAAGTGCCGCTGTGTCGCTGGCCCACACTGAACGCTGACCGATCCCTCCCTCTGTCGTTGACGATCAGGATGTAAGTGCCGCTGTGTCGCTGGCCCACGCTGAACGCTGACCGATCCCTCCCTCTGTTGTTGACAATCAGGATGTAAGTGCTGCCGCTGTGTCGCTGGCCCACGCTGAACGCTGACCGATTGCTCCCTCCATCGTCAACGATCAGGATGTAAGTGCCGCCGTGTCACTGGCCCACACTGAACACTGACCGATCCCTCCCTCTGCCGTCGACGATCAGTATGTAAGTGCTGCTGTGTCACTGGCCCACGCTGAACGCTGACCGATTGCTCCCTCTGTCGTCAATGATCAGGCTGTAAGTGCCGCCACATCGCTGGCCCACGCTGAACGCTGACTGATTGCTCCCTCCGTCGTCAACGATCAGGCTGTAAGTGCCGCCGCATTGCTGGCCCACGCTGAACGCTGACTGATCCCTCCCTCTGTCATCAACGATCAGGCTGTAAGTGCCGCTGTGTCACTGGCCCACACTGAACACTGACCGATCCCTCCCTCTGTCGTCGACGATCAGTATGTAAGTGCCGCCGTGTCACTGGCCCATGCTGAACACTGACCAATTGCTCCCTCTGCCGTTGACGATCAGGCTGTAAGTGCCGCTGTGTCGCTGGCCCATGCTGAGCGCTGACTGATCCCTCCCTCTATTGTCGACAATCAGGAGGTAAGTGCCGCTGCGTCGCTGGCCTACGCTGAATGCTGACCGATCCCTCCCTCTGTCATCGACAATCAGTATGTAAGTGCTATCGCATCGCTGGTCCACGCTGAACACTGACCGATCCCTCCCTCCGTCGTCGATGATCAGCGTGTAAGTGCTGCCGTGTCGCTGGCCCATGCTGAACGCTGACCGATCCCTCCCTCCGTTGTTGATGATCAGTATGTAAGTGCCGCCGCGTCGCTGAACCCCACTGAACACTGACTGATCCCTCCCTCCGTCGTTGATGATCAGCATGTAAGTGCCGCCGCGTTGCTGGTCCATGCTGAACGCTGACTGATCCCTCCCTCTGTCGTTGACAATCAGGAAGTAAGTGCCGCCGCATCGCTGGCCCACACTGAATGCTGACCGATTCCTCCCTCTGTTGTCAACAATCAGGATGTAAGTGCCGCCGCGTCGCTAGCCCATGCTGAATGCTGACCGATCCCTCCCTCCGTCGTCGACGATCAGTATGTAAGTGCCGCTGTGTCGCTGGCCCACACTGAACGCTGACCGATTCCTCTCTCTGTCATCGCCAATCAGGATGTAAGTGCCGCCACATCACTGGCCCACACTGAACGCTGACCGATCCCTCCCTCTGTCGTCAATGATCAGGCTGTAAGTGCCGCCGCGTCGCTGGCCCATGCTGAACACTGACCGATCCCTCCCTCTGTCGTGGATGATCAGGAAGTAAGTGCCACTGCATCACTGGCCCACGCTGAACACTGACCGATCTCTCCTTCCGTCATCGACAATCAGTCTGTAAGTGCTGCCACGTCGCTGGCCCATGCTGAATGCTGACTGATCCCTCCCTCCGTTGTTGACAATCAGGAAGTAAGTGCCATGGAGTCACCGCCCCACACTGAATGCTGACTGATCCCTCCCTCCGTCGTCGACAATCAGGCTGTAAGTGCCGCCGCGTTGCTGGACCATGCTGAATGCTGACTGATCCCTCCCTCTGTTGTCGACGATCAGTCTGTAAGTACTGCCGCATCGCTGGCCCACGCTGAATGCTGACTGATCCTTCCCTCTGTTGTTGTCGATCAGCGTGTAAGTGCTGCCGTGTTGCTGGCCCATGCTGAATGCTGACTGATCCCTCTCTCTGTTGTCGATGATCAGCATGTAAGTGCCGCTGCATTGCTCACCCACACTGAATGCTGACCAATCCCTCCCTCTGTTGTTGACGATCAGGCTGTAAGTGCCACTGCATTGCTCACCCACACTGAATGCTGACCAATCCCTCCTTCTGTTGTCCACAATCAGCATGTAAGTGCCACCACATCACTCTCACATACTGGATACTGAAGAAACCACCTCCCCCCTCACCCAATCCCTTCTTCAGGCAGTAAGTACTTTTGCTGCATGTGGGTACTTGGGTTAATTCCACCACTGTAGAAGCAGAATATCCTCCGTGGATATGTACAGAGGGATAGAGTTGAGGAATAGCCGAGGCAGTGGCTGTCCATGAATGGGGTGTTAGTCTGGTGTCAGACAGTGAGGATGAATTTGTAGGCAACCCCATCAGCCCATTGATCTTCTGGAAAGTGACTGGACCTGAACAAACTTCATCCCTTTTCTGTT
Source organism: Mycena olivaceomarginata (assembly GCA_029378375.1). Lineage (NCBI taxonomy): Eukaryota > Fungi > Basidiomycota > Agaricomycetes > Agaricales > Mycenaceae > Mycena > Mycena olivaceomarginata. The sequence goes on from JARKIC010001004.1 coordinate 118,461, forward strand.
GAAATCATTTCCCCTCAGACGTTTAGAACCGACGAGTGTGTTTTGGCATTTAAGTGAGCCCTTCCCTGCATTCCAATTCCAGATAATGTTGGCATATCACTGGCACATCCCTTGGGTGCCATCACCTAGTGACCACTGAGAGCCACAGCATTTGGAATTGAGTTTGACGGCACCATCAGGAGTTTTGCACTGTGTTTGATGGTGACTTTCTGCTGGTGATCAATTTGCTGCCAGTAATATCTAATGTGGCCGTCCTTCAACTCTGTGGGACCCGCATTTTCGAGCCATCTCAAGCAAAGTCCATGTTGATGGAATTTATAACTCACCTCACCCTCCCTTTCCTCGTCACCCTACAAATCATATATCATGGAGACCAATGGTTTCTGCTGACCTGGCCCCACTGCAAATTCCTGGCCCTCACTCATTGTTCATCATTTCATGCCCATCTCAAGCTCCTCAGCCTTGTGTCCGTACACATCACCGAAGCCACCTAAGGGAGGTCCGCCTAAATTATGTAAAGGGCCTCTTAGGGGATTTACCTTGTATGAGTGTAAATCCCCTCATACAAGGTAAATCCCCTAAGAGGCCTACTTCCGCCAAGTGGACGTAAGTCATATGTTCCCATTGAGACCATCAATTCTATTTTTGTGCCACGTGATATGTGTCGTCTTCCACAACCACCCTCCCTCGATATTTACCTACTGCTCTACATTGCTTCAGTGGCTTCCTCTTGTTGCAATCCATGTCTCTCTCCTTCTGGCATCCTATGTCTTTCTCCCTCTGGCTCACTCCTAGTCTCAAGGTGACTTAAATCTTGGCCTCATGAATGCACCACCGGACACATCTGCTAGTTCACTTTGGGATGGCTTCAATTTTGTGGTCTCTGTATGTGGCATGAATGAGTAACTCTAGTTCAATGCCCACTTTGAATTTCTGGGCCAATCCCGACAAATATCGGAGTTTGAAATATAAAGTTGGATATGTCTGCTGGGTCACTGTCCACGCCGGGATGCCTCGAACTCTACATCCTGGCAGAGAGTAGAGTTTGTACCATTCATGAGAGACCACAACAGACGGGTCCAACCCATCCGGATCCTGGCTGTAACAGCTGTTTTGATGGGAGCTCAAACTTTCACCATCTCAGCACTGCCACATCAAGAGTGGCTGTGAGTTGCCCATCAGCATAGTCTGTGCATGGCTTCATCTCTCCACTTCCGTCTCGTGGTATAAAATTTAAAACATTGAGAGGTACAGTAGTACAGAATTTCGGACTTTGCTTTGCCTTTCAGCAGCAGATTCAACCATTTTTTATTCACATCCTTGGAAGATTGGCTGGTTATCAAGTGAGTATGGTTGACTATTTTTATTGGACCAATCCATTCTATCTGCTGGATACGTGGCTAGTACATGCTCCTAGCCAATTTCAAAGAATGTGTTCACTGTTGATGTTCATCAAAAGGAAGCGGATACATCTGCCTGCTGCAGCAGATGTCCACCAGGCAGTCCTAACCCCTTGAACAGTTATTTCTCTTGGCAGTTTTCACTCCCTGGAACAATTTCACAGCTCTCAGGGACATTGCTTTACTTGCCATGCACTCGTCAAATGGGCAGATGCATCTGCTCTTGGCACAGTCACATACTGGACCTTCAAGTCCTTTGATGTGCAACCTACTTGAACTCTGCTAAATGGTTCATAATTGCCTCTGGCACCATTTTACACTCCCAACTCAATGGCTCTACTTGACATGCACTTGGTGAATGGGCGGATGTGTCTGAATTTGGTGGGCAGATGTATCTGCTCTCAGCTCAATAACAGGCACCGGACCCCTGAGTCTTTCAATGCACGACCTATTTGAACTTTTATAATCTTGACCATTCATAATTGCCTTCAGCACCATTTTACACTCTCAACTCAATTGCTTTACTTGACATGCACTGGTTAAATGGGTGGATGTATCTGGCTTTGACAGGTGGATACAAGTTGTTAGTAGGAGGTTGTTAGTAGGAGGGTAATGGCCTGAAATTGAAGGCAGTTACCAAAATTCATGGTCTGAGAATATATGATCAGTGTCTGATCTGCTTGGCGGATACATCCGCTGGCCCGGTGAATGCATCTGTGAGCAGGGTTTATTGTACCATTTGGGAGCAGAATATGGCACAAGCTGCATGGGTGATACTTAGTATTGGTTTCCCTCTGAACTAGCGTGACTGTCAGGGGAACCCCCGCTTCAGACGGTTTTCCATCCGGACCTGATCCGGATGCTTCGGGCACTTCGGACGCTTTTCCATCCGGACCGGCTCTGCATACTTCGGATGGTTTTCCGCCCAGCGCTTCAGATACTTCTGTGCCCTTCTATCCGACCGCCAAACCACCCGAGACATCTGTCCGCTCTCGCTGGCACGTGCTGTGCGACCAGGCCTGCGATCACTGTAGATACCTCTGGAAACGTGCTACTGGGTAGTTACCAATCTGTATATAAGGTTTCGCCTGGCGTGGGAATCCTCATCCTTTCTTCTCTTCGGATTCCCCCACTAGGTGCGTAGTATTTCCACTCCTGTATTCTAGTACCTATATTTATACTTCGGATTCCCCCGCTAGTTTCCGCACCCCGTGCTGAGCTTAAGGTTGCCCTTACATCAGAAGAAAGGATCTAAGGGATCAACTGGTCAAGATTGGGAAGTTTGGTGCAGGTATTGATTTGGACCACTGCTCCAGTGCTCCATCCTCCCCCACTTCAAACCTCGACCCCTCCTCCGTTCCGATGGACCAGCTGCCCGCCCCTGGTTCCGTGCAACCTGAGATCCCGGGTGCCTCCGCCCCGGATCTGGCTTCTGAGGCCATGGCTCGGCTCGCTGCCGTTGAAGGCTCCTTAGAGAGCATCCAAGACATGCTCTGCCAGCTATTGCTGAGCACCCAAAATCCACTGCCTGCCCCTGCCCCGGCTCCAGTGTTGGGTCCAGATTTCTCGGCCCCCCACCCCGCTCAAAAAACGGTCCTTCGGCTGAACCCTCCAGCTGTTTTTGACAGCGACCAGACGCAAGAGAAGATGTTCCTCTACTCTGTCCTCACCTACTACAAGCTGGTCCCGGAGGCTTTTATGGCGGACGGGTTCATCTCGCAGGAAAAACTCGTCTGGTTCACTATGTCCTTCATGTCAAAGGGTGCAGCTGCCCGGTGGTCGGAACATCACACTTTGGCTGACAAGTTCCCGTTCCCCACCTGGACTCAGTTCGAGGCCAAATTCCGCCTCCGGTTTGTAGAGGAGAACGAGCAGGACCAAGCCCTCACCAAGCTTGAGTCCCGCTCATATTTCCAAGGCTCCCACAACATCTACCGGTACACGGATGACTTCGAGGAACTGGCCATAACAGCCGGTTACTTGGATGCTCTTGTCTGGGTCACCAAGTATCGGTCCGGCCTCGACCTGAAGATCAACGTCGCAATTACGATGTCTGGGACTGCCCCCAACCTCACTGACTATGACGGCTGGCACGCGCACACCTTCCCGGGCACGCGCTTTCCCGCACACTTGCTTCCAGTGCGGTGAAACGGTGCACTTCTTATATGACTAGAAATAGCTAATTGATAGGTATTGCGAACAAACACCCAAAACAACCAACCACAACCAATCTACCTCCAAAGATCCAAGTGCTTCTCTTTGTGAGTTCGGGTCCGGGCCGTAGTATGCGACCAGCAGGCTTGAACAAACACAAGTTTGATTTATAGGCTTCTAACAACACACTCTACAACGTACTAGCAATATGCAACCGCCAACAACAACACTGCTAGGAACCTAGGGATGGTCCGAGGGGTGTGTTTTATAGGGGGGGTGGATACAAGATGGCTGGACCGTTAGGTCGAGAACACCAGGGCAGAGTATGTAGGTTTGTGAAAATCCTCGCTAAGGACAATCCCAAAGACTACTGAGGCTAACAACAAATGACTTCAATCCTCAAACGGCAAGGCAAGTTGGGGGCTTCCCAGAAGAGTCCTTGAACCGTCGACCTATTCCTTAACCAAGAACAGGAACCTTTCCGCTTTTATCGGCACTAGCTCACTACAAGCGTCCAGCTAGCGACCCAACACACTACGACAGAGCTTCCGTCTATATCGGGGTGAAGGCGAAGTAACTGACAAGTTATAGCCAAACTAGAGGTGGGGGCACCTAGTCCGTCTTCTTCTTAGTGGGCTCAAGCCAACACACAATCCACCTAGCAAGCGATCCAACACACTACGGCAGAGCTTCCGTCTTGCCGGGGTGAAGGCAAAGTCACTAGCGCAAACTGCCGCTGGGTCTCGAAGAGAACACCCTTATTTTATATGTGGAGGTCTAGGACCAACAACACGAAATCCTCAACTTAGTCACTCGATGTTTCCAGAGTCCACAGTCTACTGATTCTAATATAAAGACTACTACAAGTGAAGTTCGGTATCAACCTCCACTAGCAGCCTGAGAGCACCAGCACCAGCTTCGTCCAAAGTCTGGGGCGTAATGTTCTTAGACCCTAGTCTGCTCTGCGCTCCCTTTTATACTACTAGGTTCAAGATACATGTGAAAAGCGAGCTGAATAATACAATAAGCAATATTAGATAAAGAGAAATACGGTCAGCCAATGAGACGACTGCCGTTTTGGTTTTGGGACAGGTTTGGTATATGCCAGGTCAGCCTCGCTGACCGACTAGTGTTCAACCGTGGGTATATCAACTGATCCTCAGCCCTCCGTCTATGCTGAGCACCACTTCTGGACCAACCGGCGAAGTAACCGGTGGTCTAGGTCATCTCTACTCTGTCAGAGCGTCGATCTATTACATCTAGGCGACGCAGTGTTGCGACCGACATCAAATGGTCATAGTTCGTTTGTCAGGACGTCGATCAACCCTCCGGTCATCGGTACAGGCTGTACGATCGTCCCTAGCTCCGTTCCAATAGCCTGCTTGCTATTCCGTTCGTCCTAGCTGCCCAGATCAGGCACTAGCCTCGTGTTGTCTCATCTCTGGTGTCGTGTTATGTCTTTGTCAAAGCCCTAGCCGGTCGCTAGTCGGGTCATTCCGCCTATCGCCGTCTAGTCGCTTATCTAGAGATTAGATAGTACCACCGGATCTCGCACCGAGCTTCCTAGCTCAAGGCGCGGCTCCTAGTTGCACCTCCATCGTAGATATCCGTCTGCTAGATCATCGCTAGCTCCTTCGCAAGCCATCTCTGGACTACTAGAGTCTCCTAGGTCATGTCTCATGAATGTATAGGCAGTGGTTTAATCCCTGGTTGTTTATACACTCGACTAGCAGCTAGCGCGTCACACTAGTGTAGCCTCGTGCTACAGTCAGCAGTTAGGGCTCGCTCTGACTCTCCTTTATATCACCTAACAAGTGGTCTGTGTACTAGCTAGGATGCTAGTAACAACAGAAGCGCTAGTTGCTTCCCGTTGTATAAATACTGGTCATAGGAAATCGCAAAAATAGCCCTAGATGCCGCGCATTTATGTTACGCCGTTTCAGCGGGATAGCCGGACACCTCGCCCGTGAATGCCCCACCATGTCCGACGTCTGGCACGCAGGTGTCCTCGACGAGGTCATCTGCCAGCTTGGCAACGATCTCCTCGACAAGCTGTTGGCCCGTCTCGCCACCTCCGCCTCGCTTCCGGCCGAGTCGGCCGACGAGGACGCGGACCCGGGTTTTCCGCCTTTGGCCGAGTGAGCGGTGCGCCCTCGGTTGTGTCCCCTAATCGCTACTCCCTCCTGTATTCAGATAGTGACAATACATTTGGTTCAGAGGTAGTAGCGAGAGGTGCACCCCTCGTCCCAGTCTCCGTGCAAGTAACAGAGACTCTTCCTTCCGTCCTGGAGACAGAAACCCGCACTGCCCCCGAGCTGGGAACGAGGGCAGTGACGGAGGCCCCTGTCCCCGAGCCGGGAACAAGGACAGGCTCACTTCTACACGTTCATCGCCCTAAGTGGGAACAGCGACTTCCCTGGCAGTACGTCATCGACTCGGTTGAAGGCCGAAACTCCCTGCCAGTACATATGGTCCAGTTAACAGGTTAACTGCCTGGTCCTGTCGACGGGCTCAATGTGTTATCTTGTGGCAAGCCTATATAGGGAAACCCACTGATCCCGGGCGTATATGATGCCTTTCTTTGCCGTCTGGTCATCACCTCGGCTCTGCCCGGCATCTCCAGGGTGTTTCCCACACTCTACATAACCCCTGCTAATTGCTCGTGGGGCCTAAACAAATAATAATTACTGCTTTCAACTCCTAAAATGGGAGCTATATACTGTGCAAACCAATATATAGCTTCGGAGATACCCGGGGCACATGCTACGAGCCTGAAACAGATAGGCGCTGCATAGGCGCCCATCCAAAAAAAGGAAAGCGCCTCTATTTATCGTCCAGCTCGCCACCCATGATGACCTCCTCATCACTCTCCACCACTCCCCTCTCCTCGTTCGTGTCATCGTCATGTACTGCAGCCAGTATCACGGTGTCATCATCCCTGTTCTCCCCGTTGCTTTCCGGCGCCTCTGTATCCTGCAGCGGATCCACCGCCCGCGTGCGCACCCTCCCCTTGCCTCTTGCCAGCTTCGGGGCAGCCTCTGTGGCCCTTGCTCGGTCTCCAAGATCCCGGAACAGCGCCTCCTGCTGTGCGGCATATGCGCGCATCCCCTGCACGTACGCCTCCTCCAGCTCGCTCCTCGCCTCCAGACCTCGGCTGCGTTCCATCCACCTCTCGGCCTCAAACTCCAGCGAAATTGGAAGACACCGAAACTCCTCCTTCAGAAGCATCACCTCCTCGTCCCACCGCCGCGACCGCGCGTACGCCTTGGACCACTCAATTCGGAGGGCTGCACATCCTAGTTAGAATATATTTCAAATGAATAAAGCGATCTTACCGTTCTCGAAGCCTGCATCTGACCCAGTGTTTCTGGCCCCCATCCAAATCCACGACACCTCTCTCCGGCTCTCCGTCGCCTTCCTCCCCACAGCCTCATCCGCACCACCATCGCTGTCCTCCTCCTGGTTCCTGTCCCAGGCAGGAACGTCCACCCCATGGGCCAACAGCTCGTCGTACTTCCTCTTCCGCCTCTCCTTTGCAGCTCATTAAGTTATGACTTCGCGAAGTTTTCTGGGTACACCCGAAGGGTGCTTCGCGAAGTTTTAGGAACCTACCCGAAGCTCATGTGCTTTACTAGCACGGCGCTCCGGCGGCCGCAGGGCGAGTTTCGGCAAGGCTTCAGCCCCATCAGCCCATCAATCGAGCTCGGCCACTCGTCGCCGCAATTTGGCGGCCGCCGCGACAGCGTGAGAACCTGATCTTTGCTTGCTTCCGCCCACTACCGCACCCCGCCGTTCGCTCGCCACCGCGCCCGTACGCCCCCACCCCATGGCCACTTGACTGTGCCCTCCGCTACCAACACCTCACCGTCTTATTCTGGCCCGACCGGCACCGTAACCCACGACTGGGGCTCCCCTCACATCTGGCACTTTCGTGCTCCTGTGCCCGCTTTCCGCCGCCGTGCGCGCTCGATCAGCTGCTTTCTGGTACCCTCGGAACATTGAATCCTTGGACTCTCCTCTGGCACTCTTTCTATTCTACGGCGCTGCAGCGCCGCTTTTTTTGCTGCGCAATTTGGCTGCACCCGCTGCGCTTGCTCGCGCCCCGCGCCTGGCTGCCCTGCGCCATTGCGCCGCACCTTTGCCACCGCACCCGCGCTTCGTTTGGTCCCCGCTCCCTCGCCTCGGCCCGCGCCTCGTTTCGCCCTCGAGCGCTTCGTTTAGCCGCCGCACCTCGTTTTGCCCCAGCGCCTGCGCCCGCGTTTCACCCCCACGACTCGCCTCGCTCCAGCGCACGCACCCCGTGATTTCTGCACCCCCCGTGCCCCCCTTCTGCCCACGCTCCAGCGTGCCGGCGTTTCGCCCGCACCCTGCGCCCGCCTTTTGTCTCCACGCCTCGCTTTGCCCCCGTGCCGCGCACGCACCACACCTCGCCCCCGCACGCGCTTCGCTTCCGCACCCGCGCTCTGGGCCAGTGCACGCCCCCCCCGCTGCCTGTGCGTCCCCCACGGCTCCCTTCACCCTCGCGCCTCGCACTCCGCGCCTCGCCCGCACCCCACGTCCTCGCTCCCCGCTTTGCCCTCGCGCCCGGGCCCTCGCGCTCGTGCACCGTTTCGCCCCCGCGCCCTACCCTCGTACCCGCGCCCTACCCTCGTGCCCGCGCCCCACCCTCGCGCCACGCACCGCTTCGCGCCCCACCCTCACGCCACCGCGCACCGTTTCGCGCCCGCCCTCGTGCCCGCGCCCCACCCTCGCGCACCGCTTCGCTCTCGCGCCTCGCCTCGCCTCCCTCTCGCACCCTTGCGCCCACGCGCCCCACACCCCGCATCTCGCCTCGCGCCCGCGCACCGCACCTCGCCTCGCACCCATGCCCCGCTTTGCCCCAGCGCCTCGCTTCACACCCGCGCGCGCGCCCCGCTGCGCACCCGCACCCCGCTTCACCCTCGCCCCCTCCCCCGCGCTCACGCACCCCGCTTCGCTTCACCACCTCGCCTCACTCGCGCTCGCTTCGCGCCCGCTTTGCGCCCACGCCCGCCTCACCTCACTACCCCAGCGCACTCGCCTGCACCAGCACCGTTAATTCCCACTCTCCGCTTCTTGCGGTCGCGTTCTGGCTCCGGTTCCCGCACCACCACCACACTTCGCACGCACCTTCCTTCGCGTGCGTCTGCGCTCCGACCAAATAGGGAACAACGGCTGTGGGATCAATGAAATCTATTCCAGTACTTAGAATATCATCGTTGCATAGATTGCATTGTTTTACGGACACTAATCTACGAATTTGCGACGAAATAAATGGGTTTGTGAGGTTTCCCGAACCCGGCGCTTAATTTCTGAATGCAAGCACCCAGTTTGATAGCGCGATGTCATTGGCTCGGTGCCCCGGACCGCCCTCGGCCTTCTCCGAAGCACCTTGATCTCTGACCGTCCTGCGCCCACCCTCCATATTCCCACCTGATCTCGGTCTCAGAAAGCAAGTATGATGTGAGATCCACAACATATCCAAAATTTATCGAAAACGGTTTCAGCCACAAATATCATATTCAATGTTCAAACTCGGCGCCCGCCAAATTTGGAACGTTTCAGAGAACATGCTTCATACCTACGCGCGCAAGCCAGTGAAAAATGCCATAAAATGCTCAACAGATGCCCAGAGTGTGTATTGACAACATATGTCAAGATCCCAGCTCACCATGGAACCTGCAAGAAAATATATGGGTTGAGGTGTTTCTGGCGAAGGTCAGTACTCGTTTGCACGTTGAACTCAAGTTCACCAAAGACCATATTTTGTGACCTGCATCTTTTGAAGGCCAAATACCCCAGGTCTTTTGGTTGTGTACAGTTCATATGAACTTGTTATTTGCTTCCAGGTCAAATTTGCCCAAGTTTCGGCACGATATGTTGGTGAAACCGAAGAGGCTGTTTTGTTCAGCTAGTGGTGAGTGCGTGATCACACACCATTCAGCTAATCTGAGGCCGCCGAGGGTCAAAGACGTGTAAAATTTTGACTATTTCAGGTTCATAACAACCTATTCTTTGATTTCGAGCCTAGGATGCATCATTTTGAGGCCTGTATGTCTCCGAAATGGTCAAACCTTGAAATGTTGAAGAAATATAAAAAGTCTCCAATCGTTTCAAGATACAGATATATGTTTACCTACAGTATAAATGACCTTAAAACTCAGTCATTGGAAGCTTTATGTCTTACTGGCATCCGCAACAGAGTCATTCATCACGAGTTCATTTGAGCTGAATCTTCTTGTAGAATGAGTATCTAGTCCGAGTAATTTTTTTCTGAGTCCTCACAATTCATAGGAACATTTGGGATTAAGATTTTTAGCACCAGTACTCTAACTCGAGACCCGGAGGTTTATTTCTTCCAAGAGTGCATTTTGTGTGAAATCATCCCCAGTAAAATGCGAAGCGGTGCAATTCTTTCCCAAGAAAATCCAGAAGATAAATTATAAAAGGGTCAAGTACTTACACAATGTACAAGCTCTGCCGCGCGCACATAATTCATGAATTCGCGCGTGGGATTCGTTCATCTTTCCAAATGCGGACGATATCTGCTGTCAATCAGCGGCTGTGCCGTGTCCTTTTCCCTCCTTCCACCCACCATCGCCCGGTGCCACTCGTTCAGCATCCTCCACTTTCCGTGCGAGGCATTTCCCAATTGAATATAGCCTCGATATTCCCTCCTTTCCGCGCTATCTGGGACCGATATCACCGTCAAACCATCAGCAAAATCTGCCAGCCATCTCGAGTGGCAACGCACTTCTGCCCTGCCAGCACTGGTCTCTGGAGGCTTTTCTTATGCCAATCTTGCAGCATGAATGTTCAAGAAACATCTGTGCATGGACGGAGGTCGTCGAATTCGGATTCACGGTGCGTTTCTCTTTTCTTGTTTTTTTTTTCTTGTTTCTTTTGTATATGGCTAGCGTGAGGGAAGGGAGGGCTGCTTGGCCCTCCCGCGGTGCCGCGTACGAAACGTTCCCATGCTTACGAGACGGGGATGGGGGTGCGGACGGCGGAGGGCACGAGGACGAGATCCCCGTGGCCGGCGGCGTTATAGCGGGCGGCGTGCGTGCGGGCGGCGCGCGCATCGCATACGGGGACCTCCCCACATCGTCCCCCACCCCCTCATACCGCCCAACTCCCACATCAGAGCAGGGCGGCGGTGCGGGCGGCGGAGGGCGGGAGGGTGGCTCCCCGTGGCGGGCGGTGCCCGGCGGGCGGCGCGCGCATCGCGTATGGGGACCTCCTCGACATCGCCCCCCACCCCCTCATGCCGCCCAACTCCTACATCAGAGCAGGGCGACGGTGCGGGCGGCCGAAGGCGGGATCTCCGCGGCGGGCGGCGCGTGCATTGCAGACCGACATCTGCCGCCTTGTGCCGCCTAAATCTCACTATAGAGCAGGGCGGCGTGGGCGGCAGTGCGGGCGGCGGTGCGGGGCAGCGGTGTGGGCAGCGGCGGCGCACAGCGGGCGGCGCATGCGGCGGCGGCGCGTGCAGCGGGAATGGTGTCCTCGCCCTGCTCAATTTGTCCCGGTGGCGCGCGCTGGATTAACGGACGGTTTGGGTGGGAGCGGGGGCGCGGGTGGGAGTGGGTCGGGGGTGCGGGCGGTACGCGGTGCGCGCCGGATTTTTGAGGGATTTTTAGGGCGCGGGAGCGGCGGCATTCGGTGCGCGCGCACCTGGTTTTTGCGGGTGTGCGGGGTGCGCATGATGGCAGGGGATGGTGCTGAATATAAGCTGAACCACGCTGCGGGGCGCAACAGCGCGCCGCCTCATTATTTTAATATAAAATACTTTTAAATCCCGTTTGGTCAATATCACTGAGATGCCGGGCAGTCCGAACAGCGCGGAATGGCCGCCGTGTGGCTGTCAAGGCAAGTACTGATTGCTACGACGGCGCCGAGGTGCCGCCTATAAGCCCCCAGCACAAACAGAGCCCGTCGGAACCCTTTTATAGGTACCCGGAAAACTTCGCGAAGAGCCCGTGGGGTGTACCCGGGAAACTTCGCGAAGTACCTATATGCTCAGGTGTCTTTTGCCTTCTTCCGTTTCATCTCCTTCGTCACCAGATCTGCCGGGTCCTCCATACACCGAATATCCTCGCGCACTAATTTGTGCCACCCAACCTGTGATACGTTCCCACCGGCGGCAGCCAATAACGCACTCCAAGCCGCCTGGTATTTCTCGGAGTGGAGACAAATCTTGGTCTCATTCTGATCAACGATCCTTCGGGAACGGGTGGTCGCCCCCTGGTGTCGGGCGTGCAGCGATTTGTAATTCAGAAAGCGGGCCTTGATGATCAACTGGTTACGCAGTTTGACGAGCAAGCTGCGACACTGCGCATCGCGCATCAACAGCTCCATCTCGAGGAGCCCCGGGGTGCAACCTGCCGTACATTGTGCTTCTGACAGGGCAGAAGGCAAGAACAGCGGCTCATTCTCCGGCTGCTCATCCTCTGGCACATCGCGCTTCTCCAATGCAACAACTGCTGCAGGGCAGTAGGTACTCTGTAGCTGACACAGACGATTCAGGCGGCGGATGAGCTTCGTGCGCAGGGCACCCATATCAATCTGCTGAGTGGTCGTTTTGGCTTTCTTCAGCACTGCCTGAACACGAACGACGCGCCTAAAATGCCGCTGTCAGCCACGCACAAACCCACGTATGCAGCAAGAACACGTACTGCTCCTCTTCTACCTCCAAACACTCCACGATGAATCCACCCGGGCTGACCTTGTGTTTTGCTGGTAACCCCCACTTGGCAGCGTCCTCGTCCTCCGTCTGGAACTGCAGTTGTACGTCCATCTCAGTCAGCCCTAATTTCTTATTATTTTCTGGCTCTATCAGATACATTTACACGCACCTGCGAACTCGACTTTATATGGGTTCATCAAGGTTGGATCCTCCTCGAAGTCGTGTACCATCTTCTTCCAGCCCTCAATGCGGTCTTGCTGCGCCAGCGAAAATACATCCAGTGCCTTCCGTTGAACGACCTGCTGCTCCAGGGCTGTGTCTAGCTTTCGCTGAAGGGTCGCCGCTGAAATGTAGAAATGTAGGCATCAGTATCCATACCGGCAAAGTCTCGCCTAGACGTACCCAACGAGATGAGTTTCTGCCGGTTCCAATACGCCCAGTGGTCATCTATTGTGTTGTGATGTGCCCCTGGACCCATGATCCTCGTACTACTTGCAATTCCCCCGATGTTTGCCCACGGCCGCTCGATTCCCTCCCCGTCAGTCTGCCCACTTCCTGGAATGAGGTTGAGCGAGTAGAGCGTCCCGCATTTGACGTTGTGCCCCTCAATGTGCATCTTTGGGATGACGAAAACCATCATCCCCAGGACGATCGCGCAACAAACAAGTGGTGGTAGCAGCAGGAGACACTCCATTAAATGCTTCCACCACTGGCAAACAATATCGTAAGATATTGTCTTACGGAGGCCGGGGCTGTGGTGGCGGAGGATCAAGCCAAATGTGTAGTCCATGTTCGCATATCTGAACGTCTGTAAGCCCCCAAACATCATTATATGCAGTCAATAATACGAACCGTTCCCCCCTTTGCAAATCACCCACCCCGTTTTGGCTGAATGAACTCGTGGCGTGCACACACTCCCATCCCGACACCAGTGCTGCTATACCCTCGAGAGAACTTTGTATTTGCGTAGTCGAGGGCGGCAAGGCCGCTGCAAGTGCTCATCTGATATATTTGGGTCAGCACGACACACTTCATTATTATGCTGCACTTACCTCGACCTGATCCATCACTGTGGGCAAGTACTCTCTGAACTCGGGATTCTCCAGCATGTACGCCATCCCTGTCCCCAGGCCCGGGTCTTTTAATTCGCTCGAAACAAGCCTGCGTTTGAGGCGGAAACAGGCATCTATGGCGAAAAAAAGAACGTAAATAAATCTGTAATCGCAATCAACACTCTGTACTTAAGGCTTGGCAAATACACTCACCGCTGCTCTTTCATTGCATTCTCCCACCCATCCGGCAGATTAACCCCCCGGACGGGGGCAAGCCGGACAACAAATCACAAGATCACCTGATTGTATTGCCCGCGCGCCTCCTGGATCGTGCCCGCGCCCGCCCCGTTTCAGCATCATCAAATGGCAGTACTCCCGACAAATGCAGATGAACACCTGATAACGGTTGGGCGGCTTTGTCCCGTCATTGCTGGTCAGCTTCACAAGGGTTTGGTAGTAGTCGTACATCGTGGTCTTGGCCTGACACGTTGCAGTGTGGAACTGCTCGAGCGCGACCAGTGTCATACAGGTCTGTGGTCGGTCTTGAGAAGCCGGATACCATCCCTTACGTAGCAGCTGCGTGTCCATTCCTCCCACTTGCCCCTGGTGCTCACACCCACAGAAATCGACTGCGACTTCATGGATCCCGTTGTAATGCAGTACCACAAATTCCGATCTCCCGGGTTCCAGGCTCACACAAAATTCACCCGGAGCATGCCCAAACTGGACCCGCAGACCTAGAGCCCTGAGCGATGTACGCCGGAAGTGCGATCCATCCCATGCCTTACGACAAATCAGCCTTAGACAATGAAATGTGTTCAGGTGCCCGTACCTCCACCCAGTGCAATGGACTGTACAAGTGGCGTGCGACACAACACTCTCGACATCGGAGCACACCGCCCATACAGTCGCGACATCTGTACGCACAGGAACGCGCTGGGTTCTGGCAGTCCAGGCACAACTCCGTGCTACGACCTCCACAGCCATGGAGTCGTAAAAACTCCAGCAGATATTGATCCCGGGAGTTTGCTTTCCATTCGTAAAGAACAGGGTCCTTTTCCGTCAAAAGAACCTGTCAGCAAACTGTTAGCCAAGAAGAGAGAAAAAAAGCACACCGAATATATGGTCTTACGCGTACGGGCAGGACGGGGGCGCGCTGGCGCTGCAGCTTGGTCGTCGCTATCAAAAAACATATCATAGTGTTCGTCCAGAGCCTGCGAGTCATCAAGAATGCTGATGTCTGGTGCAGACTCAGGCACATGTGAGCGCCCGCCTTCAGCCGCCGCCAAACGAGCCTTCTTGATAGGTGATGGTGGCTCGATGGGCAGCACATCACGATATATGCAGCGTAAATCCTCAGATGGGCGGTGGACAAAAGTGCTAATAGGCTGGTGCACATCGGCTTGTGGGATGAGGTCTGTGGGGGAGAAAGAGTGATTTGAGATGGAGGTTGAGGCAGAGGGTTGAATTTCCAGGTGTCTCCCTCGTACACGGCGTACACGACACATGGGAGTGGCTAGTGGCTAGCAGCCAGCTGGCTTTGTTTGAGCAGGCTGCGCACCCGAGAATAATGTGTTATTGCATCGCTGGGGGATAACACGTTATTGCCTTGCAGGAGGATAACGTAACACGTTAATTAGATAACACGTTATGGGCTCTTGTTTCCCTTGCTCCCTACCTCTCACCACATTGTCAAGAGACTTTGAGCAGGGATGTCTGGTAAGCTGAGCCACCCTAGACATTTTTTAATCTCCTCTCCTCCCCCCTGCTTTCAACCCGCTTGCTACTGTGTACTACGTGTGCCCGCCCTTGGGACTGCCGAACTGCATGTGCTCGCTTTTTTCTTCTACAATCCCACACATCTTTTGACGCGTCTTTGCCACATCCTATCGCCTTTTGACGTGTCTGCATTTTGCCACCCATTCACATTTCCTATTATTTTTGACTACGCGTCACTCACTGACAAACCCTTCGCACTGTTATTAGGAAGAGCCCTTCGCAATGGCAAGAAATACGCCGAGTTCATGGATCAGCCCATCGTCCTTGACAACTTTCGCGTGTGTGACATGATACTGCATCACGCCGCAGGTCCACAAGCGGACAGCGACGGCGAAAGTGAAGTCGAGGACAGCGACGAGACAGACGATGGCGGCAGCAACAGCACAGACGACAATAGTGGCAACGGCAGTCCCCGAGTGCTGCCACCGCCTCGTCGCTCACCCGCCGCCGCCCCCACACGATCCTGCAAGAGCCGCACATCGCCAATTATTCGCGTAGCTCGTGAACGCTGGGAGGCTCGTTCGCCTTCCCCAGCGCCCACCCCCACACCGGCACCCACGCCGCTCGACTCCACCAAACAGAAGAAGAAGAAGCTCCATCGGGCGTCGCGCCTTCTGAAGTGCGAGATCTTGCGCGAGGTCCCAGGCCAGCCTCAGGGTCCCAAGGCAATAACACTACAACGCGCGGAAAACAGGTTCCCAATTCTTGTCGACACTGCTTTTCGCTCCCATCCTGGGGTCGCCTCGACTGGGTGGATGGGCCTACGCAAACCTGAGACCGACTTCGAGCCAGAGGCACGCGAATATTCCCTGGAGGAGGTGAATAAAATGCCGGGCATGCGAGTTATTGATTGGCAAGGGTGCGTCTTCCATGTTAATTCCTTGTGCTTGTGCTCATTGCTCTTAGGGCGCCCAGCCCGCTGGTCGATGCAGAACATTACATATTGGCATTCTGGGTGGTCAGCCACGCGATTCGCGCTGGGGCCCTGACGTCGTCGAGCCTGCTACAAAACTCATGGAAGAGGCGGCTGAAAATATGTATGACCGAGTGTTCTCCGGCGTCTACTACGGCAGGCACACCCACCATAAAAAAAAAAAAGAACACAGGCACCCAACCCATGCCACGATGTGGGACTCACCCTGCTGAATCTGTCGGGCCTTCGATGGGTGGAGGCCAGGAGTTCCCAGTCATGTTCTTCCACAATGTACTCAAGACCATTGTCCTCGCTGGCCTTCTTGCGCAAAAGCCATTTCGGCGTATCGCCAGCTTTGCGAATAGTAAGTGCCCTCGTATTCATGTGCTTTGCTCTGACCATCCGCGCAGCTCTCTTCCAATGCTACGCACCCGACCTACATGCATATTACGGCGACACCATGAACAAACTATATGAATGGAACCCCGCACTCCTCTGCAGCTTCCCCCACAAAGTCTCCGTCTTCGCTGCCGCTACCTTCAACTTTGGCCCAAGGACCGTCACCTTCCCCCACCTCGACTTCGCAAATCTCGCCTGGGGGTGGTGCGCCATCACCGCGCTCGGTGACTTTGACCCCGACTGCGGCGGCCATCTCATTCTGTGGGATCTCAAACTGATCATATGCTTCCCGCCAGGGAGCACCATCCTCATCCTGTCGGCCCTCATTCAGCACTCCAACACCTCCATCCAGGCCCATGAAAAACACTTCTCATTCACGCAGTACACATCTGCAGGAATCTTCCGCTTCGTCGACAACGGCTTCAAAAGCGACCAGTTGGTTAATGATCTGGGGGTCTCAGTGGCCGAGTGAGCAGCACGTCTGGAGGCAAGGAAGACGCGTTGGGTGGAGGGTCTGAATATGTATCGTCGACGGAATGTAGCAGCCAACTAGAGTATCATTTAGTTATTATGTCTGAGCCTATACCTTCTGGAGTAGCACCGCAATCAATAGAGTCTTTTATTTTTACTTTCAAGCCTTGCGTGGTGTGTGGAAAGTGAGGGACATGACCTTTAGCGCAGGAATCCGACTTGGGTGCAGGCCAGACAGGTGTATCACGAACTTGGTACGGGTGTATCACAAACTTGTTATGTATACCTTTTCCTCGTTTCGTTGACCGATGGATCCTGTATGGAAATTGTGAAGAGGCAGAAACAATTTAATGGCATAAAAAGACTCTCTCAAATTTTTCTGAATTTTATGATCTTTAATTGGAGGCTCGAATATCGAGCGCAGTGGGTCACCCAATTTGGTCTGTGATTTCGGTATCTCTCATACTTCGACCGCTACCTCAAACTTCAAACTCCACCTTCTCACATGAAATCTTCAAAGAATACTCAGTAAGCACTTCTCAATGTCTGTCAATGTTCAAACTAAACAATAACAAGGGCGGCCAAGGCCGCCTCCGAAGGGCAGGGAAAGAAGATTTGCTCACCCGCCACTATGGCAGCCAGACACCAGGCTTCAGCTCGGTATCGCCAAAAGTGGGTCACCGATACACCATAGGTACCCAAGCACTCATTTGCTGTGCAGAAACCTTGACGAAGAGCAGGATAAGGCCAGGGAGAGGATGGCACGGTGCGGGATGGTGTTTTTCATTGTTTTGTATACTCTGTCTAACTAATCTATCCTGCTAGGCACCGAGACCGAGTCATGGATCAAGCCAAGCTTGCAGAGGATTTCCGGGCTCGTGCCCGAGAGGCCAGCCGTCGCTACCGGGAAAAGTGGGAAGGCTCCATGTCCATGAGCGCTTGCCTCATTCATTTTCGTTTCTTTCTGTCCAGGAACTGCAAGGCTTTGGCACACCGGCAGAGAATCATTTGCATGAGGTACGTCCACTATCCTCTTGGGTTCCTGACTAGATCTAACCATCTTGCTTCCCGCCCAATCTTGCTTCCGCCTTTTTCCTCCGGATCCACCTGATCCACATCTCCGCAGCACCTATGAGGCCAGACACGGGCGACATGCATGGCTCAAACACCAGAATGAGTTGGAAGAGCGCCGTGCTGAAGTGGAGGCGGCCGAGGAGCTTGCTGAATTTCGTCGTCGCACTGCTGAGGTGGAGCGCATTGTATCGTAATGTAGTATCACTCATCTATCGCCGCGAATATGATCTGCTTTGCTTTCATAGCATATTTGCTGCATGACCACAATACATGGAGTGCATCTACCTGAAGCGCGAGTCGTAGCGGAATCAGATGCCAAATTCACGGTGTTCCGAGGCCTTCATAGCACATAGAGTGCATCTACCTGGAGCATGATTCGTAACAGAACCAGATGCCAAAATCCTTGAGGCCTTCTTCTCAGAGATCTAATAGAGTGCACCGTAATATTAATTCTTCATAGCATATTTGCTGCATGACCACAATGCATGAACGTATCTACTACTTCAAGTGACAGGTGGAGCGCCAGTCGTAATGGAATCAGATGCCAAAAAATTCAGTGAGCAAATTGACGCTTTTGCGATACCAATACAGAGTAGGTGTTACCGAAGGTGGAAAGGGAGGGGTAGCGGTCTAAGCATAGGGGAAATATTGTCGTCCTCTGGCTTCAGCCAGAACCCAGAGTCCTGCCATGCTCGATTGGTGGTTGACCCGCTCCCTCCCCAGTCGCCTGTTCCCCATCCTTCAAGTGCTCTCCCCCATCCTCCTTCGAGTCTTTCCCCCCATCCTCCTTCCCCCCAGGTTTCTTTGTCCCACCGGCCCTCGGAAGGCGAAGGAATGTGCTCACTGCCGCGTTTGAGGGCATATTCAGCCCGGCGGCTGAGATACAGATGCCGACTCGTGTGGCGGGCATCCGCACGCCATATTTTTTGGAGGCGCTCATAGCTGTATTCCTGGCATGCTAAAAAACATACTGTATGAATTTTTTTTCTTCGGCAAGGAGAGAAGGCGACATACCCTGACGCGCCTGTAAGTACTCCCATAATCCGTCTCCCAGGTCGCGGTGTTCGCATTCAGCAGCAGCCTCACGGATCATATCAAGAGATCGTTTGACGGTAGCGAGACAAGCAGCAATGAATTCGGGGTCGTGCTCTCAGCTTTGCATGGTGGCGGTCTGGGATTGTATCACGAAATCACGTGACATCCCATATCACGAAATCACTTGTCTTTTTTTCACAATGGCGGAGAAGGCCGACAAACCCAAGAAATGCGGTACTCCAGGCAATTTCCAAGGCCAGCGGGGGGTGTTCCTAGAAAGTTGGATGGAGGCCTACTGCGAGGCGTCACGCAAAAAAACCACGGCAAAGATGTGGGATCGACTCTTTCCTCAGTACTGGGCAAAATTTTCCTGGTACTCTCGTACCGAGGAACTGGTGGGCCCAATTTTCGTGAACACTGATGAGGACTGGGTCGTGTTTGCCATGCCGAAGGAGATTTTGACACCTGAGGAGGAGACCCAGAAAACGGAGGTCATGAAAGGAACTCAAAAGGTACGCAATGCTCAACACGTTTGAGTTGCTTGCAGAGCTGAAACCCATCTACAGCAAATCAAGAGTTGGTTTAATCACTGCCGTACTTCAGCGGGGCTGGCGGCAAACCCGTGGATGCCACTATTGAAGCAGCTGCGTCAGCCCGACTTGGCAATGCACAAACACCCTACCAATTTTCACTTCTACATGACCCATGACGACTTCAAACACAAGGTGGCCGTGGTCTACAACAAGAAACATGCAGACACCCCAAAGAAGCAGCAGTTGGCAGTGAAATGTCAAATTGATCGAGAACTACTGGCGGCCAAGCCCGACGATGTGAGGCAAAAGCCCGCTGAAGAGCTGGAGGCAGCACATCAAGAAAGTCTTAAGGCCCATGCCGGCGCTATGGATGGTTTGCCGTCGTCGGCCGAGGAGGATCGTGAAATGTAAGTGTTCTTTGAATGCGTGTCTTGTGTTCTGACAAGGGTCTGTTTGTAGCGCACGAGAGCGGTTCTCTTCAGTAGTGACTCCGTTGTTGCTGGCACTGTCGGAGTACACGGGCTACAAACTGACGCTGCTGGCGGGGCGTGTGGCTACCGAACCCAAGGTCGATGTCCAGATCATGGTGTACGTGGGTTACACCAATTGAAGACTGATCTTGATCTTGATCTAGGCTGAATGCGGGGAAGACGAAGAGCGAGAATGGGCAAACGTTCCCAGCGTGGGACGCGGGTGTATACACATCCACGCTCCAGGGCTTCCCAGCCGGTATGGTAAATGTTTTTAAAAAACACAGGCTACCCAGCGTCCCGGGGTTTTGCAAATGTCCATGCTAACCATATATGGTAAATGTTGCCTAAAAAAATGCGCAAAACAAGAATCGAACAGCTGACCTTCAGATAACAATAGCAGCCAGCATTATTACCATTACACCAAGGAGGTTATAGATGCCTAGGTTGCTTACCCAGTTAGGTCAAGCCTAGGCTTGACCTAACTGGGACTGCTAATACCCAGACCGGCAAGCTGCCCTAGGTCTTTGAAAATTGTTTTGCACAGTTTATTCAGTGTTTTGATGGGGTAAAAAACCCTAACCAACCCTAACCAAAGAACTCCAATATACCTGGGAGACAAGGCAGCTAACCCCTAACTCTAACCTTCTAACCCTAATCCTAACCACCCTAACCCTAACGTGGCCCTATGCGGGCCCTACAGGCTTATTCTGTATTTTCCCACCTATGTATGAGCTATGCAAACTGAGGGGTATATACAGCTCTAGTAGTGTAGTGGTTAATGCTTGGCTATAATTATAGCCATCATGCAAAGGTTTTTGGTTCGAATCCCACTGGTGACTTTCTATTTACATTTCCTTATTTGAATCTCCGGTGGCTGTACGTCAATACACGCAGGGCTTTGCAAAACCCCACGTCGCTGGGTAGCCGGTCTTTTGCAAAAGACTTACTTGGTCTAGTGGGCTTCTCGTGTTTTGTTTGGGCAGCACGTAAGTCAGATTTGATCATCCTGATCGCTCTGACAGGTGTCTTTCTACATAGACGAAAGCGAAAGCGAAGCTGCCGCAGCTGTTCCCCCGCCTCCAGTCCCTACTCCCAATGGCGACATCATCCTACCGGATGCCTCTGCAGTGCAGACTTTGGAAGGTGCCGCAACCACCACTTCTACCGCGGCAGATCCACCACCAGCAAACGACAACATGGAAATTGACGGCCCAGAACGCGATCCCTTCGAGGGCCTCGCAGTTAATCCGGTGCTTCGCCGCAAGATCATTGCTGAGTCGAAAACCCCCGCTGACTTGGAACACGCCGTCTGGCGACTCAAGTGCTTGAGCAAGTACGAGTTCGTGCGCGCAAACAATGTTGCCCAAAACACAGAGATGATTGCAAGCCTCAGGCTCAACAAGACGTTCGAGGAGGCTTTAGGCCTCCCCTCGAAGAAGGCAGGAACAAGGAAATCGGGGGCAGAAGTCGGGAGGCAGGGGGGGAGGGGGCAGGAAAGCGAAACGCGCGAGAGGGGAGGGTGAGCGCTCATCGAGCGAAGAGGAGGACAACGAGGAGGACAACGAGGAGGACGAGGAGGAGGACAACGAGGAGGACGAGGAGGAGGACGAGGAGGAGAAGGAGGAGAGGGAGCCGCGTCCGGCCCGAGAGAAACGCGCACAACCCACCCCGGAGGCAGCGGCACCAAAGGAATGGGCGAAGAAGGCGAGGGTGATGCTCAAGGACATCGATTTTGGGCTGCCCTGGACCGAGGTCATTGACCAATGGTGGCTTCGGGAGCAGCGGAAGGGATTCGTTTCTCTGGTAAGTTATTTTATTATTTTATTTTGAGTAGGAGGAGTGCTGATGAACAATGTTTTTCACAGCCGAAAGGATTTTCCGCCAAGCTCAGACCAGCGCAGGTAGGCGCCTGGGTGCAGTGGGCCAGATCGGGCAAGCCCGACATCCAGAACGTTGAGCAGTTTGCGAGCGAGTGGGTGAAGTGGTGGCAGGAATCAATCCCACATGGAGGAAAGCGTCACTCCCCATGTCGAGATTGGGGGACGGCGTGGGGGGCCCTCGATCTGCCTGGTCCCAACAGATTTCTCAACGTCCTCGTGTGCTTGAAGGGGTGGAGAGAGCAGGTGGCTACGGAGACGAACGAGTGGAAAGAAGCGGTGGAGGATGTGACCTGGGTATTGAGGCAGATGAATGGGACGCCCGCACCCGCACCCGCTACCGCCGTGCTCGCTACCGCCCCCGCACCCGCTACTGCTACCGCCCCCGCACCCGCTACTGCTACCGCCCCCGCACCCGCACCCGCACCCGCTACTGCTACCGCCCCCGCACCTGCACCTGCCGCACCCGCACCCGCACCCGCACCTACCGTGAGTGCACCCGCACCCACACCTACCACGAGCGCACCCGCACCTGCACCTGTACCTGCCGCGAGCGCACCCGCCGGTACTGCCGCGCCTGCACCTGCACCTGCCGCGAGCGCACCCACACCCGCACCCGCACCCGCACCTACCACGAGCGCACCTGCACCTGCACCTGTACCTGCTGCGAGCGCACCCGCACCCGCACCTACTGCGAGCGCACCTGCCAGTACTGCCGCACCCGCACCCACACCCGCACCTGCCGCAAGCGCTGCCGCTACTGCTATGAGTGTGCTGGGTGAAGACGCCAAGGCGGAGGCGATGGATGCGAAGCGGGCGAGAATACGGGCGGAGCTGGAAGCGCAGGGTCTGTCGCCGGAGGAAATAGAGGAGGTTTTGATGGATATGGATGCAGACGAGGAGGAATAGGATAGGTAGGGCGTCCCGGGATGGTTCGAAGGGTAGGTATCAGTACAGGGGGGGCAGGGGTAGTACCAGGACCGTCGGAGGCCAAAAACAGGCCCAGTATATACCCAAATTCTTCCCCAAAAGGGCTTTCTTGATGCCCCTATTTGTTTTTCTCCTTGGGAGGCCTGTCATGTGACCGCGCTGGTGGCAGGAAATAAACGGCACACAAAATAAGAATATATATTCATTTAATGGGGGATTTCCAGCGGCCACGGTAACGTGCCGAACATGCCATCACTCATTTCAGAGAGGCGCAGATCATGTTATATAAGCCTGTGTGGCTATACAGCAAGGTCCACAAGATAACACATTGAGCCTATCGACAGGGCCAACCAGTTAACTGGTTATCCTGACCATATGAGCTGTCCCTGCACATCCCGTTGGACTTGCAGTCTGTTGAGACCGCCGCCCGGATGTCAGTGAAGGCTCTGGTCGACTGTGGACACTACATAGGGCCAGATTAATCCATTAAACTATGGATCCTTCCCAAGGGCCTAATGTATTAAACCTTGGGAGGGAAGTGATGTGACAATTCAGATATAGCATGTTAAAAGGTACTACTACATATGGCAACAAGTGGCCGGGCTCGGAGGACAGTAAGTCAGGTGATCTGCCAGCTGGCCGGAAAACATAACTGGTTAATGCCATTCACAAAATAAAAAAAGGCAGCAGTAAGACTTGAACTCATAGACCTTTGAGTGAGGCCATCTCCGCGAGCGCTAGCAGTTTAGCCACTACACCAGACCAACCATATAAAACCTGGGTTTTGATTGCAATATATAGGGCCACTCCTCTTCACAATATCTATTGTTATTTTGTTATTCTATAAAGGCATCACATTTGGGAAGGTATTTTGTGTTTTGTAAGCTAATAGAGCTTCTAATAAAGGTACCTATCCAGATGTGATGCTTTTATAGTAGAATATTGTGAAGAGGAGTGGCCCTATATATTGCAATCAAAACCCAGGTTTTATATGGCTGGTCTGGTGTAGTGGCTAAACTGCTAGCGCTCACGGAGATGGCATCACTCAAAGGTCTCTGAGTTCAAGTCTTACTGGTGCCTTTCTTTCATTTTGTGAATGGCATTAACCAGTTATGTTTTCCGGCCAGCTGGCAGATCACCTGACTTACTGTCCTCCGGGCCCGGCCACTTGTTGCCATATGTAGTAGTACCTTTTAACATGTTATATCTGAATTGTCACGTGACTTCCCTCCCCAGGTTTAATGCATTAGGCCCTTGGAAGGATCCCACAATTTAATGCATTGTTCTGACCATATGAGCTGCTATCCCGGTTCTCAACATGGACAGCAGCCCGAACCAAGCGGGCGGCATCACCGGCGTAGTCAATATGGTGGTCAACTACAAGGGGCACTCTGAGCGCATCCAGCTTGCTGTAACCCGGCTCGGGAAGCAGCATGTCATCCTCGGTTACTCCTGGCTCCAGAAACACAATCCAGAGATCAACTGGGAAACCAAGGAGGTTTGCATGACGCACTGCCCAACCGGATGCCGCACCTGCCGGGATGAGCTACGGGCTGTCCGGAAGAATGAGAAGCTCGCTGCCTTGATCCTCCGACAGCTACGTGAAGGCCCGACCTTGCCGCAGACGTGGAAGCGGTCGCTCGTCTGGCGTCGGTTAGCTTCAGCTAGACAATGCGAGGGCAGTGCAAAGGTCAGGTCACTCGCACGACCCGATGACTAGTCGCTGACTAGTCACTGACCATCAAAAGTGACCGGTCACTTCGGGTCGCCGGCCCACCAACACTGCTCTATCTCGAATCAACGTCTTTCAAGCCTGCACCAATGTGTTTTCAGAGTGTTTTTGTTTGGCAATTAAACTTTACTCACCGTGATCAACCGGTAAGAATGTGGCTGCATCGTGCGGAACTTGCTGTTAGCACCTGCTGATCCCTGTCTCCATCTCCACCTGATCTGCACTATACTGAGTCCTTTTCGATTGTGCTTGTCCCCGACTTGACCCAGAACGGGGTACCCACTCGGCTTCCATGTATGGTAAACACCGGCTCTATCCTGGGACATGTAAACCTGCTCTGTCACGAGATACTCACATCACGCTTTACTCACGTGTTACGTTACGAGCTGGCCAGCTATCTCTCCCTCCACCATTCCTCCTCCCTCCGTATTTCACTCCTTACTGCTTCTTGGAATCATATCTGGGTCTTATTGTCTTTCGGTTATCATCCTTGAAGGTCTTTGTGGAAACTTGGTAAGCAAGCTTCCATTTTTTTTTTGACAATATCTGCCTTTGTGGTTTGGATACCGTTATCAGAGGGGAATCGACGAGCACCGTCTCAGATTCCAGGCCACCGTGCACCTCGCCTGACGTACCATTGTCGTACCGTAGCTGAAGCTCCCACCCAGAGCCCAGCGTAATTGCCAAGCGCACCGTCGCCTCTCGCCCGTACCACATCATCACCCTGGCCTCGAGAAAACCTTCCGTTGCTCAATCGCTCGTTACACGATCCCAGTCGTCTCAACGGAATCTGGAAGCCGAATCACCTCTCACACCTCTCCCTCCATCACCGGACGAATCACCGCGTAGATCTCCAAGATCATCGCCATCACCGTCAGCAAAAGTACTTCCGTTGCCAAAGCCATCCCCGGCGCGGATCCCCTCTTCCCCCAGCTCTTCAGACTCGTCGTCATCGTCAATCTCACCTTTCTTCATCCCCCCACGCTCGTCATCGATGGCAGCAACGCTAGAAGCCGTATCCTTGAAGCCGCCCGTTCTTCACGCTGGGGAGTGTACCCCCACGATCGTTCACGAATTCGAGCTCGCATTCACCAACTATTGCACGATTAAAGACATCGCCGACGAGAAACAGACGAAGACCCTCATTGGGTGCTTCCGCGACCACCGCGTCACTGACGTCCTCAGTGACCCCGAGGAACGCAAGGCGCTGCTCAAGGGTACCGTCCCCGAGTTTATGAAGCAGATCCGCAGCATCGTGCTGCAGCCAGGATGGGAGGACGACCACCACATCACTATGACGACGCATTGCCACGTTCAATCTGAATCCTTCTTCACTTTTGCTAATACCATTCGCTCCATGAACTCTCTTCTTGTGAACACCGACTCCCATCTGTCTGACGAACGTCTCTGCAGCCACCTCGAGTCTGTGATGTGCCGTGACCTGCTCGACGACTATCGCTCCGACCTCCTCGCCAAGGCTGTTGACGCTACCAAACTGTCACTGTGGCTTCACGAAGTTAAACACATCGACGATGCTCGTCTCTGCAGGTACAATCGGATGAGGGCTGCCGTCGACGAGGTCAAACGGAAGCTCAACAAATGTCTCGCCCCCGCCAGTGAGAACGGTGGCTCTGCGAAACGCCCCCCTTCGGATGGTCCCTCCGCTTCCTCCTCCGCCGGCAACAACACGGTCAAATGTTGCCCACCGCTGATGGAAGACGAGAAGAAGCTCCTCGACGCCAACCAGGGCTGCCCCAACAGTCCCTGTGGTCCCATTATAATGTGCCCTGGCCGGGCCACAGGTGCATATTACAAAGTGTCTCCTTGCTTGCCAGGCCTGGTGCACATTATAATGTGCACCCTTCCCCTGCCATTCCCGGCATGCTGCTGCCTGTTCCGGCATCAATGGCATGGTCCATATTTGTACCTGCTTATGCACCTTCTGTATTGGGCTTCAGATTGATTGACAGCATCTGCCTGTCAATCAACACCTTCTACGGCAATCACGGGCTTTTATCTGTCAATTTGATGGATAATTCCCAGGCATGTACATCAAATTTGCCATCATTTATCACCGGCTTTGGGAATTGTTTTGCATTTTGTGCACCAACCAGAGACTCTTTTACCAAACCGTAAATACATTCAGATAGGCCTCAGCAGGCTCTACAACTTTTGTTTTGAGTGTATTTTTGGGTGTGTACCACCAACTTCCTTTTTTGGCCACTACGCTTTTCGCCCAAAAAGGAAAGTCTACTGTTTTCTCCCTCCCTGGCTCAGAATTCAATCGTTTTTGATGTTCTAACTGGTCACAGATAATGTTGAATACCATAAAAAGTGAACTAGACCACAACTGGAAGCAATGAATCCCTGTAATGGGATATAATGGGGAAAATAGTAGATTTGGCTCTACATGCTTGTATCTTTGTGGTATAGCCATGCAGGCCTTGGCCAGGCACCTGGGGTTACTTGTTAGTGATATAGATATCTTGTGCAAACACCATAATAGACTCCCAAAAGAAAGTGTGCATATTTTGACCAGAATGGAAAATCCGATCATTTCTCTATTTTGAGTCTATGGAATGATCCAAGATGTAGCATCCCTACTCAGGAAGCAGTTTAAATGTGTAGAAATGTATCTGATAGGTTTCAAACCTACAAACCAGCCTACCAATGAAGATTGGATGTGCAAATGTTTTATATGGATCCTTACCTTCCTTAGCATGCCTAAAAGGCTTGGAATGGGAGACACAAATTCAAGGAAGATCTCACAGGCCTCCTTGAGCTCTGGATACAAAAATTCTGCCAATAGATGGTCTGGAAGTTTCATATTGTCAGATGACATTTTTCGCTTATTTACTGAATAGGGCACCAATAAGAACAGCTACTGCGAAATAAACACTCGGAAGAGGAAAAGCTCGGATGAAAGACCCACAATCAACTTTATTTGAAGAAATTTGGACAGGTTTTAAGTGGATTGTATTTCCGAGTACATAGATTAAACAGCAACTTTGAGTGCCCTTGTTGCACATAGCTGAAAACACCATCTGGGCAAATCTTGACCAAAATCCCTCAAATAAAAAACAAAATAGGTCTTTCATCATGTCTCTCCACTTTGGGATTGTTTATGTGGCACTAATGGCTCTACATCGACCCCAATTTACCAAATAAGCGAAAAATAACATTTGCAATTTCAGAACTTCAGGGTCATATATGGAGATGTTCTTTGGCTCTAAGTGTTTGGATACTTTCTAATATTGGTTCTAGGTCCATAGCACACATTGTGTAATGGTGGCCTGTGGTAAACAGGGTCAACAGTCAGTCAGAGCATGTTCATCTTCAATCTTGCCATGCTGATGCAAAAGGACATTAATAACCTCACCATTGTGTTTATATAAGTGGTAGATGTACTAGCATTATAAAAGGAACCACTGATGTGACTACAAGCTGTGGGAATACAGCAATCATGGTGTTTGCTATTGTAGCCAAAATGCGCTCCCCTG
Organism: Mycena olivaceomarginata; assembly: GCA_029378375.1. Lineage (NCBI taxonomy): Eukaryota > Fungi > Basidiomycota > Agaricomycetes > Agaricales > Mycenaceae > Mycena > Mycena olivaceomarginata. Next base: position 146,487 of record JARKIC010001004.1, read on the forward strand.
ACTGGTCAAGTCCTTTTTACTGTATGTAGAGCATATGTCTGGCATAGATATATCAAGGAGCAAGAGTTAGCTTTGATTCTCGGGCTATACCAAAAAGATACAAGAGTTTAGAGCTAAATCTACTATTTTCCCCATTATATCCCCATTACAGGGATTCATTGCTTCCAATTGTGGTTTAGTTCATTTTTTATGGTATTCAACATTATCTATAACCAGTTAGAACATCAAAAACGATTGAATTCTGAGCCAGGGAGGGAGAAAACAGTAGACTTTCCTTTTTGGGCGAAAAGTGTAGTGGCCAAAAAAGGAAGTTGGCAGTACACACCCAAAAATACACTCAAAACGAAAGTTGTAGAGCCTGCTGAGGCCTATCTGAATGTATTTACGGTTTGGTAAAAGAGTCTCTGGTTGGTGCACAAAATGCAAAACAATTCCCAAAGCCGGTGATAAATGATGGCAAATTTGATGTACATGCCTGGGAATTATCCATCAAATTGACAGATAAAAGCCCGTGATTGCCGTAGAAGGTGTTGATTGACAGGCAGATGCTGTCAATCAATCTGAAGCCCAATACAGAAGGTGCATAAGCAGGTACAAACAAGGACCATGCCATTGATGCCGGAACAGGCAGCAGCATGCCGGGAATGGCAGGGGAAGGGTGCACATTATAATGTGCACCAGGCCTGGCAAGCAAGGAGACACTTTGTAATATGCACCTGTGGCCCGGCCAGGGCACATTATAATGGTACTACATGGAGAGCTCGGCTGCCACCGTTGTCGCCTACCGTTCCAGACGACGCACCACAGCGCCGAGCTCTCCCTGTAGGACCTTTATAATGTGCACTGGCGTGGCCAGCAGTACACGTTACAATGTGCCCCTTGCCCTCCCACGCGCGGTGCACATTATAATGCTCACCTTCTGCAGGTTATTCGGCACGCAGCACAATTCTCGGCATCACCGGCAGGAGGTTCATTTGTTTGTAGATGCTTATAGCCTTTCTATATTGGGTTTCCATCACGGAAACCCTGTATTTATTTATTCACAGCCGACAGTAATTCTTTATTTGTTGCCTAAAAGACCTTTGACAGATCAATTTATGATTGACAGATTCTCGCGTTCCCGCCGTACCGCCACCCGCCTTTTCCCTCCCCAGAATTACTTACATCGGCTGCCCCACAGGCACCGTTCTACATGGCTTTCTACAGTTAGGTTTCTATCGTGGAAACCCTGTATTTATTTGTTCATAGCTGACGGTAATTCTTTGTTTGTTGCCTAAAAGATGTTGACAGATCAATTTATGATTGATAGATTCTCGCTTACCACTGTACCGCCACCCGCCTTTTCCCTCCCCAGAATTACTTACATCGGCTGCCCCACAGGCACTGTTCTACATGGCTTTCTACAGTTAGGTTTCTATCGTGGAAGCCCTGTATATATTTCTTCATACCTGACGGTAATTCTTTGCTTGTTGCCTGAACGACGTTGACAGATCATTTTTTGATTGACAGATTCTCACGTTCCCGCTACCAATACCCGCCTTTTCTCTAGAATTACTTACATCAGCTGGCCATTACAAGCACTCTTCTCCATGAATTTTCGACAGTTCTTCACAGACACTTTCAATGTGCCCTTTCCATATTTTCGCCAACAAAACTTGCCAAAATCAATCATCAATATCTGTTCAAATTAGGAAGATCATCAATTTTCTTACGACTGCTTGGTACATCGGCCGCGAGTACGGGCTTGGTTACCATCAGATCACGCTTCAATTCCCTGTAAGTGCAGTATTTTGCGTGGATATACTACAATTGTAGGGCAATAAATACAAAATCAGCTATCGTGTATCTGCCAAAATCAAAAATATCAAGAGGTACGTAGAGTCCGCATTGAGATTACAGGAGGGAGGGGCGGGTTGCCATCAAAAATGAGCATCTTCATCATCATCTTCCGCGTCGGGATCCATGCTGATCTCTGCCAGTTCCTCAGCAGTGAGGCCGGAGTTGTCTGCAAATGGATCGACGTCAAGACCAGCGGCTGCGATCTGTGAAGGAATATTGTCGATGGTGTCCGCGTCAAAATCCATGGCGTTCTTTCCGGTGGCGCCGGCTCTGGAGGTATTCAGCACTCCACTTGTCGATGGGAGCGACTCGCCAAGGTGGCCTTCGACAGGTTCTGGGCACGGCGATGTCGTAGTGGCAGGAGGAATGGACATAGTCGATGAAGTGGCTGTCACCGTGGTGCTGGCATTGCCAGCATCCGTCTGCGTTTGTGCTGTGGCTACCACAGGGAATGGATTGCCAGCACCCCCCCCCGCGTTCGAGAGAGACTGGATCTCAGCTCTATTGGAGGGCTCCTCATTACTGGCTTCTTGCTCAGCGGAGGCGCGGGTGCGAGCACTATTTCAGCACATTAGAAGATTAGAATACGGCATTCAATACAAATCAAGATCTTTACCCTCTCGTCAATGGTTTTGGCTTTGGTCGCTCAACCGCCTTGGCTTCAGCCACCTTCTTAGCGGGAGGAAGGTCCTTCTCGTCGCCCCGTTTCCTGCATGCCAACGATTCAGTGCCGCCCTGCTACACCTAAGTCAGGAAGTCTCACCGTTTCCCTCCTGCTGGTGCCGCCTTCTCTTTTGCGGACACCACCTTCTCTTTCGCAGGTACTGCCTTCGACCCCTTCTTCACCGCCGCCTTCGACCCCTTGCCTTTCGGCTCCACAGCCGGTTCCTCTGCTTCTTTCTCGCTCTCGGCCGCCATTTCCCTTGCTTCTTCCTCCCTCCCCTTCTCCCAGGCCTCCATCGCGTTGCGGTCCTGTGTCAAGACACACACTAGAACCCACTGCATGTCGTTCACCAGCAGATTCCAGACTGCGCTGGCCTCCAATGCGGCCCTCGCCTGCTCCTAGCCCATCTGCTGCGGCGGCATTGTATATCGCTTGGCCCCACCATGCGAGGCCAAGGATGAGCAGCACGGGGCCGTTGCAACCCCGTCTATGGAGCCTAGCCCAGTCACCGGTCCACCCATGAACACGACCCGGCTCTTTTGTCTGCCCATCACCGTTGCCGACATTCTCCCAGCGGGTTGGCGGGCCAAGCTCCTTCCACCATTGAAAGAGCTTGTTGCCAAAGTCGTTGGAATTGTGTAGTCCCGCATCAGTTGGTGCTCTTTCATCCAATTTCCATACTCCTCTGGCCGCGATCGCATCTTGGGTAGGTTTCCGTCATCCTCTTGGTGGTAGAACGACCACTCGTGCTTCACAAGTGTCTCCAGCAATGCCCTCCAGCGGGGGCCCCACTTCTTCTCCGATAGATACGCATGCGCCGCAATAAGACTAGGTGCCCAGGCGGTGCGGTCGATTCCGTCGTCAGGGATGGTGAGCGGCGTGGGGATTGCGCTGGGCGTGGCCATGAGAGGCGCGGTAGAGGGAAGACACGGCGCGGGGATTGCCCTGGGCGTGACCGTGAGAGGCGTGGCCGTGAGAGGCACGGTAGAGGGAAGACGCGAAGCGGGAATTGCGCTGGGCGTGGCCGTGGGAGGCGCGCCCGTAAGAGGCGCGGCCGTAAGAGGCGCAACCGGAGCAGGCGCAACCGTGAGAGGCGCATCTGGAGCAGGTGCGCCTGGAGCAGGCACCACAGACATCGAGGCGACAGTATTTGGGTCCATGGGTAGCAGCCCGTCGAGGGATGGCGGGGGCACAGTCTCCAACGGCGGCCATGCACGCTCTCTGCACAGTGCTCGACCTGAATGCCCAAATAAGTGCTCTCCCAATTGTATTTCATAGGTAACTCACTAAAGGCGGCGCGTCCATAACGCGTAATGGAATTCTCCATCGCTGTGAATCCCTTGTTGTCAAACTGGGCCCATGTCCTCGAAGTTTCTTGACAGCTGGTGTCAGAGAATACACTAACCAGGACACGGTCAGTGAAAGTTCCGATGCAAATCAAGTATACCACGTACGTTCTCAAGCACACCTCGCCCTTTTCTGATCCCACCGGGCCAACGGCAAGAATAACGACATGGCAGCCCAAGTGTTCTGCAAGTGCGTCGGCTAGAGGTATCCCGACGTCGTTCAGACTCTCCATGGCCCTGTTTTTCATCTCGTCGGCTATTCAATCCACCACATATTTTGCGGTGACTTACTCGTGGTATTCTTCTGCCGACCCCTCTGGAATCTTCCGCGATGCCTTCCACTCCTGAAGCGCTGCTTGATGCAACTCTTTACTCTGGTTCTCGATATCCTCTCTGAAATCATCGTCTTCTTTCTCCCAACAAGTGCACACGTAGTCTTGAGACATTGCGACGCGCGCTCCGGGCGGTAGGGTCTCCTTCGCCTTCTCCCAAATTGAATCAAAACCTGGCTTGATGCGCGTCACATAGTGCAGTTTGGAATACACCTGAATCGCAGGCTTGCGCCGGGGGCGCGAACCGGGCCCACTCATAGTTTGCATGGTCCCGAGGATGCTCTTGATTGTGCCCTCGTGCACCTTCTTTCCTTTCCACCTATTGCGAAAATAGTTTGCTAATTTCTTCATGCACACAGGATTACCTCGGCTCTGAAATCAGTCAGACAGAAGAAACTCACTGTACGCAGTTGTTTCCGAATTGCATCGCGACGTTTTTTCTCCTCCGCATCAGGGTTGCCAGGAATGACCGGCGGGTTCTCCTCAGGATCGCCATCTACGTTCTCTGAGAACGGGAGATCGTATCCATAATGGCGAATGAAGGCCATGGTTGTGTCCGAGTACACGCTACCAGGGTCGTTCCCCGCGTCTTGAATCTGGTCACGAAATCCCTCTAGCCAAATTTGTTTTTCTCCAGTGAAGTCGGGTTTTCTGTCATGAATCACCCGGGTTCTACTTTTTCGCGCGACGCGTCCGTACGGATACAGACGCGTCTTAGCGGCACGGGACTCTCATGACGCCACCATGTGACCTTCTCACGGTTTGAAACCCGGCCTCGGATTCTAAAAGCCGCAGACTCGGGGAGTCTGCGCCACGGAATACAGAAGACGTTAGGGACTAGGAACCCGTATAGACGGACTCTAGTCCCCGGACGCACCAAGGGCTGACACAGGAGAGTACACGGAGCACAGGAGTGGTTGCAAACCCGATCGGGGTTTGAACCACTGGAGACGATGACACTTAGGACTAGGAAACCCGAACGTCGGGTCTCCTAGGTCCACCGATGCCACGGAAACCAACACAAAGGAGTCCAGGAGCATCAGCATTAATGCTCCTTAACGCTACGTTTGCAGGAACTGATCGCGACTGACCGCGATCGCTTTAATTTATTAGAAGCCTATATAAGCACGGTAGAATCTCCATGTACAGTAGATTCTACCTCGTCTAATCTCAGGCTTCTACCTTGGCTTGACATAGGCATTGTCTCCACCCTGCCCCGCTTCCCTCGCACCATACTACGGGTTGTATCCACACCTCGGGTTTTGTACCTGAGTGGATATCATACCCTCTTCGACTCGTTCCGGGTTCCGCCTCGCATCCCGACCTACGACATACGGCCTCCTAGGGAGGACGCCGTACGACTGGTCCCACTGCTCGGGGAACACACGAGCTATTAGCGTCTATCGGGTTTCTCCTGGTTGGGGTTCTCGCCGGGTTACTCGTTGTTTAGCCGACCCAGAGGCCGTTGCTGACATTTTCTGCCGCGCGGTTGGCCATTACTGCGACGTCCCATATTTTCGTATTGAGCAGAAGAAATCGGAAATGGTCGTGTTTGCCCACATCAATAAACACTGCCACTCTGCCGCCTCTTTCAAAATCACCTCCCAACGCTTCGCAGTCCGCAATGACACGCAAGAGTGAGTTCCATGTAGTCATTGATTCCAGGCCCTTTGCTCACCTTCTTTTAGGCTCCTCTAGTCAGACCCCCTTTCAGACAGGAAGTACTGACACTTACTATTATTTCCTTTCAGAGTTTGTGGCGGCCGCTCGTCGCAACTTCGCGCGCGACATTGCCCGTGCCATTGCCCATCGCCGGCGGTGGGAAGTTGGGGCCGGGCTCACCCTTTCTTCATGTACGTTTATATTCAACAAGGTGTACTTTCGATCGATCGCAAGCTGACTTCATTGAAAATACAGCCAACGTTTCCGAGGATGCCCAAGTGTGGGCTCAAATTTCTGCGGAGCCAGGGTATTGGGGCTCAGGGTGTTGGAGCTCAGTAGGCTGGACTGGAGGCTGGACTGGAAGCTCTGTTCCGAACCAGTGGGAGACTGCGAGCAGCGGTTGGGAGGGCGGCGGTTGGGAGTCTGCACCGTCTGATGCTGCCGACGGCACAATGACTGCCACCGGAGACGCCTCCCAAGCGTCTCCCTCACCCACCATCATTGCACTCTCGTGAATACAATGTCGATTTTGCGGTCTCACAATTGACTTGTTTTTTCGAGAACTTTTTCCCTTCGTTTTGGCTATAGATGAATACAAAAAACGAAGCCCGAAAGAGTACATGGCTCCACAACAATGCAAGGACCCTCGCCTTTGACATCGAATTCAAACAGCTAAATATCTATTCAGCGCCATGGCAGTTTTTTTTGTGACAGAGCGACCTACCCTTCGTCTTTTGAATCCTCCCATGTGCGACGCGCTGACCTGGCATCTTCCCTTGTAGACGTGCTATGAGCGCGGCATCTGCGGCGGCCGCTTCCTGCGGAACTGGTTAGCAGACGGGCGGACAGAGTGCAGGACCCAAGAACCTCCTCCAGCTTCTTGACTCGCGCGGCGCGAGCCTTCTCTTTGGCGCGGCGCCGCCTGTCAAGGACTGCCAATTTTGCAGCCTCGTGTTTCTGGGTGCTGGAGGGGCCTGACAGAGGCAGCAATTTTCCATTTCGTTGCTGCAAGCTTGTGAAAGGCACGGCGGAGCCTGGCACAAATGTGTAGACGTGCGCGCCGTTGCAGAGGTTCGGCCCAAGTGTATCTGCCTGGAGTTCTTCTTGTGCTGCGTGGGCTGCTTTTGCTTCCTTGGCACGGCGGCGCAGATCCTGCCAGTACTGTCCTGAATGCAAGATTTCGTATTGTGACATTTTGGGAGGAGAATGGAATTTGGGAGCTGCTTACATCATCTCTGAATTGAGGTCTGCTCGAGTCCTGGCTGCAAAAATTGACGCTGGTAGGCTTAAAAAAATAGCTAGCTCACCTAGAACAAGATCCAACGTAGACTTTGTGGCAGCATAACATAAATATTAGCTGACAAGTAATTCAAAATGGTATGAAGCACTCAACGCGGATTCGCAATTGGCTCAGTCCAATTTCTCGAGGGTGCCGTGAATATATTGCAGTGCACAACGACGGAGATGTCACTTGTGTTATTTAGCAATGTATGATGTGTGTTCTAGCCTAAATTGTAGGTGCATGGGTCCCATATGTCGATTTAAAAGAAGATGGTGCACTCACCACGGATTCTTGATGGTGCACTCACCACGGGCAAATTTTCATACACCACCAGGATCGCCTTCCGCACAATTAATCCAAACCAGCAACATCATAGGATACCCTTACCCCAAGGCAGTGTTCTTGCAAAATATTTTGTACCCAGATGTTGAGGGACGCCAACGGGATTCAAAACATTATTTGCAAGGAATAATCTGCTGAGACCTTAAATCGATACTTTGAAGCCCAGGAAAATCCTGGCATAGTCGAGCATACAATCCGCATAGTTGTACCAAGTTTTGTGGCTCAATAAAATCACGGTTGTTGGAAGTCGGTGAAGCTTGTTGAGTGTTCATACAGGTTTTGACTGTCTTGAACTGCTCGATGAGTGACCTTGCAATAAAATCCGAAAAATACAAACCTTTCACCCAAAAATCAGCAAAATTGCTCAGACCCTGCAGAACACAGTTTGGACCGAGCGAACCAGTGACCCATGTCCTGAACGCAAAAAAGACACGGAGTTTTGATTATTTCTGGGTCTTGGCGGACGTCAGGATTGTCGGCAAATTGCAAGCGGTGTCGCAGATCCCCAAGCAAGCGTCGGCTGGCAGGTGAAGTCGAGGAAGGTCGAGGATCACAAGTGGCAAATTCGGGCCGCATCCGCCGCATCTGTGGGTGTATCGGTGGCTGTGCAATACCCTCTACCCTCTCGTGATCCCACCACGATGGGCGTTGACGCTGCGTCTGGTGGACGCCATGCGGGACATGGCAAGACCTTCAACTAGCACCAGGTATTCATATTCAGCTTGTTGAATCACAGACACCTGAATTCGGTTTGCAGATCTGCTTTTGCAAGTGATATCGCCACAATGATTGTCGACTTGAAGACTTGGCCGGTCCATTGGTAAGCAGACGGTTGTCGGCTCTCAATGTTCAACTCTTGACCACGACAGCTCTCCATCTCCCAGATGAAAACCACGCAGAAAAATAACAAAACACATATCAACGGGATCGACAAGAGTGATCCTGACTCGTATCGGCGGTACAAAAAATGGCGCGCTTCTCGGGAGTATAATGAACGGTGAGTATCGTCTCTTATTCTTTGAGTTGCCGACCCCTACAGCTACGGAAACAGGAATAGGGAAACCCGCAACGCAAAGAAGAGGGAGCGGATGGCTGCCTTGTGCGCCAAGCAAAAGCTGGACCCTCCCACTGTCCAAGCAGCGCGTTTAGCGGCCAAGGAGGAGTCAGCGAGGAAGTACCGTGAAAAGTGTGTCATTTGTTCTTCGGGTTGGACCTGCACTAATTTCTTTAACTTCAGGAATCGGAATATTCTCGCTCTCAAGGCAGCTGTCGCCCGCTCCAACGTGAGTTGGGAGCGCCAGTGTGCATTGGAGGATGCTAGGTGGCTCGCCATGCGCCAAGGCAACCGCCTCGACCACGCTCTCTTGGATATTGAACCCGACGCGTCGGATCAAGAGTAACTTAGCCCGTATCTACCACAATCAATAACATACACCTGAATACAAGAATTATCCTTCTCACACGACAACTATACCACAACTCTATCATGTCTTCGTCCGCACCGCCCTACCGTTGCGAGCCCCCATACCATCGGGATCCTGGGGAACCCAATAGACTATTAACTGGGCAGAAGATGTATCTCGTTTGCGGAAGGCTTGTCAGGAAGCCCGGCCTCTACACGTCTTGGTCAATTTCTTTCTTTTCCTTTGACAGCAGACCCTGATAATATTGCAGGCCCTCTGCCGACACCCAGTACAAGCATGTTTCGGGGGCAACGGTGAAGCGCTATCACAACTACGACCATCTCTTGGCCGCATGGCATGCTCGCTGCGATCTCGGGGAGCATGATCATCCGGTCGATCCGCGGCATGGTAACCGTGCGCATGATCGGACACCATCACCCCCGCCGTCGAGCCCATCACTTTCATCACCCGCCTTGCCCGCCTCACCCGCCTCACCCGCTCCTCCATCGCCACCACTGCGTCTCTATTACATCCATAGTCGGTCGCCCTCACGCACTCCATCACCCATTCCACGCACGCCTTCGCCTGTTTCGGCCTTGACTCACGAGGCTCTGCCCGCTTACACGGCTATCTTCGGGAACCGATCACCACTGGGACCATCAGTTGCGAATTCGACTAACTCGACATCGATAGTGCGGACGAGTCTAACGCGTGAGGAGCACCATCGCGCCCGGGCCCGTGGACCAGGCTAACTGCAATATTGCCTTCCTTGGTGACGGGCAGGGCGGGTTCAGCCTGGTCCTATCTTACCCCACAAACACTAGTCATTCATGTCCTTTTACGAGTCCAATAAATCCGGGATCCCATGATTCATGCACTGATCAAAAATTGAGTGTTTCTTCTCTCAAAGGTACATGGACCGAAAGAAACGAAAGCGCGAAGTGTACAAGCACACCGCTTCGGTGGAGGAGCCCAGTGCTGCCGGTGCCTCGGGACGACGTGTCCACACTGAACACCACCCCGCACCACCCCGATCTCCTGAGAAACGTCGGGATTATGATAACTTCGACATTCTGATGGGCTTTCCTGAGGATAACGATGGAGCGGGCGGGCCTATCACGATTGAAGGACCTGCCGCCCTGAAAATCAAGGTCAAGAAGAAGGCAAAGAGATACAAAAACTCGGTGAGTGTTTTTTATGTCATTTTATATTTTTCTTGGGACTCAGATACTGATCGCTTGCAGGACCATCCTGTTAAGACATGGATCCCTGAGCGCGACTATCTGGATGGCCTATTGCAACTGAAAGGGCGCGGCGCATGGTGGTCTAATGGCTGTGTGGTGTGTAAGCACCCAAACCCGACCTGGCGGTGTGAAGATTGTTTTGGGAACCGTCTCCTTTGTGGGGCATGTGTGGTTGAGAAGCATCAGGATGAACCACTGCACTTCTTAGAAGTGAGTTCTAATGTTATTTTCGAGAATTTCACTGACTAGTGTTCAGGAATGGGAGGACAGCTATTTCCAGTTTCGTACAATTAAAGACGACCTCAAGCTGACATACCAAATTGGGCACCCATTCGGTGAGGATTGCGAATCAAATTATCTCGGGAGAACGAGATCCATGGTCGTGTTGGACAACAATGGAATTCATGTCGTCGACGTGAATTTTTGCTGCTGCCCTGGTGCCCCAACCGAAGTCGCGCAATTACTTAACATTGGCTGGTATCCCGCAACACACACGGATCCCTCAACAGCAGCCACCATCAGCTTGCTCCGCTGGTTTCACAAACTCAATCTCCAGGCGCGACTCCCAGCGTACGACTTCTACAATACCTTGGTTATCTTATCCAACGCCACGGGATCAAGGAAGCTTCCGGAATACTTATATTTGGATTTGCATTGGAAACGCACTAATGAGACTTAGAATCGATTGCCACAATTCATGAACATGGTGCGCGAGTATCGCCACCTTCAAATGTGCAAGCGAGCTGGTCGTGGACACAATCCCGTGGGTATTTCAGCGACACAACCGGGCGAATTAGCAATACCATGCCGCGCATGTCCTCATCCGGGAATAAATTTACCTGAGGGTTGGGACAAAGCGCCCTCCGAGGTCGCGTGCGTGGATTTCATTGTCTGCCCGGTAAAAATGCTGACCTCGTTTACGAGATAGATGGATTTATCGTATGATGGTGTCCGAAGATGCAAATTTCAAGATGAAAGGACGCGACCGATCCTCCCAGGATAAAGATCCAACACTGGGCCCGGGTTGGGCATACATGGTGGCCAGCAATGAATATCTCAGCTATTTGATTAAACATGTGCACGAGGACGAGGTGCGCAACATGTCTGGAGCAGGGATGCCGTATTTATCGATTTTCAGATTACTCATTGTGTCTCCTTCGCGGCGCTCTGGTCGGCCAACAATAAACGCGCCAAAGGACTTCGGGCATCGGGGATAGGGTCAGTGAGCTGTTCGCGCCATGAGGTGTTTCGCCCATTGGGCACAGGAGATCTCCAGCGGGGGGAAAAGTGCGTACGCATTGTCGTTCATGATTTATCAGCGGTTGATTACTTGCAAACCTAGATACTCTAACATGGACTATCTGTTCTTCTCGAGTTTAATCGGCATTACATTGTTAACGGTGGTTGCGAGCTACGACATTGCCTGTCAATGGGGCCACAATTTTTGGAAACACGCCAAGAAAATGCCCGAAAAACTTCAGCTGCCGGATTGGGTGGAAATAATCTTCAAGGTCCCTAAATTCCACCTCCCGCCCCATGTCAAGAAATGTCATGGCCCATATTCTTTCAACTACACGAAGGGAGTCGGACGCACAGACGGGGAGGGGGTGGAGCGGAATTGGTCTTGGCTGAATTGCGCAGCAAGATCAGTGTCTGTGATGGGCCCAGGCGCGCGAGAAGACACCATTGACGATCTTTGCGGATTTTCTAACTGGAAAAAGACTGTCGGCTTAGGTATGCGGCTTGCAAATCCCGCGGTTTTGCTTCACTGACCGGCCGGCTATCAGGGAATTCGTTACTGCGTAAAATGGTCTTGGCGATTCCTCAGGCCATGATCCATAGTCGGGCGTTTTTGTCATTCACGGAGGGCTTGCGAGAAGGGCACGAAGAGGACTTATGCAAATGGGAGAAGATGGTATGGGATTGGGAGGCAGACAATGAGGCGAGTGAAAACCCGTATGATTATGCGGAGGTGGAGGGTTAGTGCCTGATTCGCCCGTCACTGGTTGCTTGAATCAATTAACTTGGGTTCACAGCGATAACCATGGCCGACGTACTCGCGCGACTAGCAGCAGAAGAGCACACACGGGTTGCCACGGAAGGGACGTCGGCTCTAGTTGTGAAGCCCGGGCCATTTTTGATTGCAGGCATCCAGATCCAGGAGGATCAGTGAGCGCATTTCCATGTGAATGATACAATTTATTGACACTATTTTCAGAGCGGCATTACAACTCGAGGTCAAACGAGTCAATCGCACGACCATTCAAGCTACTGCGCTCCAGCGCTCACGCACATTGCTATTGGGCAAGGTCAAGGCGCTGCACGATATTCAAGACACATATATGCTGGGATTACGGACCTGGATTTCTCAGCAGAACCGGGTGTTGCCAACTGGAACCAACGCAACACCCGAAACAATCCCCATTTACCTACCTTCATCACTGCCGGCTAACTCTCGACAGGCAGTGTGTGTCACCGCTCTCGTGGAACAAGAAGACGCGCTTCGCAATGCTCAGGCGGATGAGGCATTGCGCGACCTTCGTTCGGGACTCCGGACAAGAACTTTTGCGCACAAATTCAAGCGGAAGCACACGGGTGGGCAGGGTGCATACACGAAAAGTCGCGAATTGCTTGATGGGATTGAACATCACATACGCACGGCTGCTACGCGGTATCGGGCAGCACGGGCCGCCCTCTTTGCATTGCGTGGGCCAGGTCCGTGGGAGAATGTGCTCCAGGAGCTGAGGCAGGAGGACATTCGGGGGATGAGTGAGCGCCTGCTGAACGACGAGGAGAAGGAGGAGAATCGTAAAGCGCGGCTGATGGCGGGGTTGTCAGCTGATGCGGATGGGGCGGACATTGACGCATATGGGGAGCCGGTGGAGCCGACCATGCTGTTCAACCTCGAAACAGGCGAAGGCCGCCGGACTCTCTCCTGGATTTGGTACACAGGCACGATCAAGGATTCCGACACTGCAAAGGACAGTTCACTTCATGAAGGTAAGTCCCATTTACTTGTTATTCATAGTCTTCTAGGCTAACTATCAACAATACAGATATTCGGATAGAGTGGACCAAGGCGCGGGCACGCGCAGATCGCTGGAAGGAAGAGTTGATTCTTTTGGAAGAAGAAATGAGGCGAGTGCTGCAGTTTTGTGCTTGGAAGGGACGGTGGTGGGAGGGAAGGGTGCATTGCGGGCGCAATGTATCCCCAGAGCTGGAAGAGGGGCTGCAGGCGTATGCGCTGGCGCAAGTGGCACGCGAACAGAAGTGGGAATCTGATTGGCAGCCAAAATGGGCAGCGGTCCACGAGCGCGCAAAGACGGTGATGCGCGATCACGTCACGGATGTAACTGAGCTGGTACCGTTGGAGGTGGAGCTGGATGACGAGCTGGAGGAGGAGGATGAGTACGATGGGTTTGAGGAAGAGGAGGATTTATTATAGATGTATTCACAGCTATTCTGAAATTTTTTTTAGCCCCGAGATAATTGCCTTTTGGGGCTGTCGGGAGTGCGGCATTTGGTCCCGCATCGCCCATAGTAATTCTTTGATCGGAACCCGTTTTGCATGTTGGCTATAGTAATTATTGATTGGAACCTATTTTTTTGGCCAAGCCGGGTTAAATATTATTGATTTTGATGGGAAACCATTTTGCACGTCGGCTATAGTGATTATTGATGGGAACCTTTTTTTTGGCCAAACTGGGTTACGCATTGTTGATTTTCGGCAGTCCCCGAGGTTAACACAAAGGCTGGTGATGATGCCGAGATGCCGCTGCAAGTGCTACTGCAAAAGGAAGGGGCACATTATAATGTGCACCATGCATGAGAATGCAATGGTCACTTTGTAACGTGCACCGGTGGCAGGGCCAGTGCACATTATAATGTGGGTACAAGGACTGTTGCAGCGCCGACAAGACTTGCCCGTTCCCATCGGCGGACCCGTACATCCCCGTCACCCAGAAATTCATCGACGCCTTCCGCAAGGGTAAAGGCAAGGAGAACACTCCCACCACCGCGCCCACCACCACCACCGTCGTCAACCATAACTACGTCACCGCTATCTTGCCCGACATCGATGACCCGAACAACAGCAGCGGGACGTCTGATGGCGATCTTTCTGCCCGCAACGTGAGTTTTCCATACAAGATCCCCCACCTTTTCTGGAATTTCCTCATGGACGGCCCCACCGTTGACTTCCCTATCTCCGTTCGGGGCCTCATTGACGATGGTTCTCATTTAGTTTTGATCACACCCGAGCTCGTCAACCAACTCAACCTTCGCCGCCGCCGATTGCATGTTCCCGAGACGGTTGACGTCACCATTTCCGATTCCCCTTCCACTTCTCAACACACTTTCACTGAATACGTACACCTCCGCTGCATTAGTACAGACTCTCGATGGACCTCAAATACTGTACGCGCTTTGATCGCACCTGGCCTTTGTGCCCCTGTTATTCTTGGACTGCCTAGTTATCGACCACCACGATCACAGTGTAGTAGATAAGCAGGTCAATTATGATCTCTTGAACCCCGCTCCCCTGCCCCTACCTAAGCCGCCTCTTACTAAACTTCGCGAACGTATGAAGACTACCAAAGCGGACCACATTGCAATGGCTAAGGAACTTGCTGCCGTCTGCGCCGTCCGTCGCGAACACCTCGAACGTGAGGGGCTCTTTGAACCGGTGAAGGAGGTTGATGTGGTCGCTGCAATCCGCGAACACGTTGAAGTCCTTGCCGATTGGGAACATCTTCAGGCCTTGGGTGACAAGCTCAAGGAAGAGTATCGACCTATCTTCGAGCCAATACCCCATGTGGACCGTTTGCCCACAGACGTCGAATGCGAAATTCAGATGAAGACAGCCTATAAGTCTCTGTCAAAATGTTCCTACTCCAGCCCCCGGAAGTACCGCGACGCTTGGAACATTCTCATTCAGAAACATCTTGATGCGGGCCGCATACGCCCTTCGAACTCCTCCTTTGCTTCCCCTGCATTCCTCATTCCAAAAGCGGACCGAAACGCGCTACCACGCTGGGTGAATGATTTCTGCGAACTCAACGCAAATACGGTCCACAATGTTTTTCCCTTGCCTCGGGTCGAAGACATACTTGCTGACTGCGCAAAAGGAAAAATATGGTCCACCATAGACTTTACAGACAGCTTCTTTCAGACCTGCCTACATCCTGATTCGGTAAAGTACACTGCTGTGAGCACACCACTGGGTCTCTACGAGTGGCTAGTAATGCCACAGGGCCTACGCAATGCTCCCTCCATTCAGCAGCAACGTGTCACCGCCGCCCTTCGGGAACACATAGGACGGATCTGCCACGTATACCTGGATGACATTGTCATCTGGTCTGACACCGTAGAAGAGCACAAAGTGCACTTACGCATTATCTTTGACTGCCTGAAGGCCGCTGGTCTGTACTGCAATGAAAAGAAAAGAAAAATTTTCCAACGTTCTATTAAATTCCTCGGCCATAAAATTTCTGCACGCAGAATCGAAGCCGATGACAGCAAAGTTGAACGAATTCTGAATTGGCCCACACCCAAGTCATCCACTAATGTACGAGCCTTTCTGGGTGTTGTCTGATATGTATCTCAGTTCCTCCCAAACCTCGCTACCCACACTGAGGTCCTACACCGCCTGACGACCAAAGCGGCTGATAAGTGTTTCCCTGGCTGGGGCTCTGAACACGAAGATGCCTTCCGCGCAATAAAAGAAATTGTGGTCGGACGTGATTGCCTCACTACTATCAACCATCAAGACATGGGTGATAATAAGATATTTGTGACTGCCGACGCAAGCGATAGGCGCTCGGGTGCAGTCCTTTCATACGGCCCCACATGGGAAACGGCCCGCCCTGTTGCCTTCGATTCAATGACTTTCAAGGGTGCC
>JARKIC010001005.1:0-162437 GCA_029378375.1 Mycena olivaceomarginata
CTCGCGCGCGCTCGGAAGTGACGAGCTTTCACCAAAATTTCATTGAAGTGACGAGCTTTCTCAAATATCTGTCGAAATGACGAACTTTCACGGTTTTCCATCAAACTCACGAATTTTCCCATTCCTAAGCGAAGTAACGAAGTGACGAAGGTGGGTACTACTCGCAGTGGCGACGCACCCCTATAGCGACCGCTCCCACTCGGTCGGCGTTTTCCATGAACTTCCTGGCCTCTTCGGCGCGTTCCTGAAGAGGAATCCCCAGCGGCAAGCATGCCATCGAGTTCTGCGTCTGTGATGATAGGGGTGCCAATTCCGCGCAAGAACAGGTTGACATCAGACTCGTGAGACGTGATTTGAGGGAACTGTTGCGAGATTTAGGTAACATGTACTAAAATATTGGACGGAGTGATATACCTGAGCAAATTCGAGTGCAGGTGGAAGAGGCACGGTGGTGGATGACTAGGAAATTTGAAAGATAGGGGTGCTGTGCACGTAAGCCGTCACATCACACGTCACAGTCACCTCAGGCTAACGAGCAACCACCATGACGGAAAATTTGGAGGTAGGACTCCCGTTCGAATTACGCTCTAAAATCTTTCTCCATTGCCTTCCATCTGATGGACGGGTTCGACACCAATTCTGAGGAAGTACCTCTTCTTCTGTACAGATCTGCCGATGCTGGCGAGCCTAGTCTCTTGCACTGACTTCCCACTCGCAACCTCGTTCTGAATGGCGAGCCGTAGCACTGGCGACGCCCGAGCTCTGGAGCTCAATATTTTTCGAGTTTACCGGTGGCGTTTCATACGACGGTCTTTCGTCGTTATTCGGGTATGACATCCCACCCACCTTTCACTCCACCACTGCCCTCGTGGACTTGTGGTTCAGCCGTTCGTGCGGATATCCTCTGTCCATCACCTTGCGGTGCGAAAATGGGGCTCGACTTCCGCATGGTCTCATGGGAGTCTTGAACACGAGATCTTTACAGTGGGAGCGCCTAGAACTCAACCTGTCGAGGGTCGATTTCTTTGTGTCTGGCTCATTCCCATGCCTTCGAAGCCTTGCGATGGATGTTGACGCAGATCTGCACGAAGAGCTTCCTTGATAAAATATCCGTCTGCACAAGCCCCCAATCTTCGGGCACTGCGCACTGGATACTGGTTTGCCAACCTACGCTCGTTCCCAGACCAGGCAGCATCGACGGGGATGACAAGCTTGGATTTTTGGGTAGACAGTGCTGCAGCGGCTACTTCTGTTTTCCATCTTCTCCCGAAGCTCCAATACTTGGTATTTCACGTCGCTCACACCTTCTTTGACGCGTCTGTCAACCCCCGGGCGGTCCCTGTAACAGCCCATCTCAGGTGCTTGATCCTGAACGACTATGTCGATATCCTCCACTACGTCACTATCTCCACTCTCGAACATCTCGGCGCTACTATCTGGAGCGTGCAGGGGTCCGACGCCATCGTGTCTTTCGTGGCGCGTTCCCGATGCGTCCTGACGCGCCTCACTCTTCTGAATTCCTTCGTCCACCCGACGAATGGGCGGCTCTTCTTCCAGTGGCCGAGACAGTTCCCGCTCTCGAACTCATCGGCATATCGTTCATTGAAGGCGAGGACCGCCTCCTTCCACCAAATAGTGCCCTTCCCGTCTAAAAGTCCTGTCCATCGTCGCATATGAATTCGGACGCATATTCGACCAATTTCTTGAAATTCCGGATGCGCAACCTACCTTGCATTGTGCGCACCTCCGAATCACTTACCAGGACCGCCGTCCGAACCCCGTCCCACCGCCTGGTGACGAGGTCATCGCTGCGCTGGGATAACTCTCTGCGGCGGGGATGCGCATCACGCTGGAAACTCCCACGTACCAACGGCCCGAAGATAGCAGGAACGATTCACACGGAGGTAAGTGCGGTTTGTCTTTGATCTACTGAAAGGGATATTAACTCTTCACTAGACTACAACGTTTTTGATCCCGCCCATCCATTGCCTTTTCACGCCTGGTAGTTGCTTCGATGGTACCGTATTATCCTTCTTCCCGGGCCGCACATTGCCAACTACATTACACAGATAGTCTGAACAGAGATTTTAACAAAGGACAGCGATTGTCGTCCGGTCATTGCAAAAGTTTGCACAAGGTCGTATTCCCTCGCTTATTCTCATCCTGTCGAGAGTGAAGATTCTCGAACGGCCCTCTTTTCTCGAACCCCCACATTTTTCGAACTTTAGTGACATGAGTGAAGAACATGCGGGTACGCCCATAATGGATGCAATTCTGTCTTTCTGGTTCTCGGTGAATCACCCCTTTATAAAATTACGTGTGTCCGTCTGAAGCCTTTTTAAACTCCGCTTTTAATCTATCATTCTGGCAGCTCCTTGCCGAGCCTCCCCTAGGGTCCTCAAGCACTTATCTATTCACGTTCCTGCTGCTTTCGTCGGTCTTTTGCAAGGAAGTCTCGCTCGCTTGGGAGCTTGGGAAGGGGATGTGAGGCCGCAAAGCGGCCGAGCAGCCGCTTGTATAACTGAAAGTTTTCCAAGACCAGATTTGACGCCAATAACTCAGCTCAACTCGCTTTCAACGATAGATGGTAGGTAATATTTCTCCACCACCGCTGAGTAAACAGTGTGACCCGTCCCATGTACTCGTTTGTTACCGGAAAAAATGCAATTCAACAAATTCAGAACATGACACAGCGGACGTGGAGCTCGGCCGCTCCCTTTTCGATATGCCGAAGGTCTCATCGAGTTGGCATAGCCTCCGCGGGTTAAGATTGAACAATATTTCGTCAAGGGGTTCGAGGTAAGATGCAACCTCCACCGAGGGGAATTCAACGAATCCATGCAGGGACTTGTTCGCTACACAGAATGAGACCGTCGCTCACGGATTGCAATTGTCGGTGATCATTGCTGGGTGCAACTTACAAAGAGTTCGCATGGTGAAAGTGGGAGCGGTTAGGGGCCAGGAGGAGGATAGCTTCCGCGGCTCTGAACTGAGACAAAGGGGTTGGAATGTATGGAAGATGGAACTTCCGCTTCCGGGCGATCGAGAGAGACATTGAGGCGCTGCTTAAAAGGTGAGCTTAAAAGCGTTGGAGACTCAACAGGCCCCCACCTCCCCTCTTCGCCTCACATCCCCGCCCGTAATTCAGACCCATCCTGCCTCATTCGTCGTACACCAGGATGAAGTTCACCACAATCCTTTCTGTTCTCACTGTCGTCGCTGCTGTCGGTGCCGCAAGGGTCAACACAAATGCGGCCCGTTTCGCTCGCGGTTCTACCCCCCATCGCACCAGTGAAGCGAGGCTCTTCAGTGGCAGGTACGTTTGGCAACACTATTGTCGGCGGACATTTTCTTATGGAATCACCAGGTGCACGGCGAGGAAGCCCCTCTGGCACGCCACCAGCCCATGCAAGCCGCTTTTGCAAACTTGCTCCGCTCATTCGGACTGCTGCTCAGATCTCTGCATCCTCAACGTACGTTTCCCACTCTTGAAATTTCTCAATAGTGAGGCGCCTTTTAATTCTAGCTTTGCGCCTGATTACCGTGCCGAGATCCTTCGCTGTTCTTGGGTTTTGTGGGTTTTGTATCATATTTCGACGCATTGTAAATTTCACCGGACGACGATATCTTCCACTCACTAAATAATATAGATCTTTCCTTCGTAACATCGTTACTAGATAATCGTTTTGTTAGACCTTTGCTCGTTGCTTTGCAATTTCGTTGTCGAGCTCCGCACGAAATTCGGGAATTGGCGACACCGGCAAAGTCACCGGCGGCATCATCGGCAGCATCTGATCGGAGCTTGAATTACCTTTTGGCAGCTCACAACAAGCTCGCCACTGACCCGCCGCGTGCAGATACATCGCTATTGTCGAATAAACCACCCTTTTGCCGTGAGCACACATCAGCGAAGCTTTTTTAACACCCGCTTAGTCTTGATTTTGCCGTTGCGCGTGCAGCCGAGCTCTCGCTGAGCACGCTGTGGTGGACTCAAGTGTATCGGAATCAAGGCATAGTATGTATTATTGCTGGCGCTTGTCGCGCATCTTCCCCGCCGCTGCTTCAAAGTATCTCAGGTTTTTTCAATTCATTTCACTCCTATCGCAGTGGTGTGTGCGGGCCCTTGGCCCCGTAGCACTTTACTAATTACGAGGAGATAAGGGGAGTGCGGCGAGTGTGCTGTGAGGTTTGGCTGGGCTGTATGCAGCACGAAACCAACACGAAACTAATGCGAGTAAGTATACATACGCCTCAGGGGCTTGATGATTTGAACTCCGACATGACATAAACAAGGCCGGCGGTTAACCGCCGGTCACTTTTGATGCCGGTTTCACCAATTCCCGAAAGCTCGATATTTCGCCTTTATCCCGAAGCCGACCCCGACCGCAGATATTCGCTCCAAGATCTCGATGCTCTCGTTACCGAGTTTTCGGCACCGAGTCATTATCCCGTGCCCGCTTCACAGAATTTTATCGCAGGTTCTTTGTCATATCCACGTTCTTGCTCGCCAAAGATCGTCTTTCTGTTCATGAGCAGAGCCGCAGCTTCGTTCGTGCCATTCCCACGCATGTTTGGCAACCCGCACACATACACCTTCGCATTACATGTTCCAACGTCCATCCGTGCGATCCGAGTACTGTACTATTTCGACCGTAGGTTCAGCCTATGTGACCTGTGACCACTTAGGTTCAACTTTTTGATGGTTCAGGTCGGCCAGGACCTGTGACCTCTATTTTTATAGTTCAATTGTCGAAATGTTCATCTCAGATCTTCTTTCAGATGCGATGCATACCGCCAAGCCTCGCACAAACGCGGGGAAGGAAGAAAAAATTTGATTTTTTACGTCCTGCGTGACCCAAATGTGCGCTAGTTCAGACCCTCTAGTGACTAGTGACCAAAATTAAATAGGTTCAGTTCATGGGTGCCTGTGACCTGTGACTTGAACCTACGGTCGAAATAGTACAGTAACGACGAGAACGGTGGGAGTGGGGACTCGGCTAAAACTCGCTTAACATCGGCTAACGTCGGCTAGTGGGTTTTCAGTGCGACTCGTCCTCCGATGAACGCGGACAGTGGGACTCGCGTACTGCGGCGATCACTACATCAACGTGCCGCCAAGCTCGGAATAGGCAGAAAAAAGTGAATAAATATTGGTTAAAAATCAGGGAATGCTCCACGCAGTGGGCCTCCGCGGCGAGCGGAAGCACCACGCAGTGGGCCTAGCGGCGAGCGTCAGGGGGGTCCGCGGGGGTCTCCCCGCGCATCAGTAATTATTTCAACTCATATTTAGCTGAAAAAAGCCTCAAACTGCCCATTTTAATTTTTCTAGACATGCCGTCAGGCCAGAGGAGGGGGGTCCGGGGGGAACATCGTTCCCCCCGCTCTAAAATACTCGAAAGAAGCCCTTAAATCACCTTCACACCAGAAAACACTGAAAACTAAGGTCAGATGCCGATATTGATCTATTGATGCGAGCGTTATACGAACTGATGGGAGTGGGACTCGCTTAATCTGGGCGAGTCCCACTCCCACCGTTCTCGTATATACTCGTGCGATCCGTACCCGCTACCCGACCTTCGCGATGCAGTTGACTTCGTCCTGCTCGACTCGCCCTCGCAGACGCTGCCGCCTTCACCCCTCCTCCACCAACATCCATTCCAGTCGACTCGGTCACCATTGAGTCCCCTGCTGTGTCCACGCCCGCAGATCCGTTTATGGCCACACTGGTTGAGGCCGCAAAGCAGCTCGTAGCGATTGTTTCGTCACAGTAGGCGCCATCTCCAGCCGCCTCACAGCTCGACTCACAGCCGCCCCCATCACCGCACCCCGCATCGTGCTCATATTGCAGCGACCCCGCGCATTTCATCGCATGTTGCCCGCTCGCTTCCGCAGATATTCGCGCCGGTATTTGCAAGCGTAACGCCGAAGGGAAAGTCGTTCTCCCTTCCGGCTCGTTCGTTCCGCATCGCATCGCAGGTCCGAACCTTCGCACGCGCATTAGCTCTTGGCACAGCGAAAATTCCGCACGTTACGCACCTGTTTCGGAGTCCCCACACGCCGCCGTCGCCCCACCTCCCTCGCCCTCGCTGCCTTCCTCCTCGCACGCATCACACATCACTTCCAAGGTCGTTCCTGCATCCACATTCGCACCAGCTCGTTGCACCAAGTCCACACTACCCGCTCGAAGCCGTATAGCAGATCTCGAGTCGCAGCTCGCAGCGCTTCGTTCTCGCGATTCGCGTTTGTCGCAGCCGCAGCCCGTGTCGTACACTGGCCCACTGCAGATCCAGTCGCAGTTCTTCGCACAGATTCCATCTTCTGAGTCGTGTGCTGTCCCCAGTGCGCCGATTTCGCCTTGGCATTATGTTTCCGCTCCAGTGCCCGTGTCTACCTTCCGAGTCGAGCCAGAGCCGTCCTGTGTAGTGTCTCCGCATTGCATCAAAGCCCCTAGTTGTTTTGTGCAGCAGCAGGCTGTCCCCAGAGTCGGAAATTCAGTGTGCACAGTTGTTCCAGGCTCCAGAACCGTTCCAGCAGTGTCCTCGTCGTGTCGTATCCAGCCAGTATCCCGTGCCGTCGCCGCAGTCATTCCCCACGCCGCACTTAGCGCCACAGTCCCGCGCTTCGAGCCCAGGTGGCGTGCAGTCGTTACAGCCCCCGGATTCGTCCCAGGAGCGTCCTCATCTGCCGTCTTGATCCAGCAACCAGCATCATCGTCCCAGTCGTGCCACGCGTCGCCGTCGTTGTCTCGGATTCGCACTCTGAATCCCGCTTATGTGCAGCCAAGTCCAGTTGCCTTCGCCGATTCATTGCCGCGTCTTCACGATTCCGAGCTCGTTCCACCCCTTCTAGCTCCAGATTCGAGTCCTTTCGATGCCCCAGTCGAGCTCGTAGCCAGCGCCTAGCCCCCCGCGTTTGTTTTGGAATTTTGCGATAGGTTTTCACGGTCCTACGGATGTTCCAGTCTCGACGCGCACCTCACCTTTGATCCGTTCCATTTCTTGCATTTCCTCGACTTCTTGGTCTGTTTTCGACGTCCCTTCGACACCAGCATGCTGTGTTTACCCCACGAGTCAATATTACAGTTGGGAGGACCCAACTGCGATGCACCTTGATTTTCTTTGCCCATTCTCTCCATCCCCTTTCCATCCACCGCTGCCCGCACTTCTCCTTGTCCCTGGCTCGGTCCATTATCACATTCGAGTTCGCTTGGTTGCTGTCGTCATTGGTGACCGAGGACGGTCACATTTTCAGTTGGGAGGAGATGTCGAGCTCCGCACACGGCTGCGCTCGGATCTAGTCCGATATCCGGAATGCCCGATTTCATGTACCTCAACCTGTCCAATGTACCTTATACCTGTGCGCTGCTATTTTAGTTACTCACTATTTATTCTGTACCTTTCTTACTGTTATATACAATTTACTCCCCCGATTTCGCCCCAGCTTCGTGTGCCGCCACTCCGTTAGTCCCTCATCATTACTATGCTCGCAATTGTCGGTCTCGTCCCTCGTCGTTCTTGTGTCCCTCGCCGTCCCTGCTGTCCCACTCACAAACGCTTCGATCCCCCATATTCCTTATTTCCACACCATTCCTCCACAGCCGAGTACCTGGCAGGAGCTGGCCCACTCGCACAATTATATGCCTTTGATTCTCCTCGCCTCCGCGCTTGGATGGTTCATTGGTTCGTCATCGTTCTTTTTTGGCCACCGTCTATGCCTCAAGGGAATTGAATGCGCAAGGAGAGGGAATGCGACATAACACGATGTTACCCCGCTTGCAGACCAGGACGTCAGAGCCAAAAAAACATACCAACCTGAAATTGAGTTGCACGTGAGTCTTGACTCGAGTTGAACCAAAGTTGAGTTTGGTCTGAGTTGGCGGATGAAATCGAATGTCGCATACTACGTCGGTCCTAGGATCCTCTCCGTGCGAGCTTCACATACAGTGGCAGCTTTGCGCCGGGAACAGGCCCGAAAGGAACGTCAATAACCTTACGTGTTTCCAACCGTGACGGAACATTCCGGTGGCTTGGGAGTTTTGAAGTCGGCCATCAGGAATCACCTTGCTCTTAACCACCATCTCGATGCTAAGATTCGAAGACCTTGGAGAGGACGTCGGTCTGCTCGTTCTCTCCCTATGCGATATTGAAAACCGTTCTATCTATTGGTCGAGTATGATAGGCTTTCCCCTCAATTCATTTCATTCTGACCTCGATTTGTGGTGGTTCCAGGTAAATCGATTCCTGCGTCAGTTAACCACGAGGGAAGCAGCTCTGGATTGCGCTCGTTGAGGACCTGGCAGCAGGGGCTCTTATATATCTTCCTCAATCTCGGTCTCTTGCTGATTACTCCGTCCAGGAGCTGATTGAACTTGTGAAAAGAACGGTGACCGGCCCTGTGACATGGTCTCGAGAAGATACGCCCCCAACTCTGGCAGAGGAAATTCTTCTCCCCGAGTGTTTTCTGCGCACGGCCAAGGTCGAGTTACTACCAGGAGGCCGGTACATCCTGGCTCTGAGGGAGAGTTCGGTCGAGCTGTGGAATGTCAATGGCACAATTCCTATATGGACGACGATATCCGACCTGCACACAATTCCCGCAGTCGAGGTGGCCGGTAGCGGCCGTTCAGTCGTAATTTTCCTTCGCTTGTTTCTGTACGTCTGTTTTGTTTGTATCGTGTCAACAGCTCACTCAGACTCGCTGTCAGCGTCGTTCGCGTCGATCTTAAAACTGGGGAATCTGAGGATCTTTTGAACCATGAACTCCCTCCGAGCTGGTGGACATATGAAGGGGGCCAATTCACGATCTCCGGCGATCTAGTGGCGTCCTCCGTGTATTGGTACCCCGGCTCTTCCCACCCTACTGCCATTTACGCCATCATGCTTGTAAATTGGCTGACACAGGAATATGTGCTCATCTGGCACCCCCGACCTTTATCGTTTCACTGTTTCGTGCGCTTCTTTCCAACCTTCTTTGTGTTTTGTCTCATTACCCATTGTACAGCACCCGTCGATCGCCCTGCCCCGAGGCCACATCATGTTCACCATGAGTTTCACCGAAATCTTCGTGTACGCCATCGCCGATTTCGCGTCTCGCTGGCGTCCGATAAGCTCCATGACCTTCGACGACTTGATCGACTGGCGATCTGAAGACATCACCCCTGCTGTCATCGCCCGCCTCGAGGACTTCCCCGCCATCGGACCTGTAGGTAAACTCTGGGACCCGGAACTCACGCTGTACCGCTCGCCCCTCCGGCGCGACGCCTACAAACTCATTGTACACCACTCGGGCACTGTCTACGACAAAGATAGGGGCGGGTGGCCGTACTCGCCGTTCAGCGCACTGCTTACCTACCGTTTCTCGATTTCAGGCGACACCTGCGCCTTAGAGCGATGGGAACGGACGTCGGCCATTGAAGCGGGGAGGAGCAGTTTCCGGCGAGGGCGACACATCTCTTACGCCGGGTATGGCCTCGAGTACGCGGGATACGATACTCGGGTCATCGACCTGTGCCGCCCTGGGCCTGGGCCCGGCGACGACGCTTCGCATGCATATTCGGTCTTGAAGACCGACAAGAGGTTCAGGACGACGCTGTCGGGATACAGTCATGCGTGTCTGCATCTGCGGGATTCGAGGCTCGTCGTTTCTTACTATGTCTAGCGGTGATTCTTTGTACAGTATAAGGAGATGTGTACGATTAACGATGAAAATTGATGGGTATCTGGAAAGGCAAACAGCGGCGAAGGACGGACTCGAGAATCTGAACGACTAGGTTGAGTGTGACGCTGGCTCCTGGGTTTGCTCCGGGTAAAATTTGGAATCCAGCCTTGGCTCTGCTTTCGCGGACCAGTGGGTCAAATTCCGGGCGTTTCGCAGGCGTACGGTGCGTCTTTCTGAGCCCATCTATATTTTATTTAGGATCTGGCGCAACAAGGTGAGAGTGATGTTTTTGGCTTGCAAAAGTGGCTTGCGCCCGCGCAGAATGGCTTGTTTCGGCTTGCAAGCCACTTTGTTGGCTTGGCAAGCCATTCCGCCAGTCTGCCATCAGCAAAGTGACTTGCGCTCATTGCTCAATATCTAGGACCCTATGGTTGAATCTGATATTATAGATACACCCCTGTATGTCCCCCGAAGGTACCGGGGATATCACTTGTCGCATAATTTTGAAATTCGGGGATTGCTCGTCATCGCCGTGAGAGATGATGAGGACAACTCACTCCCGACATGCAAGCCAGCGGGCTTTTGGGACTTGAATGATATAACAGGCTTCCTAGAATCAATTTATATCGAAAACGACTCAAGGAGTGGTCGCCATGTGAAGATATTCGCGAAAGTGCTTAACTTGCGGGACTTTTGAACCATATGTGTGTTGTAAGTCTCCTAAACTGAAATCCAGACATATTTCTTTATGAAAATACGACCCCCTCTGGACAGTAATTTTGGGTCGTAGCTCTTGGTAGGTGGTACCACGGTTTTGACTGCAACCAACCGAGCATAACTACGAAAATATTTAATGTACAGTGCCCCCAGCGAAGATATTCAAGTACTTTGGAGTATTATCAAGCCCGGGATGCGTCCAGGCATCGTTCTTTTTCATTACTGACAGAGTGGCTTGCGCAAGCCATTTTGTCTGATGCCATCAAAACGGGCGTGAGCACGGCTTGCGACGAAAAGTCAAGTGATTCAGATGATAATTGAGCCAACAGTGTGACAGACAAATGTAGCAGACTTGATCCTACTATGTTTTAGCAATATATAGTGGAATCGACGCCGGGTTGAGCGAAGTTGAACATTAGGGATCCCCACCGTAACCGTACAATACCGTAATACGGTTACGGTTATACGCACCCGTAACCGTCCCGTATAGGCCCTCACGCACCTCGATACGGTTACGGTTTGGCCCGTACCGTATACCGTACGGACCCGTAAGAACGCCGGCCGTATACGGTACTATACGGTATTTTACGGCCGTAATTCTACTAAACAGAGTACAATTTTGTCTCACGCTTTTCTGGCTCCCCTCTGGTCTGCTTTCTGGCTTTTGGTGTGGTCTCATATGGGTTCTCGCTATCATCGCAGCATCAGCCTTTTGACAATTTGATTGCGGGTTTTTGGGGGTTGTGAGGTTGCCGCAATCTCACAACCTGCTCGCAACCTCGCAACCTCCAGACTTTAAATCGGGGAATAAATAATACATTCTAGCGTACAGTAAACTAGGATAAGAATTCATGCATATGATGATCGGCGTAAGGATTAACAAAATAAGTATTAAAAGCATCCAGGGAGTCTGAAAAATGAAAGTCCTCGGGAAGCGCAGCCGTCCCGTACACTCCGATAAGATGGGCTCCTCGCGCAATTGAATCCACAGGTATGATCGCCAGCGTTGGAACACGCCGGCAGCGTTCGAGCTCCACCACCCACATCCCCGTGTCCGGGTCAGGTGCATCCCCAACAGGGACAAGCCAGTTCACCAGCGCGCATTCAAAGCTGCGCTCGGCGAAAGTAAAGGAGAAAAACAGGAGCACGCGGCCAATGACCAGGCCGCGCATGACGGCAGCCCCTGCATCGACCAGCACTGTGTCGCGCCGAGAGTACCCGTGCCAATTGGGATTGGATCGGATACGCTCACGGTACATCCCCCCGGCACCACCAAGATCGCTGGGCGCGTAAAAACGCGCAACGGCGGAATGGTGGACAATGATTCGACCGGCGAAGACTGGACATGCCTCAATGGGCATGGGTGGGGTATGTCGTCGGGAGTGCCATGAAGCTCCACTTGTAAGAAGCGACGAAGAAGGGCGGGGAGCTGAGGCTGTTGGATGTGGGCGGCAAGTGCTTGAAGTGTCTTGGGATAACCGCGCTCTGGTTATGAATGAGATTGATAAGGTAGAGTCGAAAGCGAGACAACGTACGCGGGGTCGGGGCCAATTGAATATCGGAAAGGGACTTGGGGCCATGAACGAGGCCATCGTCATCTTCGTCGTCATCCAGGGCAGCCGCAGCCTCGGCGGCATCTACCTGGGGCTGCTCCCCGGCCAAAACCTGCCGCGTGTACGACGACGATTGTCCCGGTCATCATCCCCCGCAGGGTGAGCACCACCTTGAGGGCGGCGAGCTTGTCGAGGCGCACGAGGGTTTGCAGCATCTGCGACAGTGCATTGAAACGACTGGAACGGCGCCAGGGCTCCTTGACGGCCTTGATATGCTTTGACTCGGTAATTGAGGAGCAGAGTCCATTTGGGGACCCAAAGAGGCGGATGAATCGAATGTAATGCTTGAGGGAGTGCTGCCGCGGAAGGGAAATGGCGACCCGGACGCCGCAAGTGATAAAATTTGGCGGTACTTGTGGAAGCGGTCAAGGGCGTCCTGGATCTTGATTAGGTCGGGGGCCGAGATGGCGTTTGCGGCGGACGAGGGTAGCAGAACTCCATGAAGGCCGAAAGACACTTGATCATGTCTGAGGGGAGGTAGCCTGCAACGGCGGCGAGATAGATCTGAAAGAGGCCGTTAGTCACTAAGAAAAACAAAATCAAATACTGACCTTCATGAGTGCTTTCGAGTCGTCGCCCGTCCACTGGCTGAAGTCACGTCCGTCGGGGAAGCGCCGGAGGCCAGGAAACTCGGGTACTGCAGAAATCCTGGTCGACAAGGCATCAGAATGAGATCTTCGAGCCCAATGAGAAACAGAAGTACCTGCGATCAATGTCTTGAATAATCTCCAGTGCTCGCTTTTCTCCGTATTTGTCGTGCAGATATTCGTTCACCCACGAGACGATGTGGTCCTTGAAGGTGCCCTTGATGACCTGGTGGAGAAGGTCGGATGATAAGAGCTCGTAGATATCCGCCCGCGGAAAGTCGTTTGTGAAAGGCTACAAAATTGGGGTCAATAGGCGGTATGAGGAGATGTATGTGAGCAAGATGCGTACAACAATGTCAGCGCGGATACCGTATTCGTCCCAGAGAATACCGGGGTCAAAGCACATCACAAGTGCTTCGGTTTTGGTCTGAGTACGCAAACGAGCCCCATCGGCATCGAGATCATCCGGATGGGCCTCGCACCTTTGAAAACAGGAAATCAGGAGAGGCGGGTAACAGTAGAAGGACATGACATACTTGGGGCACCAGTTTTGGACAACAGCCGCCAGCCAGACTTGCTCGGGATAATCTGCGATGTAAGGGCCAATGCTATAAATGACACGGCGGAAATGGCCATCGGGGCAGCGAACAATGTCCGGAGTTTCCATGAAGGGCCTGAGGGGTTGGTAGATAAGGGCGAGACTTGCGTGGTACATTTGGCGACAGAATTTTTGGTACGCGGGTTTCGACCGATGTTTTTTTACTCGCTGGAGATCAATGAGCACACACGGACACACCGTAACAAGACACAAACTTTTAGGAATTGCTAGAAAGGCAACGGGAAGGAGCCCGTTACCGTGTGCGCGACGAGCGGGGCCCGTGAGATTGCCCGGTGAGGCGTAGACGGGGGTGATATTCTTGGTGTCCGGTGGCGACAGACACAGCGGTCTTGTCGCTCCCGGCAACGACGGCCACGAGAGAGCAGCCGAGGTTATTGGGGTCTTCCGCCAAGATATCCTAAGATCTGGTTAATATGACACTGAAAAGAGCTTGAAGAATTACCGCTTGTTCCACGCCCAGTCCCCCGACATGAGATTCGACCAGACGCGCTTGCCGGCATGATTGAATTGGCGATAGGGGACCATGTCGATGTCGCCCTTGAAGCTCGTCGTCTCGAGTTGATGGTGGAGGACTGCACGGAGGTCGCGAGTGCAGATCTCGTACGTCTGGGTCATCCATCTGGGTGCTGTTCCTGGGGGTAGGGGGCCGGTGTAGCGCATTCGATACGTCTGCCACGGCATGTGCCCACTTTGAATTTTGTCGATGGTTGCATAGAGCTCGTCGGAGTTCTTCCAGGGCACGGTGCCACCGAACTGCATAACCGAGGCTGCCCAGAGGTCGAGAGCTGTATTAATGTTTGCCGCGGAACTTTGAAGCTTGACAAAGTGGAACTGGGCGAAGTCGAATTCTGCCCGCGAGCCGAAGGGGGCCCAAGCTGCTGGATCTTGGCCGTGGACTGGCGGTGGCGGCAGTGGTGGAGGAACAGACAATGGAGGTAAGTAGTGGCCGTCTGCATCGCATGGGAGGGCTGGACGCTTATTAGCTCTCGGACACGGGTAGCAGGGAGAGGGAGCACCATTTAATTTGGGATGATAATAGGACTTGAAGGTATTGTCGTCCTCGCCCTCGGATGCAGGGGTAAATTGGCGGTGTGCACTGTTTCGATGGCGCTGGAGACCACCTGTTGTTGTGAAGTTGGCAGCACAGTCGCGGCACGTATAGGAGATGCCGTGCACCATGGTGTGCAGAGCTGGAGAAGTATTGACTTAGTGAAATTGTCAAAGGTGAGACACGTGCAAAACTTACAAGTTCATAATCCCGACTTAAAAAAATCCCTCCTTCCCTACATCGCTCGGGCATGTCTGCGCGCCCCTCCTCCGGGTCCCGGTTTCTCGTGGAGGTCGAGTTCCTCGAGGGCGAGGTGGTAAAAAGGCTGCAGCCGCTGGCTCCAAGCGTACACCTTCGTCAGACTCGGAATACGAGGAGACTGTCCGCCCCCAAAAAATCAGCCGCAAAGCCACCAGCGATACAATGGCGGCTGAGGCTGCTCCAGCTCCCCACACCTCTGCTGTAGTGGCTACGATGGCATCGACGCGTGTGCGCCGTGCTGAGGCTGGCAACAATATGGCAGCGCTGCTCAAGGCTGAGAAGCCGCAGGCCAAACGCACACACGAGCAGGTTGTTGCAGCTGATGCTGCGCGTACTGCTGAGTCCGAGGCGCGAGTCCGCAGGCGGGCCAACAATGTGTCCCGCATCGCGTCGATCGACACAGAGATTGATGCTGCCAGGGCGGCGGAGGAGGTGGATGCAGTTGACGACATTGCAGACCTTCCTGCCGACGCGATGGAGGAGGTGCATCCAGAGCCGCGAACACACGAGTCCGAGGACGAGGGACGAGGAGATGCTGGATATAACTCAGGAAGATTTTGAACGCATCGAGGATGATGACGCCTACCTCAGTACCTCCGAGTGGGACAAGCCCCCGGTCACAAAAGTACATGCTGCTTTGAATCAGGTCTTGATGCGTACTGAATAATTTATGTCTTGCAGGGGAAAACAAAAGCTGTAGCGCCAGCGAAGCGAACCAAGAAGCCAGGCAAGGGTGAGACCCGCAAGGAAATTGAAGCCTTGGGGAAGCAACTCGCCACCGCAGCGGTTAAGAAGAGAGGGGTACAAAACATGTAGACACCGCACACCTCGGATCGGCACGTGTACTTACGTTCCTTCAGCGACGCTGCCGCTGCCTCTGCCAAAGCTGGCCTCTCCAAGTCCTGGCCGACGACATCCACGGGTTCCAACACCATCGGTGGATTGACTGATGAAGATGCGGACGCTGCGCGTCCCGACTTTGAGGCCCCCGAGACGGTTCGGGAACTGCGCAAGAACAATGTTGGTCCAGTTCTCTTGCACTTACTACGCTGCACGCTGATCCTTCCACAATCCAGATCGTGGCTCTCGTTGATGACTCCGACAGTGACAACACTCCCAGCAAGGTCCAAGGACCCGTCAAGGCTGCTCCAAAGGCTCGCGCTCGTGCTGCCGTGAAAGTCGAAGCTGGCGCGTCAAAAATACCTGCGCTGGCTGTTCGCGGTCGCAAGGTCAAGCCCTCCATAGTCAAGACCGAGTCCTTGTCCAGCTCGTTCACACCCGAGTCTTCCCGCGATGCCAATGGATTACCGGCCTTCATCGCGAAGACGTGGATTACAAAGTTCCTCCCCGAACTTTTCAAACTCTTGCATTGCTCTCTCGACCCCATGGCGCTCGGGGCGGTGGGCGACGATCCTGAGGACCCAGGGAGGGTGACGATCGACCTTCTTCAACCCCCTCCTTGACCGATTGTATCCTGGGACCAAGTGGGTGCTTGCGTGGGGCGATGTGATCTGTGCAAGGGTGCGTACCATGGTTTATGTCGTAATGATGCTTGTCTTACCCCTCCCCTTCTAGGCTGTCAAGCGCCTACGGGACCGTCGTTGTGCATTTGCCAAGATTGGTGCACGCCTCGTCGACGCCAGCTTCGAGGATGCTAAGTACTATAGCGACAAGAAAGCCGACCAGCCTCACCTGCGCCTGTCAAAGGTCGTCGCGGACGACGCCAAATACGCGGTCCGGAGCAATGGGCCCGCGTTCTGGAAAACTCCGACTCCGCTAGCCGTGGGGCTCCTGAAGCGCGATAATCCTGCATATATTGTCTGTCTTTAATAAACCCCAACTCCTTTGTAGCATACTAAACTTATTCTTTACAGAAACCTATTGGATACCTCGAATCTCCGGCAATCGTCAAGACGGTATTACCATTCATCGGAAAGCAGGAGTGGCCGCTCAATGTTTCTGTGAACGACAAAGGTCAAGAAGTGATATCTGATATCTCTGGTTTACCTATCGGTGCGCTCGGTATGGGTGCGGCATCGGTACGCATTGACATCACTCATTTCTTCCTCTTTACTTATCAATGTCGACTGCTAGGTGGAGCGTGGGTATCGGCTGCACCTTGCTGGCTTTCGTTCGACCCCCGCTGGAGTTCTCGGCTGCCAATTACGGGACAGCTGTCAACGGCTTCATCGCGGGCATCACGTCATTCACGCCGTCGCGCTGGGAGAGCATCTTCGCCGCCTGCGGAGCCGCCATTTCGGAGCCCGTACTGGACTTAGAAGAATCATCCGAGGTCGAAGAAGAGACACTTGATGGCCTTCGTGAGGCAATGTATGTCCCCAGCAGCCCGTAAAGTGAGTCTCCCGCATCAGGGAAACCCTCCCCTGGTATTTTTGCGTATTTTGTGATATTTTTCGCCCAAATGTGCGGAAAATAGCTCGAGTTTCACGAATGAGCACAATTATGTCAAAATATGTTCTCCCCGCAAGGATTCTAGCAATTTGGCAACTTTTGGGCCAAATTTCACGCAGGTTTCCTTGAATTTTGCGTCGCTTTCTCAACCTCAGAGCACAAGAACAGAAGTCAAGAAAGAAAATCTATTCCATGGCACTAGCTAATACATGGTAGGTAGATACGTAGGTAGAATTATATTTACATTCAATGATTCTAATTACACCCAGCCGATTCCGATATTCAAAGGAAAGAGGACGGGAATACGCACTTACTTACTGTCGTCAGGCTTGTGTCCAGCTGGCACCAGCGGATCACCACACTGCAGACATGTTGACAGACAGGGGGCGAACGTATGGCCGTGCTGAGAGGCTGTACATAATCATGAGCGCGAATGAAGGCAAATTTCGACAGAGACATACGTGCAGATACTCCATGCGGCAACGGAATGCCGGGCTGCTGGAACACCAAATTTTGCACTGCAGTGATACGGCCTGTGATACGCTGCAATGCATCAGAGTCGCTGCCAGGAGCTGAGGGGATGTGTAAGCAATGACAAGTAAATCAGGAGAAGGTTCACACACCATGCATAGCGCAGGGTGCCCTAGCTTATGGTGAAAGCTGGATGTCTGCGGAGTGGGGATCAAGTGACAGTCAAACGAATGCACAGACAGACGCACCGAGTAAACTGAAGGATGGGAAGAGAGATTGAGGGTCGCGACATTGAAGTCAATAGCTAGGTGCGACATGAGACTAAGCTGCACATTTTCACAGCACTCACCATCCTACTTGTTAGTGACGGACTCCAGTTCGGTGGTTCGGAGAACGAGCTGGTGCAAAGGGGAGGAGCATTGGAACCTCAGAAAGGTGGAGAGAGGAGGAGGGAGCTGTCGAAGAAACAAAGAAGAATGGGTGACGAAGTGGGAGGAAAGGAAGAGACGTAGCTGACGTGGCGCTGTCAAACCAAATTAAGATTTCCACCACGTGGCACGGCTATTGACCGTCGGCCGATCGGCATTGCCGCCATTCCGATAGCCGAACTTGGTTTAGGGCCTGTTTTCCCTTCCCTTGGCACGTCAACTTCAATTACGAGTTTGTCGCGACCACTGCAGTCTGACCGAGAAATATAGATTGGTGTGTATCCTTGTGCTTGCTCTATTATTTACCTGCTTGAATCACCGCCGAGGAAAGATTGTTTCTAATGGCCGTGGTTCTGGACTCTCGAGGGATGTGATCATGCTCCCCTGGCTGCTTTATGTACTGGAGGAAGGCAATGAAAATTTGAGGAAATTGATCTAAATGTTTCCTGGGCTTCTCAAAATCTCGCAAATTGTGGACATATTTCACTCAAACTTCTGGAAATTTTGCCAAAATATCGAAAAATATCAAAATCTTGGGGGCCAAGAGAAAATTCTTCGAAAAAATTGCAGAATTTTTCCAGGGAGGTTTTTTCCTGATGCGCACTACTTCGCTCTCGCCTTTGCTTATAACTCCCTGAGATTCTTGCCCTTTCTCCTGTGCCGGCCTTCAGCCGCTACGCGTCCCAAAAGCGACCCTCGCCATGTCACTCCTTTTTATAACATTTAAAACACGTCTGATTACCGTCGCTACTCGTTTATTGTACCGCCTGAATACAGAAAACTTAATTATTTTTTGACGTTGTTAAGTTGTGAGGTTGTGGCATCTAAAATATCCCGAGGTTTTGGCAAATTCGACATAGGGTTTTGAGGTTGCCAGGTTTCGAGGTTTTTGCAGGTTTTCGGGGTTTTTCGGGGTTGTACAACCTCACAATCAAAATGTCAAAAGTCTGATGAGTCTCTTGTCCCACTCGGCCATCATCTCATTTCTGGCATGCATCCTGCTGCCTTGTTTGCCTCGCTCTATTCCTACCGAATACCCGGGTTTGTATCAATTTGCACGAGATATTATGTCCATCCCCGGTGGGCTTGTTCAACTTTTCTGGCAATGTAAAGGAGAGGCCGTTAGGTTCTGCTGTTGGAGTTGAGCGTGTTTTTCTCTGTTGGGAGAGGCACCATCTCTGCGGCGAGCACGTTTGAAGCCGGACTTTGATGTGTTGAAGCATCCTCTTCGCTGAGAGCGCGAGCGTCTCGAAGACCTTCTTGAGATTGTGGAACAGGTTTGAATACATATAATTACCTTTGATTCAAATTTTAATTGATCTTTACGGTCGTAATACCCGTAAAATGTACCGTACCGTACCGTAAAGGGTTCCTGGGAAACTTTTACGGTTACGGTGACGGCCGGTTAGGGACCCGTAATTGACCGTAATCGTTACGGTCGTAACCATATACGGTACGGTGAGGATCCCTATTGAACATGCGAATTGGCATCACAAGCCATTTTGTCTGATGCCATCAAACGGGCGGGGGCGTGGCTTGCGACAAAGATTAGTGAATTATGAGAAGGAGTGGGTGTATACACCACTGGAAACCATTAATATATATGATGTTATTCTATACATCCAAGAAATTCTTTTTATGTCCTTGCTCATCACCGCAAGCGAAATGGCGGGTGCAAGCCATTTTGTCCAATCGGCGTGCGTGGCTTGAAAATTAAGTAGGTGTAGGAATACATATATATAGTCGACCAAATGTTATTCTTGAAGACTGGTAGGCACAGGCATGAATCGGGGCTCGAGCAAAATGGTGCCGTGTGCTCAAGCTATTGAAGTGCGCTGGAATGCCAAGGACTGCACAACAGAGCATAAATAAATCCTGGAAGCTCGCTTGTTATATTGAATCATTTTGGTAGACAAATTAATGGTTACGTTTATAAGCACTGTCTTGAAATCTCTTGACGCTCTCCTGGAAATTGGGTTTTGTGTCGAATTTGTCTGGCGGCTGCCTTAGGTGTGGCTTGCGGCACGGGTTTGTCTCCCTGAAAATGGCTTGGGTCTGCCTTGTGTTTAAATTAGGCGTGGGTTGCAGGTTAATTGGCTTGTGATGCCCGCTTGCCGCATAACGTGCATATTCAGTTGTTCAATTGTCGACCTCGTGAGGCTGAACCGCCTTACAACAATAATAGAACTTGGACTTTCCCAACAATGATCATCACTGCCGTATCGCGCAACCGTTCTTGAGGACGACAAAATGAGCAAACACACACCAGAAAGAAGGAGCAAAAATGGAAGGGACAGTTGTCAGTAGTTGTTGGTAAAATGTGAACTGCATTGTGGCAACAGCGGCAGGTATTGAGCAAGTTCACTCTCCCGGAATGATGCCATCAACATGGGGTTCCCTCCGCACCGAAATGTATATACACTTGCTGGATACTATAATACATGAGTCGGTGAGGGAATAGTGTTGAAAGTGCGAGAAATATTGTTTTCGTCGCACAAAGTAGGTAGCACTACGTCAAGGGGGGGTCTTGTGATAA
Organism: Mycena olivaceomarginata; assembly: GCA_029378375.1. Lineage (NCBI taxonomy): Eukaryota > Fungi > Basidiomycota > Agaricomycetes > Agaricales > Mycenaceae > Mycena > Mycena olivaceomarginata. The sequence goes on from JARKIC010001005.1 coordinate 20,350, forward strand.
TGGTGGGGAATGGAAATTATTTGGAGGGTGTGAAAACAAAAGATATGCATGAATTTCTGACAGTGCAAGGCCTTGCTGTAAGCGAGCACAAGTCACGCCACGCCACAAGCCACACCGTCCACGCCCGCTGAACCAAATTTAAACTCCCCTAGGCGGCGCAAGCCATTTAGCCAAGCCACTCGGGTAACTCTGGAGACAACCCTCTGTGGATAATCAACCATTTGAAAGAACTCCTCACGGCGTTTGGGTATCATTTTTATACGGTTCGCCCTTGATCTGTCGGGTGTAGTTGTAGAATTGACACAAATTCAGGCTCCAGGGGAAGCTGAAGCGGAACTAGCCCAACTGAACAGGCGTGGCTTCATCGACGCTGTTATCTCGGAGGACAGTGATACAATTGTCTTTGGAGCTCCCTGTGTTATCCGCACTTCCGGGTTTGTGCCTTCATCGCCTTCCTTCTTTTCCTGGTTATTAATGTAATTTGGGTTTGACTGAACCAGGCCATACGTGGCCGACGCCTCTCAAATCTACACTTCAGCCGCAATTTCTGCTCACCCATTATATTTGGATGATGACGGTCTCTTGTTATTCGTTCTTCTCGTAGGTGGTGATTATGACCGCGGGCTTGTGCACTGTGGGCCGAAGATCGCCACTGCATTGGCTCAATGTGGGTTTGGACGCGGTTTGCGCCGAATTCTGACAACTTTCGGAGGCGCTGAATTGCAGGAAGAGTTGGGACTATGGCGAGAGGCGCTAAAAGCGGAGCTGAAAAGCAATGTGTCCGGGCGCCTTGATAAACGTTATCCGAAATTAGCAAACGAGGTCAACAGCAGCTTCCCAAATGTCAACGTTGCGGAGCTGTACATGGATCCGCTCACATCGTGGTCTTCGCGTTTTTCCGGAGCAGTTCCGGAGACGTCCCAGTGGATCCCCCCGCGAGCCCCATGTTGATCAAGTTTCCTCAATTTGCGTCGCCCATTTTGGATGGGAGTCCATTCTCCTCGACAGACACTACATTTTGATGGCCCCTCGGCCAACCTGTGCGATGTCGGCTGAGGTTGGCCGAGGTTGGCGAGGGGCCTCGACCGAGTTGGCCGATGTGATGTCGGAGATCGGCCAACTCGGTCGAGGCCCCTCGGCCAACCTCGGCCAACCTCAGCCGACATCGCACAGGTTGGCCGAGGGGCCATCAAAATGTAGTGAGATTAAAAGCAAATTTCTGGCCAGGTGTAGCGTCGAGGATGCTCTTTTCGGGGCGTAAACTTTGTTCGCGTCTTCATTTGTCTTCTAATGATTGTTTTCAAGAGGTACTCATCTATGATACACAAAGGAAGGTATTTGCGAGCCCGGAAACCAATGGAAAACTCAAGAAGATTGTCAGTCAAGGAATTGTCAAGAAGTCTCACACCCATCGCGCCATTGACTCTATTCCGAGTGCGGCATTTCTATCAGTAATTTCATCAAAAAGGCTGGGCTTCAGCCGGGAGAGGGAAACGATTATGTTCTCGTCACAATCCCGCAGTCTATCCTTGCAATTGCGATGAGAGATTTATCGCTGGTTTCAACAGACGTGAGTGATGTCTATTTTTTTTGTCTGCCCCACCCGAACTGAACAGCCGTCAGGTCACCAATTTCTCTTCTGGCCAGAGCCGGCTCTCACATTCCAGTTCGGACAAAGAAAACCGTTCATTCAGTTTGGAGCTGGAGGATGTTGACGACACTCTGGAAATAGGCGGAAGTGATCCAGGACGACACGGAGTCTGGTGAAATGGAATTGGTACAGGTACATCGTCGGCTGGCGGAGGAGGGGATCATCGACCTCACCGACCTTTTAAATACCTTCGATGTTTTATCCACGGAGTACTATCACATGAAAACCTGGAATGTATTTTGTTTTCCATGGATGCCGGTAATTAAATGGCCTCACTTCACAGACAGTGTCACGGACTTGACGGACAGACTTTACTTGTGTTCACTACCCCGGTTCGCCTTGAGCTGCACAGTCAAATCCGATGGGCGGACGGCCACTGTGAGAAGACGGAAGCACTACAAACCATGAGTCAACACGAACAGAAGGAACGAACACGGAACGGGTTGGGACGGATGTAGAGAACGAACGTATCTGGTTACATACATCTACGGAACAGGTTTGCCGGGAGAGACGAAGGTGAGTTTACGGAATTTCCTTTATTGGACGCCGGAGGTTTGAAAAGAGGGAAAGTGCCATAAACGGAAGCCCGATCAGTTACCTGGCCCACCCAAAACTCTCTGACCTGAGCGGAGGCGACGATCGGGCGGGCTGTGACCCACCGCCAAAGAGCGCTCGGCACCAGCCAAGCGGAGTTTGAATGTGGCTGACCGGGAGCGATCGGAGACCTGATCGAGCGATGACCGGGTCAGCGCCCTATAGAACGAGGGAGCGCAGTGATCCAATGTGCCTCGTGATGAAGCCGAGGTTGAAGACCTCACAGCATACACCGCTGATCAGGTCAACTTCTTTGATTCGGAGATCACTGGTCAAAAATGAGAGAGCGATGTTGGCCGGAGCAATAAAAAATGCGTACCGTGCCCCTATATTATCGTAGCAGTGACTAGCCAGTACGCGTACTACGGCACCACTTGGTACCAAATCGAGATCGCACTCACTGTGACGGATTGATCATTGAACAGACACGGCGACCCCTGCAGACGTCGTATAGAGACGGAGCTTCGCCGGAGTACCTCCGCAGAGCTGTGTACCTAGCCCCAGGCAACAGGCAGCAGTCTCGATAAATTTCGGAACCCGTATTGAATACGATTTTATGACGAGGTTGCTGGGCGCTCGGACCCGAAGGCCTCACCACCGCACGCTTCACGAGATCGATGAGCTGGAATGATTGGGAAGATCATCGCAGTCTCTAGCGCATGACGGAGGTAACCATTCTGTACCAAAGAGAGCCCTAATTGCTTAACTAGGGTGAGTCGACGCAGAGACTTGCTGATCTGCAGACAGCAGAATGATGAGCGAATTGGGAAATCTGCGACCACTGGAGTCATGCTGCGGAGACCGTTAGAACGGTGTATATTCCACAGAAGCAGAAGTTTCGAGCGTGCACACCGGGAGAATCCCTGGAACCGGTGTTCGTTGATTCGGTCCGGCCGTGTAATATATCCGTTCCTATCCTATTCACATGGCAAGATTTCGTTCACTGTGCAGCTACTCAATCCAATTCATGCCAAGCAGTACAGGGCCGCAAAGCGGCCCTGTGCGTCTTGTTAGCATTCGATAATCCTGACTCCGCTTCAGCAGTTCAGGACGGTCATTAGACCGGATTTGGCCGTCTGCCATCACACGATGGTGCCTTCCCGCCCCCTGCCGTACCACAGCGTGCGCGCAGTCCCGCCCCCTCCGTAAATTGATCGAAATGTTTGAGGGTGAGGGCTGGGCTGAAATTATTCGGAATTAGACAGGTTGTGCAAAGCTGCATGGAGCCGCATGCGGCTTTTGTGCATTGTGCAGACACGTGTATTTCTTAATGTCCTTAGATATTTTTCGTGCTCAATGTGTTCCAAACCCTCTGTAGAACTGTAATACAACAGCCCGAAGTTTGATGGGTTGGATGGGCAGACATGAGAAGCCGTTATTTCCGGTACATCACTCCCGTGGCATCACCCGGACTGGTTGACATCTTGCGCGCGGCAGGTGAAATGCCAATGAGGCTCCTTCACTTATTTGTACCTCTGTTTCATGTCAGGCAATGTATCAATGAAGGAAAATCGGATACATCCAAGATTTGCTTTTTTCCGTGCGGCTTTGCACTCTATTAGGTCTTGAGTGCGACATTCAAGCACGTCTAGGCTGACTCCGAAATCTGGTTAATTAAATTGAACGAGGGAAATCGGAGATCGGGGGGGCTGGTTGGCAGAACTATTCGGATCCCCGAGACAGCAGGAACTAGGGCTGGGGCGAACGGTGGTGGCTGGAAGAGGAAATGTCACTTTCGTCACATCGGGTCATAGTCCCGAAACTGTCCCGAGCCGCCGCAAGTTTGTCTTATTATCAGGCTGCGACGGGTTTTTCAAGGTAAAAAACTATACTGATGGAATCTAGGGACTGAACCAAGTCTCATCATATCTAAATCGAAGTATTCGGACGTGTTCTAAAATCACCCCTGAGAATAATTGCCTGCTGAATGGGCACGCCAGCTGTAAAATCTTGGAAGCTAGAGCGTTTTGTACTCATACAAGTTTCCCTTGGGGACAACAATCCGTGATTGGTATGTACTAGCGAGCGAGAAGAATGAGATTTTTTTTTTTGTCTAGGTTCAAATATCTTCAAATTTCACTGCGTTCTGGCAAGTCTACACGAGTTTTGACACCGCGGAAGAGCTCGCATACATGCAAAGTATCTTCCGGACGTGAACTTTGAAGAAAACCGGGTGGTTGAATATCACCCAGCTGAATAGCGAGGGATAAGATCGATGTGTAGTACTTGCAGGCTCAAAGCTTGGAGCCCCAAGGCTAGAGAATGATAAGACAATTCATTGAGACAGAAACCCAACATACGAAGGTAGGCGCCCATTAAGCGACAGTCAGCGCGCGTCGGAAACAGCTTCGAATTCACCCCTTCCCGTCATTATCTAGGTCTGAGGAGACTCCGCACACGAGTAAAACAAGACAATTGAATTGCTAATACAGCGCTGGGGCGGCCGCAACGCGTCGGGGATGCGGAGAGCAAGCATGGAGGACGGCGCAATTAGCACTCGGTGTAGGCGCGGGAAGCCAGCATGCGAGGGGTAGGCTGCGCAACGAGACGGGGGGTTGCGGGAAACGAGTGTGTATCGTAGGTGCAGAAGCGAGTACGCGGGAGCGGCGCAAGGAGCCAGGAGTGCGGGGAACGAGTACGAAGGGTGGAGGGCAGTGCAACGATCGCGGGTGTGCGGTAAGCGGGCGCACGAATGTGATACAACGAGTGGAAAGGGCAGTGTGCTGCGAGTGGGGAGAGCGGAAAACAAGCGCGCGGGGTGCGGGTGCGAGCCGAGCGTGCTAGAAGCGGGCGCGGGGGCATGCGGGAAACGAGGGCAGAAGAGCGCGAAAACGGCACGACAAAGGCGGGGGTGCGAGCACAGGCAGGGGGAAAACCACACACACCTATAGAATGCGCTGGCAGTGCGCATAGCAAGCAGGGGCTGCGGTCAGCGATCGGGTGCGTGGTGGGTACAGGGCAGGCGCGTGGGGCGAACGGGGTGCAGATGCAATAATCGAGGGTCGGGGGAGCATGCGGGAGGACTATTCTAATTCTGTACTGCAATGCGAGGGCCCAGAACGACCGGGGAACGCGGTAAACGAGAAACGAGGCGCAAAGGGTAAATACCGAATCGGGGGTCCCAGCGCGGGATCCATGGACTGAAAGTTCCAGAGGCCTGACTGATATTCCCAACTATGTAGGGTTCCAAGTTTGATGGGAAGCGGGGGCCTGGAATAGATTTTATTGGGTAATTCCATCCCAGTGATGTGCATCAGTGCAGCGGCAACCGCTATCGAGAGCGATTCGAGACTCATGGGAATGCTATAGCAATGAAAAACATTTGTACCCACCAGCACGCCCAGAAGCGAGGGGAAGCTGCAGTGGTGGTGGGGGAAGAGGAGTGGTAGGATTGATGATACTGATGGGAATGTCATCCGGCTAAATCGATCATGGAGCAGGGCGCCCGCTTGCAACGGCGCCCCGACGGGCAACGCCCCCGTCTGAGCGCGTGGAGGGGAGAACAGTTTCAGTGGGAGTGGGACTCGGCTAATGGCCACAACGCGGATGCACGCGCTCAAGTGCACTGCGCCGCATCACCCTCCGCCCGAAATGATCGCGTGTCGAGCGCGCAGTACCTGCATTCTGCGCATGTTCGCATCCGGCACATTCCAGCACGCAAATTCCGCTACTAGTAGGAGGGCCCTGCACGCTTCGCCAGATCGAGCCTGATAGTTCTGCGTGGTCGCAGGCAAAATTGCTCCCCACCACGCTTCCGGAGGTACGAGGATAGAGGAGGTTCAGACGGGCATGCATGACCGCCGGGAGCAAATTGGCGACAGTTCGAGACGTAAGCACGTAAACACGCATCTTTTCTGTATATGTGCAGGTGTGGGGGAGGACCGGGCGTGAGTAGGCAATTGAATTGGTGAGGAGCGGACACACACCTTTTAGCACGGTCTCAACTCAACAATCGTCCGAGATCCCCACTCTCCGTCGTACTGAGCAGTAGAAGGCGATGGCAGGCAGCTAGGTGTCGCCCATGGCGGCCAGTAGGACGGCAGGAGGACGGAGGAAGCGGGAGGAAGAAAGAAAGCGGGATCAGATCACAACGTCATCTCAATGATGGATTCTCTCACGTTTACGCGAGAATGGCGCACCTCAGGACCCCGGATATTCCCTTTGGACCCTAGGGCCCGCGCCGGACAAAAATTTGACATTTTGGCCTGGAAACCTAGGCCCCAGCCGGACAAAAATGAGGGGTTGGAACCGGGGTACCTAGGCCAGGTGTCCGGACAAAACCGTGAGCACAGGTCGATCTTGAGGTCAATACACAGCTTCCCTGGCGCAGTTTGAATTGCCTTGGCTTTCAAACTGATACTAGCGTAGGCTAACAGTGGTAGATCAGCTTTTTTGTCATGTGTTCGAGCCTTGCTGGGCGCCGTTTTTCTTTTAATTTTCACACTACCACATTGAAGGTTTAGGTATACAAATACATCTTTTTCACATCACCCTGCCGCCTGCTGTACGGGCTACGGGGACTTATTCCCACCGGAATTGAGTCGCTCAAAAACACTTGCCAGGGGTCTGGAAAATTTCGAGGCAATTAAACTGTTTCGGAGGAGAAAAAAGAATTCAGCTGCGGGAGGGGAGTTGGGTGATGATGATGCCGAGGATTCGGAGTTTTCTAGATGCTTTGAATAGCACGAAAATGCGATTCATGACATGCCGCAGGCCCCTAGAAGCCATATTCACGTCTTGGAATAGAAAAAGAAGAAAAAAAACGAATTTCTGTAGGCTAGGTCCTGTCCGGACAAAAATCGGGCCTCAACAAGGAAATTTATCCGGACAAAAATCGGCCGATCGGGTTCCGGTGGGCCCTAGCCTCCAAAGGGAATATCCGGGGTCCTCGCACCTCCTTCCACTCGCGCCACACTGGCGCAACTCGTCCGCTTTAGCCGACGAGTTTGAGTGTGGGTGTGGCGTCGTTGACACATCCCCCTCTCAGATGCCGCTAAATGATACTGATGAGATGTGATCCGCAATGGGAATAAGGAAATCAGCGAGTACCACCCCAACTAAAGTTGGATATACTCGCGCGCGCCCTCTCGGAGATAATGTCTCAAGCGGTATGCCTCGGACGAAGATGATGGCATCAAAAAAACCTCTAATCAGAGATAAGGTGAGATTTTTTATCGCACACGGGGAGGTATGAGATAAGGGATGAGGGGAGGGCAGCCCTGCGGACCGCGCGGGCAGACAAAAGAAGCAAGCGGATGATAGGATGAGAAGAAGGGAAGTGGGGTTTGGGGCCGCTTCGCGGCCGATACATATTCGTCCGCTCTTTCTGGCGCGCTTGGAGAAGGGGGGAAAGGTTCGAACCAACGATATGTCGCATTTTTCTTCTCACCTGAGCCCCACGATGGATTGTAGCCCCAGATAGCCCTAATTCAGACTTATGGCTCAACAAGCTCCGTTCGGGGCGAACTGCCTCGGGGCAAACCACCTCGGCCACACAAACTCCTTTCATCACTTCGCATGGAATTAATCAAAGTCAGGAGTTTCCTCGGCTCTCTCACCGTCAAACTCAATCCAGACCAAAGAAGATACTGGGCCACTTTAGTACATCGCTAAGAAAACATGATCATGGTAAAGACCCAAGTGACGAGAAACAGTATATCATGAGTAAACATCGGCCGCCCAACGTTTTTGCCCCCCTGCGCAAGGGCTCAGAACGGAGTGTGAACAGCAGGAACAACGAAACTCACAGTATGGAACGCACACACGGGGCAATTAAACGCAAAGCTATAATCCGAACACCCTCAGCACGGATACATTCGTAAATTCTGAAAACGGGATACTGACGCCGAGAAGGCAGACATCTCCGCAGCACTCTGAATTGACGGAGCAAGACTGCAGGAGAGGCTTGCACTCGCCAGGGGGTACGCCAGAGGGAGTTCCGCGTTTGGCAGCTAAAGATTTTGTCAGAAAAATCCATAAGAAATGGTTTTGCATGCATACCAAGGGCAGGAGTAGACCGTTGGGCGGGGGGGGTTAGGGGGCAACCCACGCGCCATACGATAAGCATTGGTGTCGACCCTAGCAGCACTGACAGTTGCGACAGCAGCGAGGGGCAACAAAGACAGTGGTGAACTTCATATTGGTGAGCGAAAGAGTAGAGGACAAGTTCCTGAGGATGGAGTGAGGGAAGGAGCCGCCTTTTAAGCAGCCCTCAATTCCCCAACGATCGTAGAACCAGTCAGATTTAGCACGACAGGGATAATGGTGTGACGGATTGATTGCCAGGGGCGAACGCAACCACAATCTTCCACTCAACTTCCGCCCAGCTTCCACTTGGTGGGCACTTGAGAGGCGCAAGTGGCACAACTGAGCCCGGCGCGCAGCAGTCAAGCAATCAGCGCAAAACACAAGACCTCGTAGTTGCAATCCTCAGAGTCCGTACAGCTTTAGTCCCTGAATCGAAATCAAGAAGGACACAAGACAGATGGAAACAACAGATTATAATCACCGCAACATGAGGATAATGTCATGATACTGTTTATTACGGCCAAATGTTCACGTCATGCCACCCGTCATCTCAAGTGTACCTTTTCGACTGAATTTGTTGACTTCTCGCCGTTCGGCACCACAAGATAATTACCGTACTAGTCTGCGCGTATCCGGCAAATGCGGCAACGTCACCGAGGACAAAAAAGTTCAGTTCCCGGGCAGCCTTATCCGTCACCTGAACTTTCGTTCGTTAAGCCACAGTATGCTCGTCTGTCGTCCGAAGCCATTTTAAACTCCGTTAACTCCGCATTCGGAGGAATTTGCCGAAACCTATACTCCAAATCCAGCTTATTTATTGGTATGGTGGATTTCAACAAGTGGGCCACCCTCGGGTTCAATTTCTTGAAAGATGGTGTCTCCTTCTTTATCAGTTTACAGGAAATGGCTTTACAGGTCTTTGGCTTGGCGGACCCCAATGTCGGCTCCTACTTATTCGGCGGAATCTGCCGGTCCCACACAAACGCCTCCATCACTTCTCCTCCACACGGACTCGGGTCATGGGCTCAACCGGCGTTTAACGCTTCAACCCAGGGGGCAACCGTTAACGCAATCGGTGAAATTAACTGGTACCGAGAAGGCCGAGGCAAGCCGGCAAAGTGGAAAAATCAACCAGATGAGGAAGATATCCTGGAGGGTGATCCAGAAGATCATCGCGGCCGAGATAAGGTTCGGCAGCTCCAGATATCAACTGAGGGACAAGCTTTTTTGAATGCAAGGATGCTGGTGCTTTTTTGCGACTTCCTCAGAGGGTGGACTGATGCCCGCCCAAAGCCGATCCAGGTGACGCTGGGGGAGTTGACAGAGGAGTTCAAAATGCGAATGAATGAACCAGATGAGGCACCCGCGTCATTCAATCAGGAGCAGCTGCGAATCAACGCACAATTATTTGAAGCCATGCCAAGAACGAATGAGGATGTTTCTCCCGGAAAAGTTTCTCTCGGAAGCTAACTCGGGAGGATATAGAGTGGGGAAAGCGCCACATTCTGAAGCATCTTTCGACAGCATCGGGAATTGATGATTTCTCGTATGACGATATCATGGAGATCCCGAACGACAAGCTACAGGGTCTGCTACAAGCTGTGATTGACAAAAATATTTTCCCCTCAAAATGGTTGGCGGCACTGGTGGCGGGGATTCTCAAAGATAGGAAGGACCCAACGAAGTCTGCCAGTATTGGAGTGCTGTCTCCTGAAATTCTTGACGCTACTCATTGATCGGCGTGTTAAAGAGTACGCCACAGTCTGGGATGCTCGGACCCTTTATATGGCTCGCGTTGATCCATACCTCATATCGGCCGCAGATATATGCTCAGACGTTGTCAAAAGCCAGAGGATTGAGTGAGAATGTCGGAAAAACAGCCTGATGCTTGCAACAGATTTATACTGAATACGACCTTACAACGGTATATATTGTATCCGCGGTGTGGATTATATTGGATCGTAAGTTGGTACAACCCATCTAAATATATATGTGCAGTTACGAGGTCGTGAAATCTGTATGGTGGTTTACAACGGTTTAAGGTGGCTTTATAAGCCAAGCCTTCGGTGAACTCTTGGCTGGAGATTGGGCACTCAGGATTTTTGGGGCAGTGTTTGCAGCGCGTGAGTCTCTTTGCTTTTGCAGGTAGTGGTGGGGCGAAGGACTCAGAAAGAGAGCTGCCGGGCATGTGATGGTGGATCAACGTAAGTAATCTGCATCGCTTTCTCGCTTAGCAGTGATTGACACTACTTCGACGTCTTTGCTCTTCTTCAACTCTCACTCTCGCACCGTCCCGAGGGCCCGCCACCCTTTGCCATTCGGACCCCGAGCCAATCCCTCTCTTTCCACGACCTTCAGTGACTACAAATACCAGTCAGATGTTATGCACAGGTTTTTGTGGAGCGAATGTGGGGCCTGTGAGAGCTTCAACATTTATGACGTGAGTTTGTGGGCATTGTGGAGCCATGGCTCCGCACGAAAACAAATCCCTCTTCTCTCCCACCACCACCAACCTGCTCAACAAACACTCTACTTGACTCTAGCTACCACCAAGAATGGCCCGGCGCAATCGCTCACACACCCTGAGCTCCCCCGAACAGCCTAACACTCCGACTTGTGCTTCCGAGCGATGCACACCTCTGCGTAAGAACCCTATGACTGGTGGCTCAGTAAGTGCTTCTTTCTGTGTACCCGCCAGCGCTGATATTTTAAGTTTATGGACGGCATGGATGGCGAGCGCGGGCAAGCTCTCTTAGTAAGGAGTGGTCGGACTGCTGGAGGGAAGGTCCCGGATGCCTCAAGCGAAATGCGTGGAGCAGATGTACAGGATCAAACGTACTTCTCCGGGAATGATTCAGCGAACGCCGCCGTCCTCGTGAGTCCCCGCACACTCTTATTCTTATCTCATTATTTCCAGGCTATATGGTTGCACTCGACCGATGTTGAACTTGTCCAAATTAGCAACCAGACTGAGATCAACTACGCTAAACGGTACGAGATCTACCTGGCGCAGATCTGTCATAGGCTGTTGATGATGCGCCTTTTATGCCATCGGTACGTCGTTGTTAACATCCCAATCCCTATTCTCATAATCACCCTCCAGTCCTTGCATCAAGGTCACTCCGCCGCTCACGGATCGATGCCGCAGGCTTCGAGCCCAGGCCGACAAACGAGCAGCAGCGGTCTCCAACGCTGCCGTCGCCAATTCGACCAGCACCAAACGCTAAGCGTAACCATAGCGGTGGAGGCAAGAGTGGGCATGCATGTCGACAGCGATGACGATACACGAGTCGAAATGTAACCCAGCTACAGTCTAAGTAGCGTAGCTGCAATATAATTTTTTTTTTCGCTCTTATTGTGTGCCCGGCTGTAACGGTTTATGACTCAATATGAGTGGTCATACCTACATATGGCTCTTGTACGGTTATTACAACTATGAAATGGTATTCAGTGGGTTGTAATCCTCAAATGGTTTAGACATGTCCGTTACAATGTAAGGAATGGAATCTGACCTCGTAACAGTTTACAACGGTTTGCATTCCGTTGTGCGCAATCCAGGATTTTTCCGACAAAGCGGTTCAGCATCATTATCTGCGACGCATGTTGGGACTGACCGAACGGAGTGTGACTGCAGTGTTATTCTCAGAAACTGGATTGGAGCCTATCTTGTATCGCTGAGGAATCTTACTACTGAATCTCAGACACTTGGCTGACCTGGGTGAGGACCATCTGGTTAAGAACGGGCGACTTGACTCCCTGGAATTGAACGACAGTCCAAAATGTCGTGGGTGAATGACATTGTCATAGTGCTGTCATAGCTCCCAATTCCAGTTTATTGGGATGTGAAGGAGCACTCTGCAATTCTTCCAAAGGCGATAGATGGTTTGTTGGAAGGTGTGAAACACTCAATGGAATCAATGATATATATGGAGCTGACCGCATATCACGAACTCGTGACCTGCTGCCTGATCGGTTGGTAATGGTTGATGGCAAATGGACACACAAAGTAATGGCATTCAGGTCGTATCTGTGCGGTCGGAACTGCAAACACAGGATTGCATTGACACATCATCATGCTGGTCATGTACTGGAAATGGAGCATATGTGGTGGGCGGAACGGTATAAGGATCCGGTACCAAAAAGTGGCACCTCTGCCGATTCTGCAAAGATCATCTTGAGGATGCAATTCACACGATGTTCGTCTGCAAGCATGTCCCGGTCGTTGCAATCAGAACTGTGTTTTTCCAGAAATTGTTTGCTGAACACCCAGAGCTGTGGGACTCTATGATGATCCTGGCCTCCTCTTCAAGGATCTTTTGGTCAAGGAAGATATTGTCAGACTCCTGGGAGAATTGGTATATGAGAGTTTCGAAATTTTCTACAGTGAGCCGATGCTGGTCATCAACCCAGCAATATACACCCCCCCCATAAGCGTGGAAAAGAGCTTTGAGCCAGCCATTTCACTACTCTTTTTCTTACTTTATTTCTTCTTTTTGTAACTACTTTTGCATGCGTGCCCAAAGGGACTGTTGAATCAACAGTGCCGAGACGATCCTGGTTGCTGGGGAGTTCAAATTTGATTCCGGAGAATTGGAACTGGTTTTCCACGAGGTTAATAACCGGCAGCCTGCCTGCTTTTGTCCGAGCCAGGCCGGGGATATTATTGGTAGCTTAGGTTTTCCGACCCCCTTTGGTAGTACATGTGTTCTACGTATTGATGCTTAACTCTTAGCCTACAAAATGTTATGATGTCATATGTAGTAGACTGACTGTTCCAGTTGTGGGACTGCGTCAGTATAATACACCTCCTCCTCCTCCATTTGCTCGTATTCGGCTACATCATCTGATCTTGTGGCTCATGCATTTTTTTTTTCTCGCAAATTTATGGTCCATGCAGTTGTCGGAATGAAGTATTGCTTTGTGGACTAAACATCAAGCAAAATGAGGAAAATATTCCTCAGTATCTGGTGCACACTGCAGATCAGATGATGTGGCCAAACACGAGCAAGTGGTACCGAGCTGATTTCACTGGTTGCACTAATGGCAAGCTAACGGTTGCCCCCTGCTTCGACCGAAGTGGTGGGGTGTTTCGTGCCTCACTGTGCTCTAGACTTCTATGACTTCAATTCATGTGTCCACGCCCTCCGCGCTTGAGCTCATCGGCCTCCTACATAAATATGTGACCATGTCCGTTCCACGCGTTGTGTGTCGTCGACCCCGCCACCATCTTGCCTCCTGGCTTGGTTTTTTGCTCTCTATATGGCTCACGACGATGCGACACAAACTACTGTCCTTATTCGAAATTTTCAAGTCCTCTAGCATGGGGGAGACCCCGCAGACCCCCCTTGACACTCGCTGCTAGGTCCACTGCATGGTGTGTCTGCTCACCACAGAGGCCCACTCCGTCAGGCTCAGCAAATATTAACTGTTCTTTAACGAAATGGCTCCTCGGCTGTGCCCTTTCCCATATATCCATGCTCTTTTGCTCTTTCTCTACTCCTCGTCTCTGCTTAGCTCCATCTGTCCTCAATTGCCCTTGCTTTTACAACTGCCCCACTGACCTTTGCTGCTCCATCTGGCCAAGTCACCATTGTATTTCCATCCCCACCATGTTCCTGGACCCCATTAGGTCCGATGTCTGTTCAACTTCCCCCATTTCTTCAACTGTTCACTGCCTGAACTGTGCCGCAGTATGCACAGTCCAAATTCACTTGGCAGACCAGCCCGCAGTTCTCGAGTCGCAGTTCATCACAGCAACTGCTGCCTGGGCCACAGCTCATTTCCATTATAGTAGATCTGGCGCAATGTATGTTTCCAAGCATAAATAGCACAGTTTTCTTGACCCAAAGCCCTGCACTTTTTGCTCACCCTCCTCAACTATCCTCAAAACTACTGGGCTCAAATTCTGCTTATTGCTGTACTATGGCTCGGGCCCCATCCGGATCTGTCGGCTTCCACTGTATTCGTTTTGTCGCTTCTCTGCGGCATTCAATAGTTCATGAAGGATCAATATTCAACCAAGCTCTGCTGAAAATTGGACGTAGTTCTGAACTCTCACGTTGGGCTCAGCTTTAAGACCACCCAATCAATTCCTACGTTTTGTTTGCACGGTCTGGTCTTCAACACCTTCCTCGCATTAATCTCGTTAATACTATGGAATCGGAGGTGTGGTGATCTGAACCCAGCCCAACAACTTCTATTCAATCTCCTTTCGGTGAAATCTCCAAAAGTTGAACAACTCAATCTTCTATTTGCCATCTCACAGTCTGATCCACCTGAAATGCCACAGTTTTTTTCAAACTGCTGTGACCAGAGTATGTTACCAAGACAAATTGGTGTAGAAATAAGGTGTGCATTCCACTTGAGCTCCCTGAGGTAAAAGAAGGTGGGTTACAATCCCACAGCTGCCCGGGATTCAAACCATTGGGTAATCCATCTAGCTAATCTTTGTATTCCTATCCTACACTCAGGGCTGTTTTCATCATTCTGACTTCAAGTTGGAGCATTGTAAGTACTCACAACTTGAATAATATCTATTTTATTATAATCCGAGTTGCTGGAGCAAAGCGGTGGCATGTCTTGTTATTTCACAACAGGTTCATGTTACAGCTTATTCCATGCTCTCAGACATTTAAATCTGCCATGAACTTCCGAGTTGCACTAATGCGCACTCACAGTGGCAGTTCATCAAGGAATGTAGGTTTCGGCACCAGGTAGGCATTCATTACTGAAAAATAGGTGCTCAGATGTGATAATAGGTGTTTGACACTTCACACCAGGGGCAAAGACTGAGGCATATGATGACTGTATGCGTTAAACACATATGGTCCGCATATGAGGGTGACATTTGCATGAGATCGAACAAAGATCTTTGTCGGATCTTGAAGAAGTCGTAACTAGGGGCTACATAATGGGGAACTGCAAATGTGAGACATAGATTCAGAATAGTTATAAATAATAATTAGGCTGGAGGAGTTTATGTAGCTTATGTGGATGCTTTGGTTGCACCAGCCGCGACTCGGCCACAGATGCTGTCTGCACTCTGCGAAGCGACAGCACGATGCGGTTGCATCAGAGTCATGCCCGTGTGACAACTCAGAGCCATGCCAGATTTGTGCTCACATTTGGGCACTCACACGGTGGGTGCTACACAGTGGTGCGCCATGCACCTCTTGCACGCACTACATGCACCACCCAGTGGCCCGGCCTGTGCCCCGCATACACACTGCAGGCACCACTCAGTGGCCCAGACCACGCCCCACATACACACTGCAGGCGTCAGCACAAGAGCCCACCCACACACTGTCTTTGTTGGGCTATGACTGCATCCGTGTGTTGTTTGTGTCGGGACTGCACATGGGCTTGGCAACCATGTTTATGAAGGCCTGCAAACTAAATGGTAAACAGTTCGAAAACATTTGCAAATGTTTGTAAACATTTAAAAACAAATATATTTGTCTAAATATATGTATTGGGTGTGGAAGACCACAGTTTTGACTTGAATAAAGAAAAGGTCTCTTACCATTTGTGAGCTCCACACATAGTTCCCACAGCATGTTGGCCTGCATTGATGGGTGGGCTTCCCCAATGTAGGCATACTGCCATTGGCAAATTGAAGTCCAAGATGCCTGGAGTCACCACTGAAGCGAGTGTAGCAGAAACGCGACTCCGAGGGGAGCCCAAGTGAATTGATTTGAGGTACGTGGTAAGGTATCGTAGAGTAAAGGAGGGCGGTATTGTGGAACCGAGGAGTGGAGGGAACAGAGTGAGGTGAGGGAGGAGCCAGAAAACCGGGGTGTACCTACGGTACTATATAACTCGGGTAAGAGGTAAATGAAATGAAATGGGTGGGCAAGAGCATGAAACTAGTGGACACGTGAAGAGTTAGTTTCTGCGAATCCGAAGCTGACACGCCGAGAATCTCGTACCTAGCAACGCATGAAGAGACATGCGAGCGGCAGCTCGATAACTTCCACGGTGCACTAAAAGATTCTACAACTAGCTAGACAGGTCTCAGCCTGGTTGCGTAGAGTACGAGGCCGCGGGCGTATGTACTTGGATAGTTCTGCAGCTAACGGTCGACGTGACTGCAGTTGATCCGAGTGAGTTCGTGGGTTTCCCGCTTAGAATCTGAGCCAGAAAATATCTCGGGTCAGACTCCTGAAAACCACACGAGCAGTTCCCTCGGGGAACTTACCTAGGACGAGCGAGTGCAAAGATTGAGGTGTGTGCTCAAACTTCGCTTCCCTTCCTAAATACGAGCGGGGGGAGGACCAAGCGCGAAGTGACACACAAGGGTGGCTTGGCTCTCCTTGTGCTTGTTTGGGCCCCAGCTGTGACGCACCAACCCGGCCCATCGAGGACCAAGCACAGTATGTTAAACATGCTGGGGTTGGTGAAAACAAAGCAGACCCGGCGATCAGAGACTCGGGAAAATCCCAGTCGATCGCCAGGCTGATTGCCTGCGTGTGAAGTCGGTGCACGGGCTGATTAGACTCGAGTAAACATTCTTTTTAAACACCATCAATTGAAGTCTCAGTCATAGCTACGTAGTTTTTGAATGAATTTGAATAGTAAATTAAGGTATAAGGTCAGTACAAAATCCCTGCAAATATTATCGTTTAAAACCACTAGGGGTGCTCAATTCTTAACTCGCCTGTCCTGTCCTGTCAAATAATTAATTAGTATTTGCTCGGGACAAACAAATTTCAAACTCTGCCACGCTGCGGGACAACCCCTCAGCAACAGCCTCTGGGTCGGCTAAACAGCGAGTAACCCAGCGAGAACCCCAACCAGGATAAACACGATAGACGCTAATAGCTTGTGTGTTCCCCAAGCAGTAGGACCAACCCTATGGGGTCCTCTCTAGAAGGCCGTATGTCGTAGGTTAGGATGTGAGGCAGAACCCGGAACGAGTCGAAGAGGGAGTGATATCCACTCAGGTATAAAACCCAGGGCGTGGATGCAACCTGTAATACAATGTAGAGGAAGCAGGGCAGGGTGGAGACAATGCCTATGTCAAGCCAAGGTAGAAGCCTGAGATTACACGAGGTAGAATCTACTGTACATGGAGATTCCACCGAGCTTATATAGGCTTCAAATAAATTAAAGTGATTGCAGTCAATCACGATCAGTTCCTGTACCACAGCATTAAGGAACATTAATGCTGATACTCCTGGACTCCTCTGTGTCTGTTTCCGTGGTGTCGGAGGACTTAGGAGACCCGATGTTCGGGTTTCCTAATCCTTAACATCATCGTCTCCAGTGGTTCCAACCCCAATCGGTTTGCAACCAGTCGTGTACTTTGTGTACACTTCTGTGTCAGCTGTGGTGTGTCCGGGGACTAGGATCTGTCTGTACGGGTTCCTAGTTCCTAACATCTTCTGTATTCCGTGGCGCAGCCTCCCCCCCGCTAAGACATGTCTGTATCCATACGGACACGCCGCGCGAAAAAGTAGAACCTGGGTGATTCATGACACAACCCCTCGTTGTTTCCTACCTCTAGCATGCTGCTCAAGCGGTATAAATGATCAATAAATTCCTGAATAAGTTCCTGGGCCAAAGATCTGCACAGAGAAAATTACATGGCATTTGTTAACAAGCTGAAAATGTTGGGAAGACAAACTGAGTGCAACTTGATGAGATAAGTTTTTCTTGCCCACAATAGATCCCATACCGTCTATGCATTTTAGCTCTGTGGCACTACTCAAATTCAGTGAATGTGGGGCAGAAGACCGGCTAGTGGGCCCCCGGAAGTTCTCAGGCTTGGCGGAGTTTGAAATTTGTTTGTTCCGAGCAAATATTGATTAATTATTTGATGGGACGGGATGGGCAAGTTAAGAATTGAGCACCCCTATTTGTAAATTGTTTGCAAAATGTTTACCGGGGCCTGTAAACTAAGAGGATTATTAATCTGTTTACAAACATTTAGAAACATTTAAAAATGGAAGCAGTTGGAGCCTTACGCACAGGATGACCATCAAATCACCCTGCAAATACACAATACTATCGGTTTTTGTGAACTCTCTGCAAGATCCCACGAACATAGACCATGAAATGGTACAAACCTTATATTCCTCAATCAATTGCAGCACCCACTGCCCCAGAGATTAAGACTTCGATTTACTGAATATTGTCAGTGATATCAGCTCAGCAGATTAATCATGGCCCCAAATCACCATGAGGCCTAATTAAATCCTGGCCCCAATTTTTGGGGCCACTATGTATCTGGATTAATCTTGTAGTAGTACAGGCTGGATGTATGTAGAATTGATCTAGACACCCCAACCCCTGTGATTAACCTCAAAGGCCATGATTAATAGGTGTAGCGACATGTAGATTAATCTTGTGGTAGTACATAGGATTAATCTGGACACCCAAGCAGCCCCGCGAAAGGCCACGATTAAATCTGTACCATCAGCTAGATTGAATCCCCCAAGGCCCTGATTAAGTCTCCAAGGCCCGCAATCAAGTCCTGTGTTTAATCACATTGCAGGTGCATTTAATCCTGCAATGTAATTAAATTACCAAGGGGCACATTGAGATTATCTGTGGTCACAGGGATTAATCAGGTTTGACCTCCCGAGATTAAATAGGGATGTTGCGCAAAAGCCGCATGGGCCACATGTGGCTTTTGTGCATTGCACAAAGCCGCTGTGTTGGCATTTTTTTTTTGAACTTTTGTCAGCACTATTTAAGTACCCTAAACATAGTATTTAGTGCCTATAGCTAGAATTTGTGTTCTGTGATATGCCGTGGTAGTAAGTGTGGGAAAGCCGTGGGTTGACGGCATCAACTGCTGTCTTTGTCTTTCACACCACGCCTCTCAGGATTTTCCCACACTTGTTACCACAGTGTTGGGATTAATAATGCAGCTCGGCCTTCGGGCAATTGATTGATAAGATCATTAGTAATACAGACAGTGGTAGATACACGTAGAATATTCTAGTTACAACTTTTGTAGTATATAAGCTCACAGTACTATCCTGCTAGAGCATCTGATTGCTCTAAAGCAGCCTTCTAACCAAAAGTGCTATTGCAATCTTACCTTACCTCTTCCATCTAATCTGCCCTCCTTGCTATTATTACAACACACAGCGTATCACAGAACAAAAATTCTAGGCAGTAAATACCATGTTTAGGATACTTAAATAGTACTGATAAAAGTTCAAAAAAAAATGCCGACACAGCGGCTTTGCGCAATGCACAAAAGCCACATGCGGCCCATGTGGCTTTTGCGCAACGTCCTTAATACCCTTACCTGTACCTCTGGATGGAGATTTCAAATTATTTTATGCTCAGTAGCATCTAACAACCACATCACTGCATTCCGAGGTCCCGTAGACAGACCCGGTTTACGTGAGCCGACGTCAGTCATATGAGTAAACAGAGTCTGGTCTATCCCATGTAGACTATTTTTGGTTTACCTGGGCCTGTGGCTGGTCTACATCCGTCGACCAAGGGTAGACCATGCCTGTCTACCACTGCCCCTGCATCCAGGGATTCCCCGCTGCCCTCTGCCACCTGCTCTGGCATCTCGGTTGATCTTGGGCTGTGTGTTGCCACCAATTAATAGTATTAATATCATCCCTGAATTCTTGTTTTGGAGGCTTCTCCCGTCTGCCCTACAGATCCTGCTCATGCCCTGGCATGATTCAGTGGCTCTCCGTCATTTCTCTCTCTCTCTCTCTATTTCAGTCTTTCTTTGAGTCTCAATGAGCCGCCAAACTGGGCCGTCGCGCAGTGCGATGGCCCCTCAACAACACCAATTGCACGAGGCTAAGCGGAGACAGCAGTGATCACAGTCCGCTGATGGTAATGCCCAAACATCAGAGATCACATCATGATCAACTGTCAAGCATTGGCAGCAACATTTCAGTCGCAATTCAGTCCGACACACCTCGACCCAGGTTCCGCAAACAAGGCTAAGAAACACAACCTGCCAGCGAGGGGTGTCGACACATGTAGACAAGGTTGGTCTAGCTCGAAGTCTGTCTATGTCTACCTACAGGGGTAGACAACCCTTGGTCTACAGACCCTAGGAATGCAGTGATAGCTGTAGTCTCTCGTAGACAGACAATATAACAAACTTGTGCTTGTGAACTCGCATGTTATAATATAGCTGTTAATAACACCTGTTGGTTATTGTCCCGGGGGCGTGGAATATCTAGCATAGCATAGCACCTGCTATAAATTATAACACATCACTAGCTTCTCGGACTCGAAATAATCCGTGACAGGTGAATAGAAGTATTGCTATAAATCAGACATCTTACATCGACTCCGTGCTGCAGCACTTCAACATGGAAGCCTGCAAGCCTGCCGCTGTTCCTATGAACCCGAATATCCAAACCGTGACCAATGCCCTACCGTCCCGTAAGAAAATGCGAACATGCAGCGGCACCCATATCGAGCTCTTGTTAGCTCTCTCATTTGGATCACTACCACGTCACGTACGGAACCTCGCATATGCCGCAACGGTTCTGTCACGATTTAATGACAACCAGTGTTGGCACGTCAGTGACCCGGAGTGACTCGTCGATTTTGCTAGTCACTGACAAGTCACCGACTAGTCGACAGGCCGCGCAGCTGACCTGACCTGTCAAACCTCGGCTAACTCGGCTAACGCTAACCGAGCGACTAGTCCCACGGTTGCAACAGCATATCATCTAATTATTTGCAGCTTCATTTCCGTGTTCCCTTCAGGGTTTTCAGCGAATTGGACGAACCTTCTTGATCCTTACTATGTTTATGGACCAGTGGGCAATGAGGCACACACATTTATATATGCTGTCCCGCTATTCTTGAAGCATAACTCCCCCTCTCACCTCGCAAGCCTTTCTAACTTCGACCCTACTTGCCTGCCATGATTGGCTGGTACCGTACATACTTTGAGGAACATCCACTCAAAACAACTGATCCTTCACATGTCCCAAACAGCTGGAGGGAAACTCCATGATCTGTAAAGCAGGAGGCCGTATTGCGTGGTTTTTAGTGTAGGATCTATTTTGTACATTTATTTCATGTTTTCCGTGTACCAATACACACATCACTTGCGCTAGAAACAGCCGTTTACGGCTCTGTGAATCGTTTGGCCGTAGCACTACCTAATTTGGATTGACAGGTCGGCAGGTCAAGCCACTCAAGTGACTTGACTGACGTGACTTGCCGACTTTTCGGCTAGTCACTGACTAGTCAGTGACTTGGCCAACACTGAATGACAGCCCCGGACTTGTGCATTGGAATGCCGCCAAACGTGTTCTACAATATTTGAAGTGCACACGCACCTGGAGATTGAATTATGGGGGAGATTCGGCTGGCAGAGAGTAGACGGTTATGCAGATGCAGACGGCATGTCCCTGGCAAATCGCAAGGCGATTTCTGGGTATGCTTTCCTCATTGACAGCGGGGCTGTTTCATTTCGGAACTATTCACCTCACTTACCGGTCCCCCTCACTATCTACGACGATAACCAATATGCACTGGCACTTGTTCATGCAGAACTCGGTCAATTCCACGCCCGCACCAAGAACATCGATATTCGTTATCACTTCATTCGCTATGCTATCCAAAACGGCGCCATTCGACTCGTCTATTGCCCTACAGATGAAATGCATGCGGACACACTTACCAAGCACTGCCGAACGCAAAGGCTAAGCATTTTGCTCACGGCCTTGAACTTATTCCAGCTTGAGGGGGGGTGTTGGATTCAAGCTAGTAAGCCCGTACTGACCGACCCATTCACGGTTGTCTCGGCCTCGACCCCATCGCTTACCGACGTACCGACCATATATTAATCAACGGGACTCATTCGAGTTCATTCTTAATTCCTACTATGCTTTTACCTTGTTCTCAGTTCGTCCTGACTCCCAAGTAGCTATCTTTGTTTTTACTGTATGTAAGCTTGTAATTACTTCGAATACAATGTGCTTTCTCCCCAACATCTCGTTCTATTTGGGGTAAGGTCAAAGAATACCTTCGCAACGACACGCTCAATGAGAACATGCCAAAAGTGTTGGCCTCAGTGAAAATAGCCACAATAGGGCGTTGGGAGCACCGGATGGTTCGGTGGATTGACGCTTACCAAGGCCCGAAATTAAACCTTGAGCGGAGTTTAAAAGGCTTCGGACGGACAGACACGCTAATTTTATAAAGAGAGTGATGTCGAACCAGCATATGCGCACGATCGAATCGGGGTCTTGGTACGCCAACAGATCGCTGGGATACGGTCGTCAATCCAGTCGCAAATTTAAACCGGAACTTGAAGTGACGCCACCACAGGCCGCCACGTCAACGTTCTCCTCGGCTGCTGTTCTAATTTTGCCAGGCGCTTGCCCAAGATCTTCATGTTGCGTATAAAGCCTGCATATCCTCCGTTCTGTCTGACTATGCCGGCCAGCGCGCAATTCCAGAATATGCACAGCTGTCTCCCTCCACGACATGAGCAGCCACCAACCTTCCTTGCCTATCGCATGTCTGATACTCAAATCATCAAGCCCTCCGATATTAGAATAAGCGCCGAGGGAACAAGGATCGCCTTCAACAGCAACATGGACAGGCTGTCGTACGTTTGACAAGGATACCATCCGTGTGAGTCGATGTGACATTGGTCCGAGAGATTCAGGGGATGCCGGGTTGTGGCGTGGCGTAGTGGCGATGTGGGCGGATGTATTCAAGATGTACTACACCCTACAGCCTGCCACGTTACGGTAGGGGACCAACCTGTGCTACGATATATTATCCTGAGTCTATTCCGCTCAGGTCGTAGCAGGTCGTAGCAGTTAGCCAAAACAGAATGTCAATAACCACGTAACTGTCCGGGTCGTCAACATTCAGGAAACAACCAACATCATTTATCAGAGAACGTCAAGAACCACGTAACTGTCCGGGTCGTCAACATTCAGGAAACAGCAAACATCATTTATCAGAGGTTAAAAGCATTGCGCACCCCATGTTTCTGCGATACTTTCCCCAATGCTCTCCCTAAGTGCCCTACCCTGTCTCTTGTTGTTCACAAGCCTTCTATCGGGAGTCCATTGTGCAAAGGATGATGAGAGTCGTTCAGTGGCACTCCTGACTCCCGTCTTGCCTCTCAAACAACAGCAAGTCCAGCCTCGAGAGAAGGTCATCAGGGGTCTGTTGCATTCTCGCCAGGACCTGAGTTGCGATCCTGGATACGGGTTGTGCCCCAACCTAGGATGCTGCCTAATTGGAGAGGAGTTGCTGTTCAGGTTTGCGAAACACTTTTCATGTATTACTGTGTTGTTTATCATCGTGTAGGGGGTGGCTGCTGCGCTATAGGGTATGTTTCCAGTACATTGGTAGTGTTAAATTCCCGGTGCTAATCGTTGACCTATGTAGCTATTACTGCGTTGCAACGGGCTGCTGTCCTGAGGGAGAGACCTGCGGTACACGCACCCGAAAAACTCCTGTCGGTGCGATTGCGGGGGGAGTCGTTGCTGGAGTTTTCCTGCTCGCTAGCGGCATATTTATCCTTATCCGTCGTCGTCGTAATCGCACTCAACCGCTGCCTGCCTATGGCACTGGCATTCTCGTCACGCCGACGCCCGCAGAGCAGAAGCCCGACTCGGCGTATTCCCCGTCCCAAGTCCAAGCAGTTACGCTGCCAAGCAGTGTGGGCGCGATGTCCCAGAACCCGGCCGGAGGGTATTCGCCGCACCAGGTGGTCCACCCAGCGCCTTCGTATTCCACCACCATTTCGCCGGCGGTGCCCCCGAGCCTGCACGGACCATATTCGCAGCCTGGGGTGACCTACGGCGGCGCCTGCACTTCCCACCACCATTTCGTCAACGGGAGGCACCCAATCCACCGACGGCCGGGCAGCTGATGCACGAGGTGCCGTAGGGAGGATTGCCATCGGTTGGTTCTGCGGCGGGAAACGGGGCGTTGGGCGGCTTCGTACAACGGCGAAATACCAGTGTTGCACCAGCAACAGGTCGCTCCGTAGTCGCAAGGCCTGCGAGATGAGGAGCCGCTGGTGCCATTCGATTTCCATTATTAACTATAGGTCATTGGTATGAATATGTCAGTATATCACTATAATTGTTGTACAGAGCATTGAAAAGTCTTACGAGATTCTCTTTCTCGACATCCTAGCCACTTCTGTTTCCTCAATTGAGCTTTTCCCCACCTCTGAGTTGTCTCCAGGCTCAAAGGCCACCAGAAACTGGGCACTCGACGTCTAATTCTTGTGATCGTTATGGGCTAACCAGAACGTCTGGCGCCTGCTATTTGCTGCCGTCTCGGACGGAAAGAGGACGAAAAAAAGGGCAAAGAAAGTGAATGGACATATGTATAACCAGGAAGGCGGATGTCAAATACTCACGGGTGAGATCCCTACCTTCTCGTCTTTCCCTTGTGGCCACATCTCCCTTGAGGATCAAAAAATGCGGTCAAGATGTTCGGTTTCAGTAACTCAAGTGCCGTCCTTCAAGCCATCCCTCGTCCTAGAGCAGGCGGTGATGAGCCAGTGCCCTCAAAACGTACAATTTGTACTGCTTCCCACATATTTACTACACCGGAAATTCATCGATTCTCTCAGGGATCTGCCACCCTCAGCCATCGCTCTGCATCTTGCTTACCTCCTTTCCAGCCGGAAGGTCCATGGTCTAAGCATGAATTTGGGCTTCTGTTGCGCACCATATGGCCGCGCTCCATCTCGCCACATTTAGTGATCCCCCTCTATTCTCTCTGTTTGGTACGCCATGCGCCGACATTCGCTGGGAGGCGCAAGGATACCTTGGTTCATTGGTTCCATGAAACGTCCTTTTGGAATTAAAGCCACACACTGGATATTCAGCAATAGATCCTCGGCAAACGTGCGGGGAATTCATTCAGAATCTACAAGGATTTAAAAACAAGTCTATAATTACTGTATGTAATTGGGTACGAATTTATCTTGTCGGTACCAGGGCAAGGAACAGGTACACTGATTGTGGCGTTGGTGCGCGGGTGCAAACTCATCCGCCAACACGTCCATGAGACGCCAGTCCGGGCACGATCTCAGGTGAAGCCTCTGAATTCATCTTCGCTGGCTTTCCTACTTTGACCGGGCGCTCTGTACTGCCAAGACGTTACCTTCTGGGTACAAATCTCGCAGGTGCTTTATGTATCTCGCCTATTTTTGAGTACCCCCTCTCTCTGAGCCTGTAACCGCCAAGCATGTCCTCCTGGAAACGTGTCCGTCCCCAACCAATTTCAATATCCACAATTTTCAAAACACGAATTATGATTGTCAATGCCAGCTGACAATGCGACATCCCCAATTTTTTCGAACCCAGGTCCAATAATTTAGTCATCGGGCCTCCAATACTGGAACGAAAGCTGGCGAAAAAATACAGCATTCACTCCGTTCCGACCTTCAGCAGATGGACCTTGGCTAGGTCCAGCTACGTTTGTATACCTCCGTCCACTGAGGTACACGGGGTTTGTCTATGGGACATAGTCAGATGGTTGGGTACGTCCAGGTACCCTGGTATACATCACGTATTAGACAGGTTGTGCAAAAGCCGCACAAGCCGCATGCGGCTTCATGCGGGATTTTGGCATTGTGCAAAGCCGCAGGGAGGATTTCAATATCCCGAACCCATAAACCCACCGGAAATGACTCATACAAATATCATTTCGAATGTTCTATCCATGCGGCTATCCAATCAGATCCAGCGAATATAATGATTTGTCCTTGAGTTTCCGTGTTGATTCCACAGCACCTACAAACTGAATAACAAATGGAACAGCTATCCCATAGTCTAAAATACTTCCCTCCACTCAGCAGGTCCACTGAAAGCTCGACCCTTCCTAGATGAACTCGGAAATCTCTGCGGCTTTGCACAATGCCCAAAGCCGTGTGCGGCTTGTGCACAACCTGTCTATTGTCTACGCCATGTAGACAGGTAGATGCGTGAGTCGACCATTTCTACTCACCGGTGCTCATTAGTGATTTTCCGGCCTTAGCCTGGCCTGAAAGCCATAGCTTTTACTCGGCTTGGAGTGGCCTTGTGGTACTTTTCTGCAGATCTGAATGGTAGAAAAACCGGTGAAATGACATCTATGCAGTCCATGTGAGAGCACTTTGGTGTGGCTTTTTGGCTCGGCTTTGGCCTAAGAGAGAGTCTGGGCGGACCAAAAGCCACGCCAGGTCAAAATTTTTGGCCAGTAATATCGGGGCCCTAATGGGGAGCCTGTTGCAATATTCATTAATCGGTTTTTACTCAACTGAAACTTCGTGGGTTATTACTAACCCCTCTGGCAACCCTTTCTGAGATATTACAACCTTCTGAATTTCCTATGGATCCTCCACAAAAAATTACAGAATGGCAAGTCCTTCTGAACAGGTGAGCCCTATATTCAACTAGGGAGCCTTGCCATTCTGGGGTCTAAAAAACTATTTGCCCGTCGGTCTTGGCTGAAACCAAGTACCTAGACCCCATCCTATTATCGATTCAACCATTCTCCCACATTCTCACGAAAAACGCCAGATTATTGACCATTCTGCAGCTCAGAAACCCTCGGGGCTCTGAAAGTTGATTTTACGACACCACCCTGGCAGTTCCTGTCCACTTTTAAACGATGCCTACACCATGTATTGTATGATCTAAAGCCCTCCTTCTGCTCTTCAAGTTCATATCTAAATCATATTGTCATGTCTAACACTGCGGCTGCAATCCTTTTTCTTTGCCTGAACCCATCAAAATTTGGCGCTTTGACCGCGGTCTGATGCCATCAAACCACCTTCAGGTGGGCCCACCTGACAACGTCATCGCGACAAGTCACTTAAAAAACCTGCACGGTAACAATTTAACAACTTCGGGCACCTCGAAGACCCACCTCCCACCTCGCCCCGCAAGACACCCGCCACCGCCCACACCCGTGAAGAGCTGCCCCGCTCTTGTTTGCGCCTCATTCCCGCCTGCCCATCATCCCCTTGTCCCATCAGCCGCCCCACTCCTTTCCCTCCACTACTTGCTTCCTGGCAATGCCGCCCCGTGTTCCTGTGCCTGCCGCCCCGCGTTCATGTGAATGCCGCCCCAGCGCATTCACATACCTCCCCCCACCTCCCCGTCAGATAATTCCGCCCCCCGCCTTTTGCACTGTCCCCAGTCCCACTCCCTTTGCAAGCCCCGCACACATCTTCTTCCTGCGGCCTTCCCCGCGCGCTCATTCCCATCCCTTTCAGTTACTTCCGCCCCATTTCAACCCTCTTACTCCGACCTTGTACCGCCCAGTGCTGCAGTTCTGTACCCATCCCGCCTTTCCTCGGTTCACCCGCTCCGACCATAGCGCGCGGATCAAGCGGCTGGGCACCGGCATCATGCTTCTTGTCCGCTACCACCACGTTGTCCCCCGACCCATCTCAACGCTCCCTCCTCAGCCCGGACTCCTCCCCTGCACGCACTTCTTTGTTCGTCATCCACTTCCCGCCGTCGCCTCTACGCTTCCCCGCACCCAGTCCCATCACCGCTGACTCCGTACTACATGCGTTCTTCAATCTCAATGCACGCACCGGCAAGTACATCGATCCTCCATTCTGATTCCTCTTTCTTCATCCTGCCCGAGGCTCATCCCACAAGGCGCCGTCTGTGGAACGACGCCTGCTCGCCCGATTTCAAGCAATGTCGGTCTCCCATTCTCCGCTTCCACTGCATTCTCCATCAAGCCTCCAACCGCTGGCGCATGTTTCGTCTTTTATTTTCTTCGTAGTTTTTCATTGCACCCCGTATCACCGTGGTGCTCCGGGCATTCAGGGACGACCATCGCCGAAGGTTACTCAAGGGATAGATTCTTTTCGCGCACAATCTATGCAAGATTTATCTTCCGGCAATATACGACTCAACTCCCAATCTATTCAGGATCTATCCTCGGACAATATGGACTCAACCCACCGCCCCAAACTGCTCTCTCGGTCGCATCACATCCATGGGCCCGCCTGCACGACAGGCACCATTGGCAATATATGAGCTCCGCCACCCACTCTCCTTGGTCCTTTGAACCCAGCCGATCGCCTCGGCCCACGGCTGCGCTCCTAAGCCCAATCCCTGATCCAGATGGTGCGCTCAGGCTCAAGCCCGCCCCGCATCTTTCCCGAGGTACGTCCATCGTTCCCCGTTTCTTTTTCGTCCATAATCTAACGCGAAGATTGATCCGTCCACCATCACACCCACACCACAATCATGAAGACTCACCATTCGCGCCACAACCCTAGTCTCTCGCAGCCAGACTTCAATATGCCCTGATCTCGTACCTCGATATATTGAAGTCTGTTATTAAGTGTGGGGGTCCGATCAGGGTAAAAGCTTGTTACATAATCTGCACAGCCACATGTACAATTTCCGATGTTTTGTGCCTACAGCAACAATATTGTAACTTGATTTTTGCGTAGATACATTCATTGAGGTGGTCTGAATGTCCCTATGTGGGCAACAAAAATTAATACGCTGCGGAACGGGGTGGTAAAAGTGCTTCAAGATCCCACGTGACTGCGCGCTCTGTTGAAGCACCGAGCCCTGAACAGCGCCATAAAATGCTAAATAAATTTCAGAAGGTTTTGATTAGCAATTAAGTCATTTATATGGTTGAAATGGGAAGACAATGTTCATAGCGGTTCCGTGGTTGGAGGGTCAAGGGCGCGGTGGCTGTGTACATTATGTAACAAGCACTTACCCTGATCGGACTCCGTCGCTTAACAACAGACTACCACAACCCAGGCCGCCTCTTCGCTAACCCATCCAGTTCGGTAACATCCACGTTCATCTCGCCCACAACACACATTCCCCCTTACCACCGAACGTATCGCCTCCCACCAACACCAATACAAATACTGTACAATTTCGTTCAAATCGGCAGTCACGCGTCACGCACCCCCCTGTCGATCACGAACTTTGGTCAAGGTCACGCGTCACTCGGGCCTCTGTCGAACCTCCAAGTGGTCACACAGACCCCAAATTGCCTAAAAAAAAAAAAAAAAAAGGGAAACAGACAAAAAATTTCGGTTCAAATGCCGAAATTTTGAGGTGTCACGCAAAGGTTCAGTGGCTGCCGAAATGTCGAATAGCTAAAATGGGTCACGCGTCACACCCCCTGTCGATTTGAATGAAATTGTCCAGTACACCTCATTCAACAGCTCGTTTTCTCAACCTCCCAAAGCACGCCGTTTACCGGCTTCCCCGCTTCCTGGAACATCTCAGACGACCTCCGCCGCGCGGCTTCCCCATCCCCCGAGGGTCGTAAATTCCTTTCCCTAAACCCAATTACCGCAGCAGATGCTCATTCTCCTCTCCCCGCTTTCGCCGTTTTGTCTTTGTTGATGTGCCGGACCGCGCGTGGGGTAGGTTTTCTCAATAAATGTGGCCAACTAACGTTAGTTCCCTAGCGTGGGAGCTGAGGTGGATCCCTTTCCTTTGTCTTCTGTGACTCAATTCGCTACGAGTAACTCTCCAGGGTGCAGAAAGTCGCTGATCGCCACAACAATGAGCACGAGCGTCATGCACCGCGCCGCCCACGCCATCCAGCACATCCAGCACATGCGAGCCCTGAGCGCACGGAAAGCGCACCGTTCCTCCATGTCCGGCCTGTGAGTGTGGGGATACTTCCCTAAACTGTGGCAGATGGGTCTTGGTATGCCAAGTGGACAGTGCAGTGGCGCACGAGTTCCAGGACTGCGAGGCCTGCGGCGGCGCTGGTACCAGCTCCAGCCGGCCCCGAAATGGTCGTTGGGATTGGCCAGGATGTGGATGAACAAGGAGGAATAATTAGTAGGAGTAGACTTGGGTGTTGTCGCAGGGAGCGAAGGGCAAGAACAAGTGGGTGGAATCGTTTTTTGTCGAGATGCTATCATTGCACAGTCGGTCGAATTGCAGGGAAAAAATATTGTGTGTTGCTTTTGTGTTATCGCCTTATCATCTCCCGAAGTGCACACAAAAAAAATTGCCGTGACTCTTGTTACAAAAAAGCAGCCGATGTGATGAGAGTATGCACCTCGGCCAGACGACACTGGACGCCGGGCGAAATTGAACGTCAAGCATTCAACTAGTACCGCATCTCTGTTGAAGTCGGTGTCAGTGGGGAATAGAACCTCAAAATAATTGCTTACACCAGACACGACGTTGCAGAGGAAGCCTGCACAGCACGGGAAGCCAAGCAGGCAGGAACCTCCACTCCCTACGCAGGCTCCACAGCGCTAGTGAAATGTGTCAATTTGGCAGAATCCTGGATTATATCAATATTAATATTACGGACCGCAGTGAGGAACATTGCAGAAGAGTCCGGTGCAACACGGCGTGCTGCTGCACGGGCTGCTGCTCAATCCACATGACTGTCTGGATTCCAACCCAGCCTCGAGTTTCAGACATCGGCGACGCAACAGTCGCGCTAAAAAGGCTAGCGGCGAGGATGAGGGCAGAGAGAGTCCTGAATATCATCTGTGGGTTGTAGGTTAGATGAAACAACAAAACAGACTGGATTTTATACTGTGTATAATATGAAGCCAGGGTCGCCTTTCTATTGCCAACGACTGAACCACGAGGGAAATCGGTAATGGATCAACCGCTCAGCACCACTTCAGCAGCCAGTTCGAATTGACAGGAGAAGTTTGATGCCCACCGTCTGACATGGAGTAAGTAGTTCCATTGAAATATGAACAAGTATCGGCGCCCATCGTGACTCCAACTTCTACCGAGATTGGTACGGATCGGACTTTGACAGAGTATACCGATGAATACGCTAATTGACTGTCAGCGCCCAGCGGTAAACGTCAGCGCTCAAGCTTCTCTCATAGATGTTGTTCGCATTACGCGTCGTGCGTGGTTTATTCCCTACATCGCGATGCTTTGACAACGAACTTGGCGCGTTTATGCCTCCGGGACCTTTCCTGAATACGGTTCGTTAGCACAGAATATATACAATCATACACCTCATCCATCTTCCAGCTGGAACGGGCTTCCATCGATAGGATTTACCCAGTCCCAAACATGCAACTGGTCACGAACGTCGTAGCGCGTACTCGTACACACGGCTTCCTCGACTGTCCCGAAGCGAATATGGGCAGGCATGGTCGGTAGAGTCCGCATCTTCCGCGGACTTTTTCGACTGTGGAAATGAGACAAACACGTTTAAACAACGAGGACGTCATCGCCGAGACCAAGTAGGATGTTCCGTGCCAGGCACTGCGTTCCGGCCATATGTAGACCCACCTTGCGTACATGGGTCTACGGCGTTCTACGTCGGTCTATTATTAACCGTTCTTTAACGAAATCCTACGAAACCTATGCACATTCCCCATACAGATGCATCTCTATTTTGTGTTCTCTCCTTTCATTATTCAACAATGGGACTGCCTTCCCCATTTGCATTGGCACGGGACTGTAGTTTTCTCTCACCATCTCGTGTGGAAACTTCGCCACAGATGCCAAGGACTGTGCACAAATTTCAACTATGGCACCAGCGCGTACTCGCTCATTGTAGTTGAACAGGTGCTCGTGCACAGTGAGAATTTTTATCCCATAACTGGAGTTCTCTCGAATCCACGGTTCAAAAGCTGTGTGCCATTTGATCCAGCTGACCGACACACAGTTCATCGCAGCAACTGCGGTCCAAACCGTAGCCATATCTCTCCGAAGATTATCCACACATAAAGCCCATCTGTGATCCACCCAGAATCTCTGCCCCTCTTATTCTCCTGCTCCGCAAAAATCAAACTTCAACCTCCTCAAACCCACTGCTATCCGCTGTACTTTCAATGGCTACGGACCCTTCCCCTCAATTCATTTGCTGCTGTCATCAAGAACCCTACTCATCGCCGCCCCGGCCGTCGCTTCTACTCTCCGTTCTCGCACAGCTCTCAACCCCAAGATGCTGGCTTCTATTATGACAGACATGTTTCAATGAAGCAAATTTCCACTCACATATGGCTCACACCGGTTTGCGCGTGCTTGGTTGCCTGGCGATTCACAATTTCTTCACCCTGCTGAAACCACGGTCACTTTCATGGTTGGCTTCAACCCAGACATAACCCTTCTCTCTGATTAATGTGTAGTTTACTGCACAACCATATCCATAGTCTGTTTAATATTTCTCGTTTATGGAATAGGTTTTCTTGTGAATCATCTGCATTCTGAACTGCCGGGGCTGACCTTGTCTTAAAGAACGGTTAATGGCCATCTGCATCGGCATCACTGATGCGGTGATTCGGCGATTCCCGATCAGCGGCATTCGGCAGTTGAACTTGACGATGTTGTTCAACTGCGGCCGTTGTTCAGTTTAAGGACACAAGGGCAGATACAGATTAGAATACAAGGGAGGCTACATATGTAGAACAACGTAGCTTGGAACAAGGTCATTAGAATAGTACAAGACGAATCTCCGCTTCGCTCCGGGATTCCGAGCCAGGAGCGCAAGATGATTGCGTCCGCAAATCTTGTTGCAGATAACAACATACCTAAGTGCTTAGCAGAAAAGACAGGTGGAGAAGCGAAATTCAATTTCACGGTGCGGTAGATTGTCAGCGAGAAAACCGGTGGGAGCACAAACAAGATTGACATGAAGAGAGAAGTTTATTAATTAGCATACAATGTACAATCAAGGATGTGCCGGAGTATAAAACGACCTGTGCCATGTCGGCAGTAGGAAGTGTTGCATTGAGAGATTTTGAGCAGCGATTGAATTGCAAATATCGTAAGCACGAGAACCACAGCCTAGGAGAGTGTACAATCACCAGTGGCTGAGCTTAATCCCCAATCCCAGCCACAGAAGAGGAGTCTTTGAAGGAAGCCCATACTTTGAGAAGGGGCATTACTTAGACCCACGTTAGAATGCAGACAACCCGAACCAGGCACAGATTCGAGGTCGAGCCCCCAGGATCAGACAGAAGCACTTGAGGACGAGAAAAGCAGATGAAGGAATGCCATTCTTCTAACCGACAACAGTGCTGCTTTTATACATCAATAACAAGATGTGCCTGCACTTCGCTCCGGCGATGAGAACCGCAGTGATATAGTATAATTAAAAGTTGAAGTATCTATGAATACCAAGCAATAGGTAAAAAATTGTGGTCATCGCACCGCACTGGGCCTGATGCAATTCTAGCTCGCAGTTGTTGCGCAGTGTCACAGCATCGGCGGTGAAGGGTACGGTGGGAATGGTTGTATTGCATGGGGATCCATAATTTTGAAGAAGAGTGAGGAAGATAACACAGGAAATGGAATGGAGATAAGCTGGATGGGGATGAAACAAAGAGATACAAACAAAACCTCGTCATTTCGTTAAAGAAACGGTAGATGTGCCGGGAGGACTACGTGGCCTCACGGCCAGATGAATAAGTTCACACTGCACCGTGGGCAGCAGCTGCGGCGATCTGCTGCGTCCTGTCAAGAAAGGACCACGCGCGGGTCAGCTGTTCCGCCCTAAATGTAACGGAAAGTTGACAACGGGAGGGATTAGTCCAAGTGGAAGAGCTGAGAGAAAGCAAAAGGAGAAGGTATGCCGAGAATTTATGGATTGCGTAAACGGCCGGCAGGAGAGAGAACAAAAGTAATTAAGCCTTATGGAGAAAGTAACAAACATATGCAAACTGATGAGCACCGCCGAATGAGCAAAATCTTAAAGAACGGTTAATTTAATTAGACTGTGTGTAGGTACATAGTTCAATAGTTTTCTTGAATCCAACACTTCACCCGCTCAGTTTGCGTGACTACTTGGCTTCTTGACGATTCTTGCGAGGTCCGTTCCCTGTTAAATACCCGGACCTCACAAGCAGGACGTCAACCTCTCCGAAATGCGGGTCCTACAAACTTAAGCAACCCTATGATCCTTACTTGTTCGACACCAGTATACCGGTTCTGTAACAGAGACTAACCGTTTCACGCGCTGTCGCGTTGTTGATGGATTTTGTCGACGACGGTGAGCTCGACATTGGGCCTGAAATGTAGTGAGGTGTGGTGGATGGGATAGTGGGATGGAGGACTACCTTGAGTGAGAAAGAATTTCAATCCTGACAAACCGTCGAGCTGCGGCAACATTGCACCATCACTGGCGTTGTGGATTTTCGGTCCTGTATTTCGGTGTTGTGACGTTTTTAGCCGTGTTATCCGTTTTAACGGGGTGTTGCAGTGTTGCATAACGCCTAACAACGCGACAATCAAAATGTCAAAAGTCTGATGTTGCGAAGCCTTAATGCACCATTGGCCGAGGACCCATGATAATAGGTGGGAAGGCCTGATGTGAATCCTGACTCGATTTTGGAATTTTGGTGCCTAGGCCTGGTCGAAATCCTGACAAAATTTTGCTTTTAGGTATGAAGGCCTATGTCAGAAATCCTGACATGTGCGGACGATACTGGTCGGTCTGATCAGCTTGATATGCGATCGAGCCGCGCCCATGTTTGCTCATGATACTTTTAACCCCTTACCCCCATCGCCTCGGTGATTTTTATCTACCCCGCCCAGCGACAGAAGCACGATTGATGAGACAAAAAGTCGTATACTGTAGTATTTCACCCGCCTGTGACCCGTGACACCAAAAACCGAACTTCAATACTCGTGGATCGGCCTTCAGGAGCGTGGCACAAGAAAAATTCGTGTTTTCATGGGAAATAATCAGATTCATTACCCAGACACACACAGACTACATTCCTCACGCAAAATAGGTTCTGTTGAGCTCTCTTGATGTATTTCTGGTGCCGCCAAGACAAGTCAGATCAAAAAAAAATGGTGCAACACCAATGGGTGCTGTACCTCTTTGCGCCCGTCCTCGCCATGGGTGGGCTTCCAGACTTCCGGAAGGGACAGCAAAACTTTCTCCCCCCCCCCTGCCGACATGGCTATGTTGAAACTCATCAAGTTCAACCTTCCGCCGCTGCACAAAGCCACAGCTTTCCTCAATCCCACGGACTATCCCTCTGAATACGCAACGACAGTGACTGGCTTTGATCCATGTGGGCGAGTGTGGGCGGGGAACAGATTTGCTCCCGATCACGTCAAAATGTCAATCGTGTGACCGCCGCGGCAATTCCAACGCCAAGGCATCGCGGGGGAGAAAAAAATTTGAATTTTTCACCTTTTTCTGGGTTTTTTTTAGGCTCGTGAAACCAGCCCGGCCCGGTGAAATTGATGCCATCGTAAACTCAGGCCTACTCAGGCATTCACCGGGACAGGCTGGGCCCCCATGTCGCCTGTTTGGCAGATGGCAGATCTCTCCGCCATTTCAGACGCTTGACTTAAAAATAAAATGGAAACGACGCTTTTGCAACTCACGAACTACACAGCAGAGCTGGGGGGTGTCTGAGGCAAAGATGGATAACTTTTCATTCTCTATCCATTGATACCCCCTTCATTTTTTCTGCCGTCCAAAAACATGTTGGTATCAATGGATAGAGAATCCAAAGTTATCCATCTTTGCCTAAGGTACTTTGAGACTTTTTTTTAAGGTATTCGGCGCGTTTGTTCTAAGTCGAAGGTCTGAAATGGCGGGGCGGAATCCATCACTGAAACAGGCGACATGCGGGCCCAGTCCGTCCACAAGGTTACCTGTTGTTTGACGTCCCATCATTATTTGCTCCGATGTTGTAGCTATTTGTTCTCTATCCTAATCCGTCGCCGTTCCCACCCGCTCTGTCTTGTAACCGAGTGGACGTCGACTGGCTTGCGAGTCTAGGTTTTTTTGCGACTTCTTTGCAAGTTCGTGGTCTCGGTGACCTCCCCGAAAATACTCGTGGATTTGGGGGCCTGTGACATGTGACCCACGAATTGAGCGAAATATTACAGTATTACATGTTGGAGATATTCTGAAGTAGTGTAGCGCCTACGGCGGTAGTTTTTTGCGAGTTTTGGCATATTCCTGAAGAATTTTGTTTCTTAGTCCTGACTTTTGGCGAAATTCTTTTCGAGGCCTGTTTCATTCCTGACTTTTTTTTGCTAGATCCGTCCTGACTTTTTGTCCCCCAAAAATCAGTTCATACCTATTATCATGGGTCCTCTCGACACTCGCAGGATGGGGCGGTTACTACAAAGCACATAGCACATACATAGACTGTACAACGGCTCGAAGCCGATCACCGTTTGAAACATTGCCAAGGAAATCTTGACATTCATATTCAGAATGCCCTCCTTTATTACTTCCAATCCTTATTTTGCTTATATACCGCCCCGCGCATTCGCTCACCTCAGTCGTTTCCACCTTTGTGTGCCCCGACTGAGT
Organism: Mycena olivaceomarginata; assembly: GCA_029378375.1. Taxonomy (NCBI): domain Eukaryota; kingdom Fungi; phylum Basidiomycota; class Agaricomycetes; order Agaricales; family Mycenaceae; genus Mycena; species Mycena olivaceomarginata. Next base: position 56,828 of record JARKIC010001005.1, read on the forward strand.
TCTCACCCCGTTGTTCTTACTTTAGTATTGGTAGGTAGGATGACACGGCCTGATCATGGCGGGCGATCACGTTCGATGGATGGGATGGGGATCGCGTATGAGACAATCAACCGCGTCAAAAAAATTGTATAAAGCAGAGCCCTGCGTGAGAAATTCCCCAAGATCCCCGTCACTTCCTCACCTCGATTCTAGCCTCAATGTCCTTCACCACCACGTTCGTTACGCTCATCCTCGCGGCATTCGCGACCCGCAAAACCCACCACTAACATCGTCAGTCCTTTCGTGCGGGCTGGGTCTCTTTTGAATTTACAAACCTTCACAGTTACCCCGAGAGGACGGCCTCGTCACCTTCTGTTTTCGCCGACGGCAGCTGCTTCCAAGCGGCCGCTTCCGACTCGGCGGGATGTGTTGATCTTCCGTTGTTCAGCGATAACTTTGTGACTGCCTCAGTGTCCGCCCCAGGCCTTGAGTGCATCCTCTCGCCGTAAGTCTTCTAACATTCTCGGAACGCTGAACTGACCCGTGTGCAGAGAGCGTGGTTTGCGTCGGAAGCCCTTTCCTTCCCCCCTTCGTACTTGATACTTCCGGCACCGTGGAACTGAGTACCCTGGGTCTCCCCCACCGTCGCATCTTTCCTGTGCACCTCGGATGTTGATCTTATCAACTTGTGCTTCTCCAACACCACCCTTGGCTGTTTCCAGGCGCTTACTAAAACCGACGGATGCTCGAATCTTCCCCAGTTCTCGTCGGACCTGACATTTGGGAGTGTTTCTTGACCACCCCTGGCACCGAATGCACTCTCTTCCAGTGGGTCCCGTTGTTTCTGATCGGGATACCATCCGACTCTTTTGCCTTACAGAGACTCCGACTGCGCTGGAGATTCCGCTCCCTTTGCGAACGCATTGGTTACCACCGCCGTGAACTCTTTGGGCCTGAGCAACGTCGAGTCCTTCTCTTGCGTCTGAGAGAGCTCGAAATCAGGTCCGCTGTAACGTACACACACGTATCGGTTTTCGTTCAAAGCCTAATAAATATAGCTCCTGCGGACATTTGTCTGCACCCCATCCTTTACCTGCTTGAAACATTCGAACCGTTGACATTCTGGATGGGCTTTGAATTTGACATGGTCTCATATGAGAGCAAATACATACTCACCTCACATATTTTCTTGCTCTAGATACAGAGTCAAAACCCGGATCCGAAAAAAATAATGTTCGCTTGTATTTTTCAACGGCAATGTCAACTCTTGTACTTGAGAGTTGGTGAATGTGATACTATTATCTTGTAGTCCATGTACAAATATTTTCGGATTTTTCGGTCATGGAGCGTGAGCTCATCTCTTTTGTGACCTATTTTGATGGAGGACCCCGATCCGAAAAATCGGGTCATGTACACATGCTGATTGCACCCTCAAGATAATCTGTGGCTGCGAGGAGTTACAGGGAGCACTGAAGCCCCCCCATGTACGATCTCACAGCAGGAGAATGTAGGATACACGCACAATACTCATTCTCCTCCTCGGGACTTCTGGCACAGCCACAAAATTCCATTTTTCGCATATCTTCGATCTTCTGCGCTAGCACCTTAGTATGGCGGTGTGATGTATCACCGACTGCTAACTGGCGGTTTTGCCATGATACATGGAAACCGGTAGTGTAGCGGTGGTTTTGATATATCACTGCAGCAAGCATTTAGCATTTATTTAAATGCTGATCTCCGTGTTCGTCATCGAGCCGCATGACATGAGCATTTGGACGACGTCCATCAAACATCCTCGCCATCGCCATCAAATGCGATCAAATGCTGTCGACGTCGTCAGCGACAACGACGAGAATTTATCTGAAAATCATGCTCAAAAACACAGAAAAATTACTGAAGACAGGTTGGGGCTGTAAAATAGTTGGTAGGAGGTAGAGATGACAGGTGTAGCTAAATAAGGCGTCTAACAGCCATTTTACTCAGAACAATGCCGCCTCCGTTTCTGGCTGATACCAATCTCCGATATTCTTACGCACCACAACCAGGCAGCGGCCAGGCAGGGGGGACCCAAAACACCATGGTCGTCAGGCTAGATGAGCGCTACCCAGTGTGCGCGGTTGCTCAGGAGGCTCATCCACACCACGCCCGGCACCACCACTTCCAGTTGCCCCTGCCGCCCACACTCGCGCCCCGCCGGTACGCGCTTCTCCCCTCGCTGGCTTCGCTCTCCGCGCACACGGCCCCACACTCACCAGTGCGGTACCGCCCGGGCACCTGACACTCCGAGAATTGTTCGCCCACGTCCGCACCAGTGCCTCGGGCAGCGCATCCACACCGCACCTGGCAACACCAGACGCTCTCCCCCTCACTGCCTTTGCACCGCTCCCCGCGCTCGCGGTAACACTCGCTGCAACGCTACCGTCTGCTCACCCGACACCACGGGATCGTCCACGTCCCACTTGCGCACCAGTGCCTTGGGCGGCGCGTCAATGCACCGCGCATGGGCGGGGGTTGACGAGAGCGGGACGAAGGACGGGGAGGGCGAGTATCCCGGCGCTGCACGCGCGGCAGTGCCGACCCAAGGGGGTGGAGCGAGGAACCGCGCAGGAGGCGGCGGGGCAGACGAGGACGACGCCGCCTGTGCGACGTAGTCCCACACCAGTGCCGCGCCCCGCCCGCCGCGGCCGGCCGTCGCGTGTTTGGAGATCAGGACGCGCCCGCTCGTGATCCTCACGTAGCCGGCGCCCACCGTGGCGGGGACGAGCTCGGGGAACTGGCGGTGCTGCTGTAAACCCACACACCAGTCAGTGTGATACCACATTTGTGAAATCAGTGGAATCACCTGGATTTTACCGGATTCCGTGCCCACAAATTCTCTTCAAAAGAGAACCGATCGGATGTCCAGTTGAATATCTTAATCCCAGAAAGTGTTCAAATCCACCATCACACTTCTCAACCCAACTTCCGGATTTATTCACAAACCACTCAGCAACTCGGCATCTAACCAAAAAGGGGAAATTACGACCACGTGACAGGCACGGCTCCGACTGGGTCAGAAACACGGAAACCTCGGCCACTCTCGTATGTGTTCTTTCCATCGGAAGGAGTCCAGACAAAGCATGGAAATCGTCTCGGGAGCTGGTGTGCTTCTATATGACTCGAAACCAATCATTCCTTGCCAATTACCAGCACTTCACGCCAATTGACTCATTTCGATATGACTCCATGTGCTGCGGAGCTTCTCGTGACTCGGACTGAGTCAGAATTCACCCTGACCAATGGCGAATTGTGTTCTCAGAGGGAACCATGCGGGACAAGTGTTTCATCTTTTGTTCTCAATACATTTAGCTCTGACTCATCTTCTTTTGCCATATGCTCCTTCTCCATTTGGTCCTGGATATTCCCAGGTTATTGTATTTCTTACATTTTCTCATGCCCACCAGAAAACTATAAAAGCCCCCCCCATTGTACAGTAAACTTAGTTCCCTTTTGTACTGTAATTCTGCCCTGTAGAATATACAAGAGTTAGGCCACATTATTGTGCACCTTTGAGCTCACCTTAACGTCTTCAAACCATCAGTAATATTGACTTGCTTCTTGGTTATCTCATCCTCTGGTCGTCGTAGACCACCTGCTGCTATAAGTATCAATACCGCTTGATACCACTGACTTTCTGCTATCCACAGATTATCCACTGTCCTGTTTGTTTCCAGTGAAACATACCATTTGCCTTGCCTTTTGTCCTTCACACCCATATACGAGGATTATTCTTCTGCCATCTGGAAGTTGGGTCATCTCTCGTTGGTTCACAAGAAGAGGCAAATTACCTCACTCATTCACTTTCCGTGGCAAACGACACGCCTGATCGGAATTTGCGGAGTAGGGACTCACCAGAACCCACAGAAACTTGTTTATAACTGAAATCTTGCTGTTTTCAAGCTCGGAATATGGATCTGCGTGCGAAATGCTTCAATCAGAGTGCTACCATCGCCGTGAGATCCAAAAAGCGTCCAGATGGGTTCGTTGTGAGTGTTCTAACAGAGTTAAACACAAGTTAGGTTTCCCAAACCATGTGCGAGGGATTTAGAGCAAGATATTGGGTGGCAGGGGAAAGTGCCCTTTTTGAGAGATCGACCGGATAACGGTGGGCAAAAAGCGGAGAGGGAGGTCCCAGAGATCTTTATATTGAGATGGAAGGGAGTTCGCTGGACCAGGAACCTGGGGGAGAGTGTTGGGCCGAAGGTGGTGGTGGTGTGAAGGACGAAAAGTCACCCAAGTCACATCGGGTCACGCTGCCGAGACATCGGACGTACAGTCCGACGAGCGTCTCTAGCAGAAAGTTGGTCCTAGATAAAATGTTCCAGCTATTTGTTGAGTGATCTGAAGAGGCAGAAGTCTTATAATTAGCCAGCCAAACCTACTGGCCGTTTGATATGGGAAATATACCAATATTTAGATTTGAAATCCATGACTTCGGTGACTCTATCACAGAAAACAACGTCAACGAAGATAAGAATGCCTTATATCTCTGGTTTAGGCGAGCAGGCGAGGTATAGGAGATGAACCAAATGGTTAGGATCAAATTTTGGAGGGTCGATAGTTGTAGGAAAAAATTTGGCTCAAATTATGGCCCAGGTCGAAGACCGAGTTGAACTCGTACTGGGATTAGGCTGGTTCACTGACACTTTCGTTCAACTTTTTCCTCTGCACCAATTGTTTGAGAAATTTGGCAAATTTCGAGGCAGCTTCTCCTCTAGACCTCGTTTATCGTGTTAGAACATGGAAATCCGACGAGGGAAGCACTTGAAGTTGGTTTTTTTGTGCCAATAAGCGCCCATCAAGCGCCCATCAAATGCATGTCGAGAACAAATTCATCGCGAGGCTTCGAAGTTGAGTGAAATTCTGTAATCTTGAGCACAAACAGGTTGGGTGAGATGTGCAGAGGAGATCCCTCTACTCAAAATTGATCCAAACTGGGGCAGAGAGTTCAATGACAGACAACTTCATGTTAGGAACGCCTTTCGGGCATCTCGGCATTGAAGCCCGGCATACTCAAAAAACGTCAAATTCAGTCGTTTGCAGCGCGGTTCTTCAAGGTTACAGGAATGAAAAAACTGAAGTTTATTCTGTGTACAGAAAGACAAAGAAAGCGGTATAAAAAAGTACTGGACATCTATTATGCAGGGGCGGGAGAGAGCCTGTATCGGAGGTGGTGCGAGCGCGTGGGTGGCAGAGAGCGGCGGGGGAGGGGATCCGATCCAGGCGACGAAGAGCAATGAAGAATGAGAAAACATCACGGGTGGTGGGCGCGGGCAGTGTGGTGAGCACGCGTAGCAGGGGAGAGCAAGTGGACAGCGGGCGAGGCGGGAATGGCATGTGTCGGCAGTGAGCGGGGCGGGTACGCAGGCCACGGGCGGGATCGAGCGGATCGAGCGCAAAGGAAGGAGCAGTGAGGAACTGCCTCAGTCCCCTACAACGGCCAACGGAGCGGGAGCACGGGAACAGGAGCGGGAGCCAAAACAGGGGGGACGGCGGCCAGCAGCGATGGGTGGTGATGACGGGTGCTGAGCGGCCGGTAGGCACAGGTGCGAGCTCCTGAGAGGTCTCAAGAAGAGTGCGGAGGTGCGGTAACGGGGGCGAGAGCCAAACAAATGGCAGGGGGAACAGCGGCATCGATGGGAAGCAAGGCAGCGCGCCAAGCAGCCGCAAAGCGCGGACCAGAGTGTCTGGAGCGGATCACAAGGAGCGTAGGGCGATGCTGGAAACGGGGAGGTGCGGGAACGAGGGTGGGCGCCAAACAAAAGCGGCGAGGGTAATGGAGGCGCTGGACAGAGGCAACGGGGGTGTCGAGCGGCCTGCAAGCATGGGGAGGGGTCCTGGAGGGGATCAAGAGGAACGTAGGGTGGCGCTGGAAGCGTGGAGGCGCGGGGCCGGCGGCGGAAAGTGGGGGGAACGGCGGCGCCGAATAGAGGCAGCGGAGACGTCGCGCGGTCGCCAAGCGCGGGGGAGTGTTACTGGAAGAGTTAAGAGCGAGCGCAAGGCGGCGCTGGAAGCGAGGAGCCGCGGGAACGGGGGCGGGAGCCAAAAACAGGTAGGGGGACGACGGCGCCATTTGGACGCGAAGAAAGCACACGGGAGCGCTGTAAATGAGGCATGCGAGCTAGAGGTGAGTTTTTTGTTCTGTGGGGCGAAGATATAAGGTGCACGCACCAGAGGACCAGCTTTAGAGGCAAATAGAGCTGAGAGCGGCGTGGGTGGGAGTAAGCAATTCCCAAGCAAAGGAGGGCATTTGAAGCGAGTAAGGACAGCGAGAGGGGTATCCAGATGGTCGGTAAATAGTAGACAGAGATAGACGCCGGCAGAAGGGCCCAGAGGTCGCAGGGCGCCCGCACGATTGTGGGGGAGGGAGGAGTGATGAATTGCTAACAAGTGTAAACAAGCGAATTAAGCGAAGCACATGACAAGGTACGCATCAAGCGGAGGGGCAGGCGGACGAACGGTGGGCGCGCAAGGCGGGGAAAGCGCGGCTCCCATGAGGGAGCAAAGGTGAGCTGATATATCAGCCCGCATGCTGACTTACCGGCGTTGAAGTATCACGTCGAATCGCTGATCAGCGATCGTGTGATGTATCAAAACGCCGTATACGCCTGGCGCTAGCCGACAATTGGCATGGGGCTTTTTGAATAGTTAGGATTGTTCATGATCCTTATAAGGCTTCCACCAAAAAAGCCGGGACTAACCACCTCAAAACTCAGCCTATAATTCCGTATTTTTCGCATCCAGGTCTTTTTCGGATCCGGGTTTCAACTCTGTAGTTCGCAGCATAGGAAGAGGGCATGATCTTAGAAATATTAAAATCTATAGGGTTCAACTGTAGGTATGGTCAGAGCAGGGAAACAGTGCAGAGACAAAGACGGTTCTTATCGGTTTTTGCAATCATCTGAGCCAGTTGCTGAGCTATACGCAGGTCGTTAGCCCATTTCAGAGTGACCCGTGAAGCTTGAAGATTCAGCAGGATCTCCCCAAAGAAAAATTTGAGCCCAAATTCGTGTGCGACCTGCTCGCAGAGTGCCACAGGTAGATTTGGAAGACTGGACGAAGTGTGGGTTAGTGGGCTCAGGCCTATCTACTATCTAACCCGAAAAACCAGACCTTCTTACGTAAAACCGACCTAATTTTTTCGCGAAAAAAGCCGATATTCGCTGAAAAAACGGTGTTCGAAGCCAAAATCGACGTGAGAGGGAAAAATGAGGCTCATTTTCCAGCTCATGTCCGCACCGCTATGCAAACGTGGGCCTGGAATGCAGTGTTTGTTTCGTTTCCTTCCAAATAATTATATCTTTAACCGCACGCGCACAGAAATGCACAGAAATGTACAAGGAAGAAATCGTCGAGGCCGTCACCATCATCGAGACACCGCCATTCGTTTTCGTCGGTGTTGTTGGCTACGTCAAGACTCCCCGCGGTCCGCGCACCCTCACTGCCGTCTGAGGCTCCTATCTCTCAGACGAGGTCAAGCAGAGATTCTACAAGAACTGGTACCGCTCAAAGAAGAAGGCCTTCACTCGGTATGCCAAGAAGCACGCCGAGGATAACGGCGGGTCCGTCGCGCACGGGCTTGAGCGTATCCGCAAATACTGCACTGCCATTCGTCCTCGCACACACCCAGACTCGCAAGACAGAGCCCTCCCTAGAGTATACATACCTACTTTTAAAACACGGTTCATTTAGTATGCCTGGAAAGTATCCTAGAGACCAGGTTGGTAGTTGTTCGAGGGGTGGTTGAGAAGGAAGATCATTTTTGAAAGCAAGATTCGATGCACCGAACCTTTGCAAGGAGCACGGAGTCCTTGAAATAAAATGGGTGCTGCGCGGTGTCCTATGAACCGGTTCTGGGGGTGATTCAGATCTGGATTGAGTGCTACAATTATTTCCTAGATTCAAATTTAACTCACCTTCGAAACCAGACGGGTTACAAAAACTTCTTGCGGCCATTTCTGTGTGTTCTGAGGGACTTGAATACATCTCGCGGGTACGAGGAGGGTGGTGATACCAGCGACCACCCGGCGGTCTACAGACCCTTCTCTGTTCAGCTGTCAGGAGTACTATCCTGTCAACATGACGGGCCGAATGAGGAACAGACCGAGACACCTGGCAATTGCGTTGCACGCCGAGAAAACTCCCTGCGGTGCTGCGTCTGACGATTTCACCAACCCATTCGGCATTATTGAGTACGAGAATTTGTTTGGGATGGGAACTAAATCACCTTCGCGTTACAAAACCCGCTTGGTTCAAAGGCAATGGGTCCCGGGGAGGCGAACCTCCGCCGTGCGCGATAGGCCGGAGAGCAAGATGATGAGCCCGCACGGTGCTCGACAGACCCAGTCTGGGATATAGTGGGCTGAGGGAGCCAATTCCGCACATCGGCCTGTCCTGCAGTGTACACGGATAACGAGTGGCGCACAACGTTCAGAATCGGTGGTCTTGGACGTATCGTCGAACCAGAGGAAAGCAGGTCTACCCCAAAGTTGAATTAGTCGTGGAGATAGAAGAGGGCAGGTGAAATGGGCGAGGATACAGGGCGGAAATGAGCATTAAATGGACGGAGAATGAAAAAAAAAGAGTTGACGAACCTGGGTGGATGGGGAAGCTAGGCTCGTCTGAGATATTTGAGGGAGCAGAGAAGCACTGAATCGGCGGGCTTTGGGTAGGATGAGAACTGGGGTGTTCAATGAGTCACATATGCACTGGCGTTTCTTGGAGGCAATACGTTCATCGGCAAGGCAGAATGTGTTGTGAGCAAAAACAGGGGGAAGTGAATTAGGTAGCGCGGGGGTATCTGAATGCGGGTGTCACATTTCGAAAAGGATGACCCACCGAAAAGGCGCACGGGTTGTGTCGTAAACACTGAATCTTTGGGATTGTGTCGTCCTCGCGTTAGATTACGAACAAAAAACAAAGGGGAGCGATGGACGTAGCGGCGGCTTGGGAAGACGACAGGATTCAGGAGCTGGAGGGAATGATCTCAAGTTGGGATGCAGAGTGTACGACTGAACTCACATGTTACCAATAGTGCATTCATCTCAAAGACAGCGGAAGTGTGCGCGATGGGGCAGCGCGGGGCGACGGATTGGATTCGATATCGTGGACGGGGGTGCGAAAGGGTTTTGAAGGCATGGTGCGCGGAGGGAAAGACCCGACCAACGCGGATCGTTCTTTGACAAGAAGGGCACGAGCGGGCTGCAAAGCGGTGGGACAGAAAGAAAAGAAGTATCCAAAAATGGGAGGGCCTGCGGTTGGACGCTTCATCGACCGAGTGGAAGCGGATGATTGGAGACCAGGTTGCCTGAAATTGGGATGAAATCAGGACCCGGGGCGAGGCGGCGCTGTTCTGAGCGGGATGAGAAGGGGAGGAAAGGGAATCAAGATGGCAGATGGCTGCATTGAATAGGCGAGATACGATTGAAGAACGGAGACGTGGTGCCAGCGATCGGACTAGATGCGAGGGATGCGTGTGCAGCGTGTGCAGTGTTTGCGGTGTGCGCGGGACTGGTCGGCTTTGCGGGATGGCAGTAGTGGGGGACTGAGCAGGAGACGTGCAGAGAACAGTACATGCGCACATGCGGAAGGGTCGGCGGCGAGGGTGCAGTGTTGAAGCGGGGAGGATGTAAGCATGATGTTTGATCCGTTCGCTGTGTGCCGGCAAGCGGCATGCAAAGGACCAGAACCATCGAAAAGAAACACGAGTCAACTAGTATTGCATCACACAACACCTTTGCACTGCTTTGAAGATTAACTCTACATACCACTGTGCTCATGCGCGGAACGGTCACCGTACTAACAACTGAAACTTTTCCCATTCAAAATTCTCTCAAAGAACGTCTCTTGACTCCAAGACCAATGCAAAAACTGAACACCGTCAGTCGGCTCTGCCATCAATCTGCGATACGCGGCGCAAGCTCACAGCCTTCGCCTATCAGCGCGGCGTTGGGTGAAATCTTACGCCAGCCTTTTGCGACCACCATGGCCCTAGGCCTACGACTCCGCACCAAGGCCACTCTGTGGTTACTGGCCCTGGTGGCCCTTCTCTGCATCCCGTTAGCATGGAACGGTCTCCGATCTCTCCACCTTACAATCACCACATCGTTTGCGCCGTGGCAGTCAATGTCACCGGCGGTCCCCCCACCACTCACAAACAACAATATGACCTATCCTCGGCAGGCCCCAACACTCTTTCGGCGGCAAAGGCGCGAGAATATATCGATCGACTCCACGCGATTAGGAATATCGCGTTTTTCTCCGCATTACCCGTTTATGCGGGTGCATAATCTGCGGAATGTTGATCGCTTGGTGCAGTACCTTGCTCAGGCGGAGGCCGGCGAGCGGTTACCGACCCCTCGTGTGATCTTGTCGTCATGGCACTTTCACCCGACGTGTTACGAGGAGGACAGCTCGAACGGCGAGGTCCAGTGGATGCGGCCTATCGTAACTACCCACCGCTTCCTACGCCCGATTTTTTCCCTAATTAGTGGTGACAGCTGGAGCTCATGCAAGAGGAAGAAGTCTTCATCATCTACGCTTCCTTCCCGGACAAGACATTCCACAAGGATTTCAAACTTATGGGGAACGACCTCGTCACGCATACGTGGATCGACGACGAGCACTTGATCTGGTGCTTCCAAGATCCTAAGCACTGCGTCCAAAGTCCGCAGAATCCCGAGGGTGTGTGCGTGCCAATTTCCTCGAATTGTGCTTCGTATTTTGCTGGAGCTCAATTGACTTAGTCCGCTCTGGAAAATGTTCGCGTTCACATTCTGGGGCAGCCTGCCCAGGTCGGGTAAATGGCTCCCTCCCTCGACGGGCGATGTGTCATGGTCATTCAATCCATTAGGCCGGGAGTGGAATCTCGTTCCATACCAGGTACGCTTCATGTCAGCCTATGATGCGATGCCGTTGAATGCATAAATCAAGATGCCGGAGGGTCACTTTTTCATGTGCGCCTCCTTGCTTCATCGCGATAGTTATTCCCTTCTCTAACGAAAAAAAAACGACAGTGGTTATCATTATCAACGCTGCCAAGCCCTCGAATACATTCCCTTCGCGGAACGCTCCGACCAAATCGTCATCCTCGCGAAGAGTGCGGTTCTTCCCTTCTTTCTTTCGAATTTTTATCGCTATCCCTATTTCCATTGCTACCTGCGCCCCCACTCACCCGTTCGTGCCCTTGACCCGTTCGCTCATAATCATAATTCATCCTCAGAATCCGAATACCTCCACAGCCCACAGCTCTTCGTCGACCCCGCGAGCTTCTACACTCGCTTAAAAAATGTTACGGGCGACAAAATCATCACGAACGCGATACTGGAGGAAGGCTACCCCATCCCCGAGGGCCTGTCTAGCGTCGGGCTCCTGCCCTCGGCGGAATACGATAAACAGCTTGTTCGTTCTCTCATTCCCCACCGCTAAACGATAATCACCCTTGCGCATAGGCAAACTCTAAAGCCCTGCTCGGCATCGGCCGTCCGCAGATCTCGCCCACGCCATACGCCTCCCTCTGCCGGGGAGTGCCCGTCATCCTCCCGTACCGCTCCGACACAGGGTGCCCCGCGCGCCCGGGGCCGAGCGACTATTGCGGTTTCTACGAAGATGTGCATCAGCACGGGCCCGCGGCAGCCATTGGCGAGCCGTACATATATACCGTTGACGTCGGTGCGCCAGTGGAGGAGATTGTGAAGATTGTGAAGAGAGCGGCCAGCACTCCGATACTGCCATTGTGCGTGCCCAGCTTTAATGTTCATTCTTATTGTCGAATGACTGACCGCGATTCCGGCTAGTGAACCCGAGGAGATGAAGATAGCCGCGGTGCGCCGGAGGTTGCTAGATTATTTCGAGATAGACTGGGAGGAATACGGTAGGGTGAAAGGCTTTGGCGAGGAGGGGCATGGCCTGGTGCTTCCACCCTGGCTGGTGGAGTGGAGTAGAAGGAACCCGGATCCGACTTTGAACTCGTAAAATTCATATTGTAGCCCCGGAAGATACATACCTATAGATAGGCATGGATAGACACCTAACTTCATACCCTAATAGATATAGGTCTAATGCGGGGAAGTCCAAAACAGGCCTGTTAACAGTTCAAACCTTGTCGTTTTACAAGATACAAGCGGTTGGCCGGCAGCTTCGCGGCCTCCCCACCTCTTTTGTGAAGTTGATTTTCAGTTTGCTTTTTGCTTTTTTCTAAAATTTGGATGGAGCTCTTGTGATACTGTGTACTCGTGCCGCGGCTAGACCGTGTCCGCCTAATTTTCATACATAGCGACGTACCGGAGAATCTACGGAGACTGAGCATATTTGACGGAGAAGTGATGGAGGGGATTGGTGGGGGGTAGCGGCATGGGATCCGAGGGAAGCCGAACAGCGTCGGCGATGAGGAGCGGGTGTGCCGAGTAAACAGCATAGATGCCAAATCAAGCGGATGTCCAAGGGAGAGTCGGAGCTTAAAAAGCTTCGGACGGACAGATAGGCTTAATCTTATAAATAAAATCCCCCAACTTGTACGCAGATTCACCCCGTCTGTTTAGACTCTGGGTAGCCAGAATCATCCTGGAAGGTCGCTTATCTCACATCCTTGCTGCCTGGATTTGGCCTGGATTATCTGGGATTTCTTGTACACCGATGGTATCGGGATGGTTCTGGCGGATCTCTTGTTGAACATCAGCGTTATCGGGATCGTCCTAAGGGTTTTATTGTTCAACATTTGCGATGTTGCAGGGTCGGACGGCCGGTGTGTGGAACTCTTTCCACACGCTGGTTTCGACTTTGCGGTACTTTATTTTTATCCTCAGTTACAGCATTTGTTTGTATAGTAAACATGGCCACATCATCGAATCTTACCTTCATACCACGAAAACCGCGGCCAGTGCAGGGCTCTCGCCCAGAGGTACCACCGAGGGACCTCGCCCCCTACCCTCGTAGCGCCGCCAGTGGGCAGTCTAGCCACCAGAAACTCCTGAACCACACCTTACAACGCCGCCGTCTTACCACGGCATTTTCTCATTCTTGTACTCTATTTTCACGCCGTTTTTGCACTCTACGGCCCGAGACCATAATCCCTATTTGTTCCTCATCGTTCGATCTATCGCTACCCGGATCACCGACAGAACCTACCAGCCGGGACTATAACTCTGCAACAGCGACATCTGGATTGTCCTGGCCGATTTCGCGTTCCACATCGGCGGTACGATCATCTTGGGTGATTTTGTGCTCAACATCTCCAATATCTGGATAGTTGTGGGTGAGTTCTAGTTTCCCATCCGCGGTACTCGGATCGTCCCGGGGGTGTTCTCGTTGAAGTGCCGATTTACTTCCTCGCTCCCCAGGCTGGTGCAACACCACCGTGACCGCTCTTGCACTCTTCGCCGAACCCGAGTGAGCCGTCTTTTCTCACCCGCTTGTGTTGCTGGATGTTAGCCAGACATGTCTATCGTTAATGCGCCGCAATACCCGCTAAGACCCCCTCGTGTGTCCAATCATCTGGTAACAAGTCCTCGTCCATGAGGAGACCACTACAGGTGGTCAAGACCAGTTGTTTTTTCAATGCGAGTGGTCCAAAGTTAATTTTATCTGTTGTCAAGAGACGGTCACGTTGTAAGGCACAATTGACAACTCTCAACCTGTGGCTATAAAATTCTGCTGAAGTTAGTGTTCAATCTAGGGTAGTAATCACTCGGTTGGTACGAATATTCCATATTAGATTCCATGCAACCGAAACAAAAATCGCAAACAGTCTTCCTTTTTCTGAGAGAATTGCGCCATTTTCAAATCTAAATCTGACAATGTTGCAACCTAGAATCAAACTCTAATTCAGAGAGGGCCAGCGGTGATATTTCTTGGACCATCGTTGTTCTATCAAGTTCCATTATCAATTGCTGACCTTGGGCATCACATTCCAAAGCGATATGCTCGAGAGTTTCTGGAATCACGCAAGTATGACATCTTCCTCTGATCCTTAATGTATCAATGTGGGACCAGAAATCACCCACTCTGAATGTGTTGTGTATACAACATAAATGAGTCGTGTCAGTCGCCGCAAGGTCACCGACTGGATTGATCTCCAGATTGTTCCGTCGGAAGGAGTGTATTTAGAAATTTCCTGAACAGAACAACGAATGCGATCTAGATTTAAAAATATCAATTTTCGGTGAGGTCTGGACATAGTTTCATGTGCAACTCTAGCTTTTTTCCGTCCCAAAAGAAGTGTTTTCGGCCCTGATCAAAGCATCTTCGATGTCCTTAGGCATGCCCTGGACTCTAGTCAAATACTGTGTTCTGCCACCAATGACCATGTTTATAATATGATGTTTTCCCTCGAGACTTGGTGTAGTTTACTTCCATCGTTCTAGGTCATCGAGGGCACAGCGTAATGTATGAGATCTTATTATCTATCCATGCACCTAAAATACGACAGGTTTGTCCGTCTGGAATTATTCTGATGTTCTCTCTAATTACTCACTACCATCTCGCCATTTATTCGTCTCGTTTAGTACCTTTACACGATAGACAGTTCAGCTCGGCCGAAGGGCAGTATTACTGTTTTAGGTTCATCCGACACTGCATTCAAGCCTCTGATCGGCAGACTCTGCCGATCAGGGGCCTGAATGCAGTGAAATCTATATCGATTTAATCCGAGAATGGGGCACACCATTCCGCTCACCTGGTGTTGCATCTGTGCAGACTATTCAAATCCCCTTCTGAAGATCCCATACCTCCTTCAAGAACGAACCTTTAGCTGTGCAAAGTCAATAGAGAGCTTGCGCAAAAGCCACCAGTAGCCACCCAGTGGCTCATCAGGCATGCGCAATTGGGTGGCTCCACAGTGACTCACCCGATTTGGTGGCTATCTGGTGGCTCAGGTATGACATCATAGGCCTCAATATTTGCTTGTATGACACCCTTCTGCCTCCATAGTGACTCACCCGATTTGGTGGCTATCCGGTGGCTCATGTATCACTGGGGGCAAACATAGACGCATGCGGACCATGTATGCACCAAATGCATGTGGTCCGCATGTGGTCGCCCCATGTCCCAAAGGTGAGCAGATTTGGCGCATACATGGTCCGCATGCGTCTATGTTTGCCCCCGGTGTATGACATCAAGCATCACAATATTCGCTTATTTGATGCCCCTCTGCCCCTCCAGACATGCAGCAGGAAGTTTATAAAGGACTACCTTGACCCTATAGCATCAGAATAAGAAGTGTGCAAAGGGCATGTAAATTTAGCAGCCACCCGGTTGCGCATGCCCAACGAGCCACCAGGTGGCTACTGGTGGCTACCGGTGGCTCTGCGCAAGCTCTCTAATATGACCGTAACCACTCATCAACATTGTCTGCCCATTCGATTTTTCCTGCTCCTTTCTGCCTGCCCATTGAAACCACTATCCAGTCATGACAACGCAGGAATTGTTTTGGTCTTGAATGAAAAGTAGCTTGATTACTTAGATATATCTGCAACAGGCTCGCATGCAAATGGCCGAATATGAGCTAGGAAATTTTAGCACAGCCGTCATTTGGTGAACCAGATGAAGGGAGAATATAGTTAGGAGTTTCTCGGTAGCTGAATCTTGCCAATTTCTTCAGCAAGTCGAACAATGCGCTCCGCTTCCGATTGAGAGCTGGGGGGAAAAAAATAGCGAACGAGAAACAAATAGATCCGACGATCAATCCTCGCCCGATATCAAAAACGTCCCGTACCGGATCGTCCCATACGCCATGCAGCGCGGTCGTGACCTTGTGGCCAAACGGCTGCAGCTTGATCTGCTCCCCGATATTGAGGTCGTCATCGTCTTCGGGACTCGAAATCCAGAGATCGACGCATTCGAGTCGCACGCGGGGGGATAGGGAAGGACACTTGGGGACCAGGAACATAGATCAACACATGCGAAGGTAGCCAGAACATTAAGTAGTAGAAATCCATCCGAGATGGTGCAGTGGAAAGCTAATTGAGGCGGGTGCATTGGCCAGAAAGTCATTCCTATGCCGTAGAATCACTGACACTAGGGTTAGGATTCGGAGCGACACCGCACGATTTCTGGATCACGATCGGGTCGAAGTGGCGACACTTAGAAAATTCCTTGTTCAGAACGGATCCCCCCTTGTAAATTTGACATGCGACTTGGGAATTCTATCAGACAAGGACCTTCTTGATGGACTTTCCATGGGTGAAGTAACCGAATTCCGAGATTCTGTAGGTGAATTTCGCATTTTGGAATCCATTTATTGCTTCATTCCACAACTAGATTTATTCTTCGGCCAATCTTCAATAAAACCCGGCCCAATTCCTTCAACCTACATGGAATAAAGTCTCTCAGCTTCGAATCCACCTGCGGAATAGCGCTTCAAACGCCCCGCACGGGCCCCAAGCGCCTCTCGTCAAGCTCGAAGACCATTTCCTACCTTTGGCGGTAAAGATTGAAGCCGCAGGGCCCACGTTACATGGCCCGGGCAAAACGGAAATACTTATGTCACACAATTTTGTTCCCGAAGGCTCTAAACGGTCGAGAAACCCCACGGCACGCAAACGCGATGCAGTTGACCACGAGTTTACCGCCGGGCCCTCCACAAATCGACGGACGGTACAGAGAGGTTGATAGAATCATCCTCTTATAAAATCACGCTGTCCGAAGCTTTTTGAGCTCCGCTTCAATTTTTTGTTGCGTTTTCACTGCTCACCAAAAAATCCTGTCCCGTAACGTGCCGAAGACATGCCGTACGAGACGGATCGTTGGGGCTCTCAGTTATGCTTTGATGTGCGGCAGTTTGTCGGTAGCAGCTTTGACGAAGCTAATTTATGTGGTGCAGCTGAATGGTGGTAGATATAATGCCAAGGAAGACCAAGAAGCAAAAGGGGTGAACATTGAAAGAAGATTTCCAAGACCATCGTGATAGGGAATTTCCAGACCCATTAGAAACTCAGGTTTTATTTTTTGACATGGAAAGAATGGTGGGATTGAGATATAACAAATGCAATGATTACATATCAAGCAATACCTAGCATTCCAGCACTGAGCCGAGCTCGCCATACGAGGGGAAGCAACTCAGATTTGAAAAATCCAAATTTCAATTGAGCTCGGTCAAGGGGGAGATGGCGCGAAGCGCCGTCGACCTATCAAATAAACTTCAGGTCAAATATATTAATTTACTTCTTCTATCTGCCGTGAATGTACTGGGTTCACAAATCAATGTACCGGGTTTGAGCGCATGTAACCCCTTTTCTCAGGGATGTACCGGGTATGCTTTGGATGTATCGGGTTTGGGAATGTACGGAAGGGTCGGGTTCCATCTATTCCGCTGCAGGGCCTCCTCTCTGAGAATTGAGGCATATGACTCACAGCAGACATGGCCAAGAAGATGTCGAAAGGCCATGTGTTTAACATGAGGTGATGGGTGCCAAAATCACATACTTGGGTCATAAGGGGTCAGCCCTTATTGGCTCAATAAGAGGCGGCTTTTGCCCCCTGTGAAAAAAAGGTGTGAATTTTCCGATGTCGTGGGTGAAAGTGACAAAAATGGAATAATGTGACTTTCTTTCCTCAAGGATGGCTTTTTATGAAGCGTCAAAGAGATTCCCACATGAATATCTTGACATCTCGGCGGAAAGCCGAACTTGTCTTTCCGGTTTACTATATAACGAGACTTCTTTCTTTCACCCACACAACTTCTTCGCAACTCCGTGTATGACAGACTGTCTCATGAGCTGCGTTTGACTTTGAGCCGACCATGCACGTCTACCTTCCAGCTACTACTACAGTCTTCTACGTGCTTCAAGCTTTATGCATTGTATCAGCACAGAAAGTACCTGCCTCGGTTCTTTCAGCTGCAATCGACTTGTTGGATGCAAGCCGTAACGTTTCTTCCTTGCATATGTTTTGTACCGTCGCTCATTCGATTTCGCAGACATACTCCATCTGCTAGACGTCGTCGATGCTTTTGGGCATGTCTCGGTTCGAAATCCGGTGAATTCGAGCCAGTTCCTGATGTACGTCGAAGCCTAGATCCTACCAAGACCTGAATCAAAGATAGAGCAGGACTTTTGCCATTGCACCGGCCTTGGCGACATCTCAGTCCATCGTCACTTATGAAGTCGAAAATGCAACAGCTATTGAGCTAACCTTCAATTCTTCTATTACTGGTGCAGCAGTTCCTACTGGATTTGCTGAGCGGTTCATCCATCAGAGGTTGAAAGCCCTGATTACTTGTAAAATGATTCTCTGAATATCACATAGATTTTCAAAAGATTCCCGGACGTTCTCGGCGTTGTTCATAGTCACACCCAAGAGATTTTACCGTTCGCAAACCAAGACTGTGTCAAATTAGTGTCTCAAATTCACACGGTAAGCGCCTTGAACAATTTTATTTCTCCTACTTTATTTCGTTTAGGCTCCATCGGTCGGCTCTGAAGGAGCTCCAGTTTTCGATGTGCGCAAGCTGCCTAAAAACGTCCTTCCGGATATTCAGCTTCATGATCTCGATATTCGGACCGAAGCTCTTGGAGATGCACTTGCTCGTACGTTTTCAGTTGATAGTGAGGTAAATATCTCCAGTTTTGATTCAGCAAGCTCCAGTTCTAACATTTCCGCTCAGGTAGTGTTAATGCGGTACGGAAAACCTCACGCATTAAACGAGCGTTGAATAATACAATCAATCCAGGGGCCATGGAATGGCGGTCCGGGCCCCATCCCTCCGCGAGGCTGTCTTCAGTTCATTCTACATTAAACAGGACGCTACCGTTCAACTTCAAGGCATTCTCCTTGGTGGCGGAAAAGCTCCTCTTGGCCTTAATAAACGGGAAGTCATGGACACGGCTACTGATGCTAAGAATCGGTGGGTTTCCCACCAGAAACACCATCAAATTGACATTAATCGGCCACTCAGTGTGGATCGAGCGTGGTCCCTTTGGATTCGACAAGTTGATACTGCCGAGTTGTATACCAATGATTTGAGAGAAAGTACCGACCCCGACTAGTAAGTAGGCGTGTTTGAGTTCGGGCTATGTTGATTAAATATAATGAGCGTGGATTTGGCATGGATTCAATGTGCAGCGATCTTCTTGAGTTCCGACAAAGTGGTTTGCTTTCCGATAGCTGCTCTATCGAGGCGGCAGAGACATTTCAGACAAGACTGTTCCGGCCAGGTCGTTCAAAGTTGTCAATTTGTGGGAATTTTTGACGGCATTGCAGTGGAAGCTGCGTAACATAGGGATATAACAGTTTACCTCGGACGGAGTGTACGGCAAAGCCTCGGAATCTTGAAAGTCCAGCACAGGCAAGACTTTCTTCGGCGTTCACCGTAGCTGGCCGTTTACGCGTAAAATATGGATACCGAAATGGAACGGACCTTCGACATGCCGACGATGCCGACGGTTCGCCGAAACGGCTATCAGCACCATAAATCGCGTTGCTGCATATCTCTGACCAGTTGAACGAAATCCCGCCGTGTTTCATCGAGGAACTCGACACCGGGCCGATTCGCTGAACAAGTTCCCACATTTATCCGAGAAAGTTGCAAGTAGATTAATGCTCTCTCCCACTTTTTCTCATCGGAAAGAGCATTTCAAGCATTTTGTGGTTGTCGAATGTTGAATCAGGATCAAAATGAGATGTATTTGGTTCAACTTTGCGGTCAATTCCAGTCCTTGATGCCAAGACCGCAAATACGGTGTATACGTACGGGACCCGTCCCGTACGACCTGTCCTCGGGAGCCATAACGTACGGCTTTGGCCGGGGCGTAAGAAAAATACGCCGTAATTCACACGCCCGTGGGCGTATTACGTACGGTTGCATGCCCTAGGTTCTCGTTCGAGGAAGGTGCTGGTGACCATTGCGGCGCACTGCTAGGTCTCTTTAGCATCGCCGCTCAGAAATGCCACCTCGGCGTTGAGCTTCTGCGCCATAGCCTGCGCGACTTGCGTCAGCTGTTCCGCGGCGTTGGTGAGCTTCGGCAGCGCCGGCGTGTTACACCTGCGGCGTTGGCTTTCCTGCTCGCGTTGTGCTGCATGGTGTCTGCTGCGGTCGTCTGTTTTTTTTTTTTTTTTGTTCTTGGTTTCGTGGGTCGGCGACGTGGCGCGCGCATACCTTGCTGTGGCGAGCCGTGTCCGTGTCATCATTAGACCAGTCTGCCCCATCCTCTCCAGCTTTGTGCCTGGCCGAATGACACGACAGCCGCACTTCCCGCAAAAAATGTAAGCTGGCCGCTTCTCTTTTATTACGCGTTTCATCATTCGACCAATCTACCCGGTACCGCATCCTCTCCGTGTGTCACCACCTTTCTGCCTGGTCTGGTATCTCTGCCGGATGACACGACAGCCGCACTTCTCGCAAAAGCTGGTAGACGGCGGGTTCTCTTCTATTACGCGTGTCATCATTAGACCCATCCACCCCATCCTCTCCGTGTGTCACCGGCTTTGTGCCTGGTCTGGTATCTTTGCCGAATGACACGACAGCCGCACTTCTCGCAAAAACTGTCAACTGGTCGATTCTCTTCTATTATGCGTGTTATCATAATTTGGTCCGAGATCATGGCTCATCCGTTCGACACGGTACTAGATGGCTCGATTTGGTTTCCCGTCATTTTCACTAGGCTTTATTTAAGCCTCTCTATCTGTAACCATTTCATCGACAGATTCAATACGCAGCTTGATGGCACCTGTAGGCTTGAGACTTCGTACGTTTTGCATGCGTTCCTCAGGAAGCAAAACTCAAGCTGACGGATCTCAACCTAACTACAGCCAAAGATGCGCCCCGCACCTTCGGCATAGTACTCTACACCCAGTTCGAGGTCCTCGACGTATTCGGGCCCGTCGAAGCCCTTAACCAGATCTCCCGCAACCTCGCCGAAAACGAAACCCCAATGAAATGCATCACCTTTGGCCCCTCAACCAACCCAATCCGCAGCGGTCCCTCCGAAGGCATGGGCAGCTCGTTTAGCCAGTCCTTCGTAGCCGACACGACCTTCGACGACGAGGAAAAGCTGTCGGAAGTAGACGTCCTCATCGTGCCGGGTGGTTTAGGACCTCCCGACTCCGAACGACAAGCCGTCATCGACTTTATTCAGAAGTTCTACAATTGCCACGTCAAGGACCAGCAGAACAAATACCTCTTCGCCGTCTGCACAGGGAGCAATCTCGCGGCTTTTCGATCGAGCAAGGACACACAAGTCCCGTCGGCGCTCGAGGGTTTAGCCGCGACCACCAACAAGTCCGCGTGGAATTCCTTGTTCGTCAAAAATAAGTTGCACAAGGCGACGTACTGGGTCGCGAACGCGCGCTGGGTGCCACAGGGCAACGTGTGGACGACGAGCGGGGTGAGCGCGGGTACAGACGGCATGATTGCGTGGATTGCGCAGGTGTACGGCGAGGACAAGGCACAGTTTGCGTGCAATTCCATGGAGTACAATCGGCAGGCCAACCCCGATCTTGATCCTTTCGCTGCTGTGTACGGAGCGCAGAATGTGCCGGCTACAGAGGCGGATATTAAGTGGATTATCAAGACCTGACGGTATTTGGTTTAGAGAAGTTCTCGTGGTAGGTGTTAATTAGTCTCTGTTACAGAACCGATATATTGATGTCGAACAAGTAAGGATCAGGTCTGTTAGTGAACACAATCGGGTTGTTGGCTGACCCACTGATTATGTAAAACACAAATCTGTCTTCGCGTTGCCGTGCAGATGGTTTGACAATAATATGAGGCTATTCAAGTACATAGATGACCTTAAAAGAGGACAAATTGTTCCTGAAAGCTAAACAATCCGTTGAGCCAATGGGCCATTACGATGATATGCGGTCAGATTAGAAACACAGCCATGCACTAAGCTGAGCGGATACAGTATTACCTAATTTTTTGCGTACACACCAGCTATTTTCTTTCCACGAATGTCCTCAAATATCGTCAGATTTATTCTCCTCCTTGTTGCAATACCGAGTATCGATGAGAAGAGTAGGAGTGGGACTCTCTTGGGACTCGCACACTTACTTTTCGGTACAAACGGCTGTTCGGCCGCTTCGCGGCCCTCGCACCCCCTCCCTGATGTATGAGTTTTGGAGTTGCACGCTCCTTGCTATGAATCTTTTCGTGGTTTAAAGGTGGTTTGAAGTAAATAAATTGCGGAAGATCTTCGGGCGAAGAAGCTGATTGACAGATGGCGGAGTGTGAAAAGGCTTCAGACATGCTTAATTTTATGAGACACTGGTTGGGAGATTCAAGTTTTTCAGCACAATTTATGGGGAAAAATGTCGTTTGTTTTTCAGACATTTTTCACTGAAAAAAGCAGTGAAAAATTCAAATATTTTTCACCTCTTTTGAGCTTCCTTTGAATTTTTCACCTCGAACTCACAAATAGTGAAAATGTTTTGAGTTTTTCACTACCTTTTTCAGTGAAAAATGTCTGAAAAACAAACAACATTTTTTGCTGTAAATTGTGCTGAAAAACTTGAATCTCCCAACCAGTGAGAAGAGAAAAGAAACGAGTCCTATTCTTGATGCCATCAACAATAGGGCAAAATGGGACTGGGCCTCTGCCGCCGTTATGTTCTTGGCGCCGCCAATCACTTGGCAACCCGACATCATGCACAATGCCCCAAGGGCATGGTCCGCACACGGGAATAACACCGGCACCAGTGGCGGCTTCGGCTACAACAAGTTTGACCTTCGATATTGAGGCGTAGTCAAGCACAAGCAGAGTTGAATCCAATGGCTACCAAGCTAATTGTATCTAAGGAAGTCGAATTCTGTCGCTCGGACCCGCCAATGTGGTAAGTTGAATTACCGAAACATTTCGAGAAGTTGAATCCCATTCATCTCATGCGGCACATTTTGGATAAGCCTTCAATTGAACTCGTATATACATTGGATCAGCAGGTGTGTCAAGTATCGATGGGCAGCTCACTAAATCACCTTCTTGCCGGCCAAGCCGCTGCGGCATCGGCAGCACGAGTAGACTGGGTACGCGATGTTTTCCAGCAATAATACTGCGCTCACTGAAGCTTAGATCGAATCCACGCAAGATGCGGACGGCCAAGCAAGTTCGGCTTTGAAGACAAGTATGCCGAGAAGTCGTCCAGAAAGTGGGAACACAACGTGACCATTCATTCTTCCATTCCTACTGGCACATTCGGCCCGTCCAAGGCACATATAACAGCATACCTCGTTCTCAGTTCCATTCAGTCCTCAGCAACCGCAATGCAACTCACCAAACTATTCTCCCTCACAATCGTTGCAGTAGCCGCCCCCGCGACCGCTATCCCAATCCACGGCTCGCGCGCCCTTCAATCCATTTGGTAGGTGCTCAAAATGCCTTAGGTGGCTCATTACCGAGTGTGCAATTGTATGGAGTCGTACTATGTAAATGGAAATTCATATGTGGGAATATCGTCTGCTCTGTTTGTTTCGTGCACATTCCCGTCTGAAGAATGTCACTAGCCGGCTTTTTTTCCGGACGTTTTTTTTTCTTCGTACACGGAGACTGGATATTTTCAATCAACCGCCCGGATAAACTGGTGGGATCGTCGATGCGGTTGCCCATTTTTTTCTGTCACCCTTCATCGGCTGCAGCTGGCCGCGGGCGGCATCCTCCGATGATGTGTGGCTGCCACAAAATGTCACGGTGCGTCTCTGGCACTCCCTTCATTATGCATCCTTGCAGATTGGAATGTGGTACATATTGCCCTATATGGCGCAGGACTGTCGCACGCTCGCCGTTCTCGCGAGGACATGCTTCCTGTTTCGCGGTCCAGCGGCGGGGCAGACTGTGGAATTGTCAGAGCACCACGGAGAACGCCCGGGAGTTACTCATTCTATTAATTATTAAACGATTTTCGTTCGGAAGTGCAATTGCCCCATGTACTAGGTCTACCTCCATTTTGTCTCACTCCCCTCTCCTCCCCAAAGCTGATGCTCCGGCCTCATGAGGCACAGCTATTCCATCGGCACATCTGACTGAACAGCGGACCGAGGCACAGTATCTTTCGCAGTTCAACGCAGTTGATGCCGCCTGTGGCCTGCGGCGTAGTTCAATTGTATTGCCCTCAAGTCAGCAGTCCACGCAGTCAACTCTACCTCTGGCCTTCTTTTGATCCTTTCCCGCTGTGGCTCCTACCTTTCATATTCGACGTTCCGACGAAGCTCCATCTGAATTCTTTTTCTTGACAGATACTGAGGGTAAACACTTTCATCCCTCGCGCGACTTTTCCCTAGTCTCTCGTGGACAGACACTACCTCGCTATATAGAACTTTTCCCCCGTTCCCGACCCGCAACTTTGTTGAAATTTGGACTGGCTGTGGCCCCCGAGTTGATGAACTGTTTCAGCCTTCCCACAAGGGCCACCACCGTGGTTATTTCACTCTTCGCAGCGCGCTCATGTACAGGTCCGGAGCTCCTGCCGGGCTTAAAGGATGAACGTGTGTCAGAAACATGTGTTCAATTCAAACAGTCATGGCCTACCTCGTGGGGGAGTGCGCATTCACGCAAGACCAGCAATGAAACAGGCCGCACGGGCCTTTGAATTGGTGGAGCCCTTCTCCGATATTGCGATGAGCTCCACGTGCAGGCCGCATTGATTGACGGCATTCTGAGTTCCTGGCTGGATCTCTGTCACACAGAAATTGGGCCGGGCCTACGTATTCGCGCAATTTTTAGCCTCAGCATACCTCGGGCCTGACCTCCGTCCGGAAAAGTCGGCATCTAGACTGCACAGGAATCAATCGCTCATTTCGCCAACTCATGGGATTCACTACGGGGAAATGAGGCCTAAAGGCCCCAATTTCTAGGCCTGTTGAGGCGGTGGCTATACACGGTTATGGGCGTCGAATTGTCTAAATATACAGGGTAGACTTAGCTCAATTTGGTCGCCTAGACAGCAGAGTTGAGGCCTGTTGATGTCCGCGACGTCGCTTCCCTTGCCATCCGTCATAGTCGAAACATCTGAACATGAGCGGAGTCCATGGGCGGTTTCAAGGCAGTGTCATCATCGCTTTGACCCGCCACTGGAACCTTTACCCGCTGAAAAATACATTTCCTCCCGAGGAATCCCGCGCACAAATTTCTCTCTCTTTCCCATTCCACATTCGATCGATTCCTGACAGTCGGAGCATCCCTTACGTGCGAATGAATTGGTATTATCATTACGGGATCTCTAACAGCTTTCATTTCTCAAGCCGCGACTAAAATCAGCGAGTGCGTTTCAGATATATTCATTGGGAATTTATTATACATATCTCATTCGACCTTCCGTACGGATATGGATTGCTGCCCATCCAGGTAGAAAAGGACCTCGAATTCATTTGGAAGCCGAGCCGCGCCGAAGCCGTCGGAAGCCAGCCACAAGCCATCGGCTCGGCTTACCGGACTGTTTCTATATTCGTAGAAGCCCGTCGCATGGCGTTTTGGGCGGGCTGGCCTCGCCCTTCCATTCTTCAAAGTCTCCACACTCTAGAAGTTATCATTGACCCTGCAGGGTCAAGGGACGATCGGCGCCAATACCGGATCAACAGGACGATAGCCCACAAATTAGTACGTTCCTGTCTCAGTGCCTCAATTCTCAAGTGTATTTTCTCGCCTCCTTAGGCTTCTAGAGACTGAGATGATGACTTTTATATTACTGGACGGAGTCCTTATTCGATTAATATTTCCAACGACAGCATTTTGCGAGTTGTTTCCCCGGTCCAAGTTCTGTGCCTGGCTATTGCTGGTGCCGGATAATTTTCTAGATGCTTGCCATTCTTTCATCAATTTCTGGAAGTGTTCATGGCATGTTACGCGTTACCTACGATATTTATTTTACTAGGTGTTCATTTCTCGGCAATCGTGGAAATTTTGCTATTTTCCAGCCCATTTGAGCTCCAAAAACAAATCTTGATGTTACCGTTACGGATGCCCAAAGTTTTCAGTTCAGAGGCCGGTGTCACGCGCTACTTGAACGCTCGGTCGAAAAGATACAGAACGACAGCGGCGAAGTGGATACATTATTTTGGCACGTAGGTATCACTACACGGCACGGGCCGAATAACGAACGCTAGTCCCAGGAGCTCAATAGAACCATTCGTGGCAATTTAGACACAGCGCAGAATACAGTTCTTACCGCACATTCCCTTGAAAGATCAGATATTTTTAGGTTTCTCGCCGCCCCCTAGAATTGGAGAATGAAGAACTAATTTTAAGAACCGTTTCCCCTGCCGAAGTGGACAGTCTGAGGTGCTATGGCCATTTGTACATTTAAGTCAATTTAGCATGTCAACGTCCTGCAGTTCGTTTCATCCCAACTGTGCTATGCTATGACTCGGGTAATATCAAAAATCTTTTGAAGGAACGGTTTTATGAATACCTCCATTTCACGGCAACCGGACTCTTCCTCTTGCAGAATTCGGGGTGGAATCTCCTTGGAGGTAGATTCGCCTTGGTAAACCTCACGGCCCTTAGTATACACACTACAGACTAAGACTTACCGCACGCAGTGCGGGATTACGGTCAGTTTCCGGCAAATCAGAGGTGGAGTCAAGATTACTTAGGCGCGATGGGTGGGTATAAAAGGTGGGTTCTATGCTGGCTATTTTTCCAGATTCACCTTTCGGATCACTAAGCTTTCAATGTTCGCCTTCAAGATAGCTTCCCTCGCTGTTCTCCTCGTCGCTGTGGTCAATGCTAGCCCTGCTGATGTTGCTGCTCGTCAGGAACAGGGATTTGCTTGTACCTAACCCTCTTTCACTGGTCGGTTTCAACTACTGAATGCACTTTTTCCATGTTCACAGGTAGCGCCTACGGAACTGTACGTCCTTCCCTATCTCGTCTCTTTCGGGCTAACATCCCCTCTTACCAGTGTACTCTTCTCCCATAAGCTAGTTCTGACTACCTAACGTCGCCAATCCCTCCTCTAGGCCCTAACGGATACCATCCCTGCAACTTGAACACCACTCCTCCGAGCTGCGTGTAAGAGTGTCGCTTCTGTCTTCTTTCGTGTTCCAACGATTGATGATGTTTGAAGGTGTATTCTCAATGGAAATCCTGGTGGCCCGCTTTGCCTCGCTTGAAAGTGGCGTCTAAGGGGACCTGTGATCACAGCCGTGGAGAAATTCAGTAATGAGATTACCTCGCTTGCCCCCATGGTGGTACAATCGCAACGCTGTTCAGTTCCTGAACTGCTAATCGCCGCGTTTCGTGCAATTTTTTCACCAGTCAGAAAGCTGGTTTACCTCCAGGTATCAGCTGTTTTCTGCCGATGGGCGAATAGCTGAGATAATTACACTGAGAGAGTGCGCTCCGTTCGCGCGGCGATTCTCCTCCCACGGCAGAATAGTGGTGGCAGAGGGGACGCTCCAGGTACCCAGAGCAGCGGCAGCGAGCACCTGAGCTGAACCGCGACGATACCAGCGACAAAGGCCGGGTATGACAGCGGCAAATATAGCACCGGGCACGCAAAGAGCAGCGCACTGAAGGGTTTTCGCACAATGGTAGCGAGAGGAGGATTTCGATGCTTTATCCGAATTGAATTGAATTGGTATCACACCTTGAGCGCAAATGGACAGGCCGTCAGGATACACACATCGATGAGTCGAGAACAACCTCCTGAGCCGCACCATAAAAAAGAAACACGTATTCCTGATACAAGGACATGAGCATAGAAATCGCCACCACACAAGCGACGCACCGGGGTATTCCAGCAGCAAAGTTAAGGTAGAGTAGAGTAGAGATTCCAGTGGAGGCAGTTGAGCAGGGAAAACCAGGGATGAGGCCAACTTCGGAGCAGTAACTATATGGTGCTCGTTTATCATCTCGCCAGGTAAGGCACAATACCAACATTATCAAATAGGGACATTGATTAACCTACGGTTTCTCGAACCAACTATCTAACCCACCAGAACAGAGACCAGAAAGGAGGGATGGCGCTCAACTGCCTGATTATCGCAGTAGTGCTCCTAGATTATAATTATCAAAACGGTGTTTCCAACCAAAACGAGCTCACCGTTTATGTGAGCATCATTACATACTTTGGTGAGCTTTTCGATTTACCTACCAGACAGCCGTCGCAGGTGGGATGCAGAAGAGAAGGCTCTGTGTTGTAGCTTGAGCTGGGTTAGCAGATAGGGAAATCAGTTGTGCGATGGCCAGCCGGTCCGTCTGATTCTCCCGAGTCCTCGCAGCATCTCCTGGATGGAGCAGAGTCGACAACAAAGAGACATGCTCCCCGAGCCCTGAATTTCAATGCCTTTGAAGACTTTGTTAGTTTTATCCAATAAATCTGTGAATCTGCATGCCAAAGGGTCTATGAAAGGGCCAGGGATGGGTGGATGGGGGACGAGGATATCGATGAGGGTGATTGAGAGAAAGGTTTCCAAGGCGGCAACGGCGGTTCCAAAGTCTTGGGCTATCAAACGAACCTGAATCTCCGCGGCCTCGTGGCCGTTTTAACCCGTCTTCCATCGATGACTGGAATGTAACGGCCTGAAGGGCTGATCAAATAAAAACCGAATCTGACTTTCAAGTTTATCAACCAACAGAATTGATCCCGCATCTCGAGTTCCTTGACCCTGAGAACCACACGCCCTTTCGCCTGGCTGTCCGCCCACTGGATCCCCATGGTTCACAAATTCTCTGTCCTCTGTCATTTATTCTTCGATGAGCATTGTGGACATATCTCAAGCTCAGAGGATGTCTCCTCTGGTGTCGCAAGATCTGAGGCCACGCAATTTTCGTAGTTAAACATGAAATGCGATGCCGTGTCGGACCAACCTCTCAACCTACTTCTTCAGCGTCAATACATCAGACCTCTGGTTAATGTTGCACTTCTTCCGCTGTTTAAACGTCGATTCACTCATATTTGATCCAACTGCCGCGCTCGCGGACCCTCAGCAAGTTAAACCACCCCCGTTCCACTTCAACACCCGTGAGCCAACACCTTTCTTTCTTTCTTTTTCCACCTCTTCTCTGTCTGTCAACCTCTCCTAGATCATTTCTGCCATGATGCTTATATCCTCGTTTCCACAATGCCTCAGCATTCACGGTCAGCCATACACTTCAACCATTTCTTCAGTGACTCACCCATTCTTAACAGCCCATCATCGTCCAAGTCCAACTCTCTGATGATCTCCTGACTTTTCTGACTTTCTGGTAAGCCTTTCTCTCAATTATCGAGGGTCGATCAAGTTAATCCTATGAAATTGCTTTGACGGTCATTTTTTCAACTGGCTCACATTAGCCCAGGCTCATGCATTCATTGTAAATTAAAAGATCCTTCGACGATTTCTTGGGTGATCTGTTAAACACTGTTTTGCTAACCTGCCACCCTCCGCCCATGGCGGTTCGTAATTGAAGTCACCTGGGTGATTATTTTCAACACTGTTTTGTTAATCAGCTGATATTGTCCCGCTGCCCGATAGCCTGGTGCGATTTTGAACGTAATTCTGGTTCAGAATCGCTGATTACAGCTAAAGTCGGAACCGAAGGCGCGACCAAAATCTTTCTGTTTTGGAACATTTTCAGAGAATTGTAAATATCTCAGTCCGTTCTGGACCGATTTGCATAAAAACTAGATAGATTTATTCAGCGAATTCATGCACAATTAGTGACAGAGAGGAATTTTTGAAAATATCATGTATTAGGTAATCTGTGTTTTCAGAGCATTTTCATGCCAAATACTGTTTTTGCATGGCTAGAACATGTTGCAGGGGCCTAATATTTTGCAGGCAACAGTGTATGTAACTAGGCAAAGGGGTGACAGAGCCAAGATCCTGTGAGAATCACACTTATCTGAATATTTTGTGTGATTTTGGCTCTGTCACCCCCTTGCCTAGTTACATACACTGTTGCCTGCAAAATATTAGGCCCCTGCAACATGTTCTAGCCATGCAAAAACAGTATTTGGCATGAAAATGCTCTGAAAACACAGATTCACTGCATTCCCCGCCTCGCCTAGAACGTGAGATGCCGAGTCTCACGGATCCGTTGCAAGGTGCCGCGAGCTCTGTCTAGCCGGCGTCGAGGATCTAGAACACCGGTTTCTCACTTAGATAGACACAGTCTTGGCGAGGCGCACCGAGGAGCTTTGCGGCTACATAGATGACAATCATCGAGGCGGCTGCGTGCACCTCAACATGTCTCCCTCTAGACGGCGGGGCTCCGGGGCTGGATGAGTGTGCCGTTGGCTGCTGTTGGACTACTTACTTAGTGGTCGGGACTCGACGGGCTGAGAACTGATGCAATGCCGTCATGCTCAAGGCACGCTGTCATTGATTGTGCTGTAACAACGGAGCCGAAATCAACGACGAAAGCCGAGACATCTGGAATTAACTACACAGCACACAATTGAGTCGGGCGACACACTGCTCAGACTTCGACGATGGCGAGACTCCTCCATCTCGGAGTCTTGGTTTTTGGAGCTTTGTCTAGCCGCCTCGTCACGCCTCGTAATGGATGTGACTAGCCGGCTAGATGCGGCTAGACACGGCCTTTGGCTAGGCGCTAGCGAGGCGTCTCAAAACGCCGCCGTCTAGCAGTGGGCGGAACACAGTGATTACCTAATACATGATATTTTCAAAAAATTCCTCTCTGTCACTAATTGCGCATGAATTCGCTGAATAAATCTATCTAGTTTTTATGCAAATCGGTCCAGAACAGACTGAGATATTTACAATTCTCTGAAAATGTTCCAAAACAGAAAAATTTTGGGCATGCCTTCGGTTCTGACTTTAGCTGTAATGGATTTTAGAGAATAGAACATACTCTTTCCACTGATAGAAAAAATGGTCAGTTGCCCACTTCGAGATCAAAACTAAGAAGTTTTTGAATGACCCGTAGGATGATCGTTGGAAAAAGGTATAAACTAGGGGCAGTCAGGGCAGACAATTCAGTCGCGATTCGACGGCGCTTCAGAACGGCTTCTCGAATTATTTTTTCACCTCTGAAGCGTGGGATAAGCGTGATTCACTTTGACCGTCCCTTTTGATTCGCGCTTCAGAACGGCTTCAGATGCGATTCTCCTGCACAATCGATCATCAGCGATTTAAATCACATTTGAATCGGATGCAGAATTAACACCTGTTTCACATGAGGATATGTTCGGGGGATGGGAGCATTTTGTAACATGCTTCTCAGGTATAGTGAATGAGAACAAGTCTAGGAGGCAGAATACACTAGGATCTTTCATCAAAGAATGAGACAGAAGAGCATTTGTAAGAAAAATAATAATCATCGTGGAACTGCGTGGTAATATAAGTGAATAAAAATACACGTAGGGTATATGAAACCTCAGAGGCTGATTCCAGAAATCAGAATGAAGCTGATGACCTGGATTTTCGGGGGTAACGCGAGCTCGAAAAAGAATGAATCAATGTCCGCACCACACCAAGCGCCAACCAAGTGCGCGTGAGCGCGGTTAAGCACGACGGCGCACTAGCCTGAGTGGGGTATCGGGTATCCAGCGGACGTGGGCAGGGAGCGCGAGTGCTGGAGTGAGGATCGCTTGTACGAAGGAGCGACGGGCATGGAGCGACTCACGCGATCGCGAGAAATGAATACGCGCACTGTACCGAGCGCGACTAGAGTTGGGGTAGGCAGCACAGGCAGCGACGCTCTAGCCGCCAACGCCAAGCGAATCACGAAGCGGCGCGGTAGCAAAGAAAGAAAAACAGAAAAACAAAAAAGGAATTTTTTAGGAAAGCCGCCTACGACAGCGGGCTCGACGCCGTACCCGCCAACGAGCGCGAGGCCGTGGGGTTTGGGTCCCAGGAATATACTCGGAAGTGCGTAGCGATGACACTCGCACACGACCGAGTGTCCCAGGTCTGAAGGAAAAGAAATAAATCGAAAAATCGAAAAGAGGAAGGAGACAAAGTCCCCAGTAAGAAAAATAGGAAAACGAGCGAGGACGAGTTCGCAGGGGGGCCGCAACGATACAGCGCGAGCCAGGCAAGCCCCATGCACCATTGACTGCGTATGAAAGCGGTGGCGGAGGAGTATCGCGCCGGGAAGAGCGAGCTGCCGATCGTGACGAGATTGGCAGCCAAAGACGACGCGAACACCGACACCAGCGTAGAGGTCAGCGTGAGCACGCATGAGGGAGAGGGGGAGGGAAAGGGAGGTGGACGGTGTGAAAAGAAGAGAGAGGAACTCACCGCCTGCCCGAAATTCTTTTCCCTGCACTAAATCCCGCCAACTCGCATATGAATCCGTCCCACTAAGAAATCTTGCAGTCGATGGGCGCAGGAGACGACGAAGGAAGGTCAGCGAGGTCGTAGGATGGAGGCTGCGGGAGAAGAGACAAGAAAAGAAATGAGTCAAAGAAGCAAAACGATAAATGCAAAGCTTACCAGTACGAAAGTCGCACCATTTCCACCTCGCAGAGGCCGTTTAGGGGCCACCAGCGAAAGCCAGGGGCTGCTGCGCATTCAATCGAGGGCCTTGCAGGCCAGGATCGCACGGATCGAGGGTCTTGCGGCTGGGGAGGGCGGTCCCGGCGTTGTGGTGAGAGACAGAGGTGAGGCATCTGCCGCAGGTTTGTGTTTGGCGTGGAGGGCATCGCCATCGACGGTAGCGATCTCGAGGCGAGAGTGGCGGAGTGGAGATGCCAGGGCAGACAGGGTGGCATAGAGAACCCGTAGATAGACGTTACGAACGAGGCGAGGGAAGGGCCAGCACGCGACAAGGAGACGTGTGGGGACATCGTAGGTGGTGGTTGAGGGCAGCGCCGGGGAATGAGGAGCTGGCGGGAGGGGCGGGTTAGTGGCAGGACTGGCGCGCGGCAGGCGAACGGGGCGGCGGAAGGGCTGGCGGCACGCGGTACCGCGGACGCGGGCACACGGAGTTGGCGTGTACGGGAATACAGAGACGTGTATGTCAATAGGCGTGAGTGCGTGCTCAGGAGCGGGGCATGCACGGTGTATGCGTGCAAGTTCAGATTGATGGTGATCAACGCTGCACGCCGATCACACCTGTCGGCCGACGGTCCCGATGACCGACGTCCCCTTTTCTTTCAGAGTCTCAGTCATGTCGTCGTTGGTCCTCCCCGCTATCACCGCGCGTCCGCTCAAGACTCCGCTGCCGGTACTAATGGGTACGTTCCGTTGTCCTGGTTCAACAATCAATCTTATCCGTCGCAAATCCCAGTTTCTATTCCACTACCGCGTATATGGGAGGATCCCGAACAGGACCTCAATTCAGTACGCAACGAGGTGACGCTCTGTGAGGACCTGAATGGGCAGGGGTTGGACCAAGGTCTCTTCCTTTTCGTCCCCTATGCAGATCGTGTGGTGGCGGCCGTGTTCGCTAAGACCATGGCCCAAGACCTCGCGCACGAGTACCACCTTAGAGCGATCGATTTCCCGACGCGAATCCGCCGCGGATATCTCTTCATTCGGTTTGCTTGGAATGTCCTCAAATTCCTGACTCCAGGGCTGGCGGATGCCGCAGCCGCGATCCACCCCCGGAAGAGCGCCCAGATGGCGGAGGCTTCCTCAAGCAGAAACGCGCCGATGACACAGGCGGTGGGTCAAACAAGTCCAAGGAAGGCGGAATTGGGGGTCGTGGCGCCGGGAGGCAGGGAGACATCAGGGGCAGCGGTGGGGGCGCGGGGGGGGGGGGGGGGCGTCGGGGGCGCTGGCGACGGCGACGGCGACGGCCGAGCACGGGGAGAGTGCCCTCACACCAGAGGATGAAGACGAAGCCCAGCTCGCCGTGTTTGAGACTCTGGACGCGGCGCTCAAGAGTGAGTTTAGCCTCTCCCGC
Organism: Mycena olivaceomarginata; assembly: GCA_029378375.1. Lineage (NCBI taxonomy): Eukaryota > Fungi > Basidiomycota > Agaricomycetes > Agaricales > Mycenaceae > Mycena > Mycena olivaceomarginata. The sequence continues at coordinate 90,568 of JARKIC010001005.1, forward strand.
TTGACCTGCCAGACTCACGGGCCTCCCCCTCAGCTCGCCCCTCACCGTCGACGATGTCCAGGCCGGGCGACACCCTGGGCTCGCCGGGATCAAGCGACTCGAGCGCGAGTACCGGCGGGCCCACCCGCTGGTCTCCGCGGTGGGGGACGCGCGTATATGGGAGGAAGGTGACGACGACTAGACGAGGTTGCGCCGTCCAGCACTGGGATGTACGAATATATGGGGCCCCCAGAAGACTAGGGTTATACATTCTAGAATAACCACGGGTCTACCGAGGCTCACAAGTAGCATGCAAAACACTTCACCCGACGTTATTGAATCACCATACATTGTGAACGCCATCGCATTCAAGCAACTCTGGGATGTCATAGTCACGGACATCGCTGGAGCGTGGGTATGTCGCAGGCCGCGAAGTCATTCTGCACGTCTGATAGCTGGCGTAGGTGTCAATCTTCCTTTACGGTGAGACTTTCCAGCATTGTACTTTCAAACTCTCTGATGTGCCGAAGTGTTCTATCTTAATCTTTTCTGCTCGCTATTTACACTCTCGCTCGTCGCAAACGGCAGGAAAGAAAGTTCTGCTCTGTTTCATGTGGGCGATGGCTGTTTTGGGAACAACACAAATGGCTCTGCGTCTCAGCGAAAGCGTGATCGGCGCTGGGGTTCTGAAACAACTTATCGAACGAGCTATCGAACAAAAACCAAGCTTAATTGACGTACTGTAATTGCCGGGGGGACATTGCGTCAAGCACAAGCTGCAATTTTTGCAATAAATAAGTGAGGTCATTCAGCTCGCATGCTCATCCTCCATTAACTGAAAGGCCAGTTTCGTGACGGATACCCTAAAGCTTCTAGTTGGGTCTCTTTCCGAATCAAATGAAACCAACTCAACAGAGACTGCGCAGTTATATCGCTGCTATATGATATGGGGGTCATACAAAGTTATTACAGCAGGATCATTGGAATGATGTATGATTTACTTTTTCCACAATTGCAGACCATATCAAATACTCACACCAGACTTGAATCTGGAGCACTATATTGCATTTGCACACTACTCGTCATCACCGAAAGTAACCGGAAATGGCCTCATAACGACACCAAATTGTAGAATATTTTTATTTCAAGTACATGTACATGTTCAATAGGATGTATGGCCGCCCTTTGCCTTGATTATAGCATCGACAATGGTGGGCATGCGCTCGATATACGGATCAATGTCATCACATGTGATTTTCTCCCACACATCTAAAATTGCGTCTCGCAGCTGAGCTTCCGTGGATGGACGGGGCTGGTAATCGTGGGTGGATGAGGGAAAATGGGGACATCATGTTCAGCGAGCCATGTCTGGGTGATCTTCGCACGATGTGATGGTGCGCCGTCCTGTTGGAACTGGAATTTCGGCCGGGAACGCTTCATCTTGGCATGGAAGTCGACAAGGGGACCCTCGAGTACCTGTTCGATGTACCGGCCAGCGGTCATACCCCACCCTTTCCACCGGGATACTCGAGAATCACGAGAGGCCCTTTTCCACCTTTCATGATTATTCCCCACACCATAAGGCGCACCGGATTTTGTGGCACCACAGGCACGCAGCACTCGTCCAGTAGCTCCTCCCCTGGCTTTCGGGTGACCCAGACTCGGCCTTTTTGTCGTCAAGGCAGACGTAAGCTTCGTCCGAGTACGCGATATTCTCCCAATCCGCAACTGCCATCTTTTCCTTCCGTTCCTTTGCCCAATTCAACCGTTTCTGTTTGGCAGCGTCGGAGAGGTATGGGACCTTCCTCCCGACACGCCTGTGATAGCCCTTCTCCCCAAGAATCCGCCGAATCGTGGTTGCGCTGACAGGTGTCGAAATTTCGTTGCCGATATCCCGGAAGGGTTTACGGCGGTTTTCCTGTGCATATTCCACAATCTGGTCCTTCTCAACGCCGGAGAAGAAGCTCGGGCGTCCACTCCGAGGCCGATTAGCGGTCGATCCGGTCTCCTGGAACTTTTTCCAAAGGTCGTTTCCCGTGGATGATGCAATGTCGTAATCGCGGCAGGCACGGCTGATATTTCCATGGCTCCTGACTGCACCAATGAACTGATTCTTCAAGGGTGAGTCGAGTGGTTTACGCGTAGGAACCTTGGGCATCTGGTGGTAAGAGGTGGTTGAATTTGAGGCACGTGTTGTGACGCAATGAACTCATTTCCGGTTACTTTCGGTGATGACGAGTACTGTTAAGCACCGCGACTGAACTAGGGATAGTCTTCAATGTGCTGGAGGCCACAGAGATGCACCTGGTGGTCAATGAAGAGTCATCTACATCTATGGATCAGTACTAACTTCTCTACCGTTAGAACATGGTGCCGATGCTGATTATTGTGCGGGTTTTTTTTGCGCCATAATACCCGAGATGCGACCGAAGTTGTTGCAAGCTTGGCAGCCAACGCTGCCCACGCGTCGATGATCCAACAATCATTGAAATTTCCAAGTCGACAAGTTCTCAATATCAAACCCGGTAGTGAGGAGAAGCTGCACGACCATTTCCAGGAGTGTATGTAAGGAATCAATGTGACTTAGATATCAAACCAGAGCTGGGACATATATATGTATTGGCTTTGTACCGTGCTACGACCGAGGAGCAAGTTGCATGTAGGGTATATCTGCTTTTTTCAGTACGCCGAATATCCCAGGGGAAATCTCTTTGTCCCTCGTCTCTCTCTTAACTCGACACAGAATATGCTTTCTTCTCATGTTCCTTTCCATCCATTCAGGCTTAGAACATTGTGTGTACCAGTAGAATGATCGCAAAAGCACAAGGAGTTCTCCCCAAAATTACCGCTATTCCTGAATTCTTTCCATGGAGAGCTCGAGTATAGCGTATTATTTTACTTGTTTTTCTTTCGGTTAACTGCGCGTAATTGTGCGCTGTTTAGGGTGCATGGTTCCTGGGCGGGTGTGGAATGCTGTTCTCTGTACCTCGGAACGCTTCTCATTGCGGAACCTGGGAACTCGTTTGTAGCCTGTGATTCCCATTTTTTTGCTTTCTGTCTCTTGAGCTTTGAGCCCAGCGCCTGCTTGCATTCACAGCTCGTGTCTCAGCGAACCCGGCGCGGTGCTTGGCCTCAGATCGCATTTTCCTTCTTAGAGCACTCTTTGTTTATTTTGTTTCCTGAATGGCTTTCTCGCTCGTATCACGCCGTTGACAACCCTGGAATGAAACAAGGTAAATCGGCGTCGAACGTTGCCGAAGGATTCCCGCGGTTCGCGTCCCGCTCGGCCGTCGTGGGAGCAACCGGAATATGTGTGGCGTGCTATAGAACATGAACCGGGATCTCGGACTCAGTGTGAAGCACAAAGCTGGGACGGGAGACATTTTCCTGCGTTAATATCGCAAATTGCCGTAACTGCCGTATCCAATTGCCCCATCCTTTGTGCCTTGGCAGCGGCTCCTGTCTTCCACCTAGATTTGTACATTTGACGTTCCGCATGGAACACAGGTTTCATAATTTCTGTAACATCAATCCGGACTTCTATATCCATGTACCCTTCCTTTCCTTTCTAATGACATCACTACACTCTCTATTACTTTTACTTTGCTTGCGCCTCATTCGGTTGGACCAGAAAATAAATAATCTAATCTCCCTCGCTCGCTCTTTGAAACACCAAGATCCCACCCAGCTTGTACTTACCAATCTTCGTTTCCCTTGCAACGAATCGCCGCGACTGCCATTCTGTTCCGTCGTTCCTCTGTTTGTCTTCGATGGCTTGCATTGTGCATCGAAAAACAGGTACCCTATGCTCGCCCACAGGTTCCATTTCAGACGATTTTTCCACTGTTATTTTTGCTGCAGTCCTCCAAGGCTGCGCACCTTTTATTCAATATCCACAGCGCTAATTGATCTTGTTCTTTCTGACAGTCGGCGCTCGGCGCTTTACGAGAGCGTTCCCATCGGACCTGGGAATATGCTAAGCTGGTAGGTAGGTAGGTAGTATTACACGGCACGGTCCCGCTCAGGAACGCCGGTTTCCAGGGATTATCCCGGTGTGTACACGCTAATTACACCATCGCCCCTGGACCTCCTCAAATTCCTCTAGCCGAGCTCACGGTCGCAGTGGATTGTCGGGTGCTCCGGACCAACTCGCCGCGGTAGAACTATCAGAATCTGAGGAAGCAAAGAAAAGTTAACTCACTAACAGGAATTTACCTCATTTGAGCATCTTATTTCCTCTTGTAACCATTCCAGCCTGAGGTTGCAAAGAGTTTCGCGTAAATTCGATGCCGTTGTCAGTGGTTTGGCGTGTCAGAACGGACTCTGGGCAATGGAATGGTAGTCTCGTTATAGCCTTCTCATGATCTTAAGCTCAAGAAATTTTTACCCTTATCCGCAAGTTCAATTGAACTTTTAAAGCAGCGCGGGTGTGATCGTCCTTGAGGCCCAAGCAATGTTGCAGGTGGCTGAGAACGAGAAGAAGGTGTCGGACTCTTTTAGAGGCATGATCCCGGTTTCTGTGAAGAGCGACGCAATCGTGGAGCGGCTATGAAAGTGGAACATGCGATGGAGGAACGTAACCTGAACTTCACATGAGCGCTTCAGATGTACGCCCTTCACTGTCCGGCCAGATCTCAAGCGTAGATCCGATGACAGTTGATGCGCGTGCCATGCAGCTGTTCAAGTTCATTTGATGCAAGTTGTCCAGTCATGTCTTTGTTATTCGATGTCCACAATATTGTGCGTGATGCATGGCTTGACTGTATAACAGTGGGACAAATAATTACATGTGTCCGAGCACGAGTTGGCGCTGACGTACTTCCCGTCCATCTTTACTTCAAGTCGTTTGGAGCACGGGAACAAATTGGAAGCGGGAGGCATACAGCCAAAGATCAAAAACAATTGTTTTGGTCAAGTTGGCCAGAATAAATTTCGCACCATTGTCCAGGGTTCCCAAATTGACTTCTGAACGAAGCACAGATGGCGAGACGAACAAAACAGGGTGTCCGCTTCAGCCAAAAATATGCAAACACCAGCACAAGATCAATTTCCAAGTCAGAGAGGATCGACAGGTCCAGAAGAAATGGATTCGAGGGATTGGTGACACTGAGTTTCCCAGTGAGCAGCCAATTAGTGCTTCGAATCCGGAAAATTGCATATCACCGTCGGGGACAGCGGCATCACAATGATTTACCTCCAGTCTCCTTTTGGCAGTCATGCAGTTGCACGTGGATCTGATGACTCAGCGTCTCACGAAAAAAGATTAGGGTGCAACAAGATTGCGTTCTGGCCAGGCAGTAGAGGGCGTGGAGGAAGAAAATAGAATAATTGTGGTTCACTATGGCCTCAGGGAAGTTTTAGAGAAATGGAAGGTTCGCAATATCCAAAGGAAAGGGCTGGATGCACCACCTGTCTTCTGGATGACCATACGAAGCGAGCTTTGTTTGGAAGAAAATATAAATTATTGTCCGCTGCCAGTCACTGTCCAGATGGGAAGGGGCGGGTAGACTGCTGTGAGGCTCTGTGGCCCTTTGGGCAGACAGAGAGGCTCAGAGGGCTAACGGCCGGCTTCGACATCGGAGGCAATAGTGATAGACAATTCAGATGGGTACACGACGACGACGATCATGAAAAGAAAGCACAGCTGCGGGGCACTCCTAAGCCTCAAGGACACTTCTGTGAGTGTGCGGGGTGGGTAGTGTGGCCGCGCAGGGTGTTTCAAAAATCGATGATGGTGGTCAATGCTAGAATTACAACATTAACGCCGTTATCGAAGATGCTGCTCTCGTTCAGACGCAGGTTCCACATCCTCGCTCGTTAGGTGAAGCTTCAAGCTCCCAAGCTTCCCCAGTGGTATACATCCAACCATTGTACGAAAATTGAAGATTTTATGGGCGACAATCAGCCTTGCAATCAGCCATTGACATTGAAAATCATGATCAGCAGATCTGCAGGCTGACAGCAGTGCATTGCATGCAATTGGGAGATTATTCCGCTTCACGCTGTGCAGTGCTCGCTCTTCCTGTTGGAGTTACGAGTCATGTGCACGCACTGCCCCGTGGCGCACTTTGTTACCAGGTCCCTGCTGTTCCGTCATTCCTGCACCTGACAGACTAAATTCGTACCTTAATTACGCTAGCCTGTACGTCCCGTAGCCAGCGAAGAATTACCCGCGTGTTGCAACGGGTTTCCTGCTAATAGGGAGTTTGTGCAAAAGCTGCATGAGCCGCATGTGGCTTTTGTGCATTGTGCAAAGCCGCATGATAAACTGAAGAATTTATGAGTGGATTGATGTTGATTTTGATGAAATATGGGTAATTTAGGTGCTATCCAGTACGTTGAACCGCTGTGCGGCTATGACTGTGATGCTGCCTAAAAAGGCCATTCTCCACACTTCTTTTCCCGCATGATGCCGGAATCAATGCCGACAGCATTCATAGCACTGATATACAAGTTTTGAATACATAATTGATGGGGAGACGAAAGCCGCACGGTACCGCATGCGGCTTTGCACAATGCACAAAAGCCGCATGCGGCTCATGCGGCTTTTGCACAAACTCTCTAATACTTGCTGGATTGTCCACTTGAATTCCAATCCTTCCCACTTGACGACTCGGACACCCACTGCACCCCATTTGCATCCTACTCGAGTGTCCTATGTCGCGATCCTCCACGTCTCCGGAGGCTCCGGGAGGGTTTACCCCCGATTTCGGAGACTCATTAAGGCCAGAAGCAGCGGCGGCGGCCGCGTTGCGTCGTGAAAGGTGAGATATCTGAATACTCTGCTCGCTAGAGTAAACCAATCCTTCCAGGTCTGTTGAAGCTCGCAATGAATCGCTTGGGACTGGCGGTGAGGAGGAAAAGTGGGATTTTTTCTTTTTCTTTTGCTCGCGACATTGACGAGATCGTCTCAGCCCCGATGTGGCTATCCATAGGTCGTCGCCGATTCCTCCTCAGGCCCCGACTACCATAGAGACTCCCACTCCTGATAAACAAGCTCCCCTTCCAGAGTCGAAGACCATCGCTCATGAAAAGTGAGGTTCTTTCATCTTTTCTCACTCGGCTGACAAGACTCTTCAGGACTGGTGGAGCCCTGGACATCGGATCTAGGAAGGAGAATATAAACGGGTATGTCTGACTTCTTTAATTCTGCAACTCCTGAAAACTAAGGCATCATGGCAAGGCTCGTCGGTGCCATCAACGAGCAGGCTGCAAGGCACGATTGACTGTATCCGCACTGGGCTGGGCTAATCTCATTCAAAAGTTTGAAAACAGTCTTAGAAAGGTGAGATCAGAACCTCCTTTCGCATGCTTCCTGGCTCACCGTTGGTCAGTGTAAGAGCAGCTGTCGAGGCGCTCAAGCAGCAACCACAGTCTCCCGACAAGAAAATCGCCTTCTGGACAGCCTACAAGACACTGGCTGATGAATTTGACAAGGAATTGCAGGATAAATACGGGCAGGACCTGGATACCTCACTCATTTTCGTCTGTACCGGTTTCTTGCCTTTGTTTGTGTCCTCTGAAAAGTTTTAACAGGCGGGTTTTTTCTCGGCCGTCAGCTCGGCGTTCATTATACAGATTCAACCTGAACTCCAGCCTGATACAAATGCGCAGACCCAGGCTCTTCTCGTCATTTTAGTGCAGAATATCACGGGAATCCCTACGGCGCTCTTACCTGAAGGCGTTTCGGCCTCCCCATCGACGACTCCCCTGAGAATTGTCGTCATTGCACAGAGTCTGCTATATATTTCAGTCTGTTCGCTACCCTTCTCGCTGCGCTACTGGCCGTTCTTGGGAAGCAGTGGCTCTTACATTACAATTCGGTCGGGGAACGAGGCACAATCGAAGAGCGTGGGCTTGAACGCCCAGCGTAAGGTCGATGGCATGTGCAAATGGAAATTCGAACTTGTCATGCAGGTCTTTCCTCTCCTGCTACAGCTATCGCTCTTGCTGTTCGCCGCCGCACTCTCAATTTACCCGTGGACGGTCACCTTAGTATGGGGGAGTGATATATCACCTCCCTCTGATCTTCGGAGAGCCGTGATATATCAAAACCGCTAACTCAGAGGCGGTTTTGATATATCATGGCAGGGGTCTTTTCGGATTTTCTTTGGGAGCTATCAAGCCACCGCTTTCGGCCTCCCTCACCGTGCTGCACGACGAGCACGAACATCCGCATTGGGCACACCGCGATCAAAAATTGATTAACAGCGATCAGACGTCTTCGGCGTCGCTGGCGACGACGACGACAAACTTTGCTTCAAAAATCACGAAAAAATTACAGAATACGGGTAGACTGCATACGGCACATACTGTAGAGGGACGACTGCAAACGGAGTATGGTAAAGGCTTAAAACATATTTCAATACAGTGCTGGCGGTATTTTTTCATTCCCCCCCACCGGTATTTCGATCCCATGGCCCTCCCTGGCGAAGGTATGGGCACCCAAGAGGTGTGCACTGAGCCCGAATGCCGGACCAAGCGCTGTGCTCCGTGCCGCGGGGATGTGCGGATTTGCGTACGCGGCGCACACCCCGCTCCGCAGATGGCGATCCGTCACCATCGCGGCGCATCCGCAGCAGTGAGGCACGCCTCGAATGTCTCTCCGTACATAGGCGGCTGTGCGGAGGTCAGCGCACTAGCGAACAAGCGCTGCGCGGGGCGCAGCAGCGTGGCTCGCCGGGGGTGGTGCGACAACGAGCGAGCCCTAGCGCGTGCCGGTCGCGGCGCTTTAGTGGATCGTGCCGTTCACCGGGGAGCAGCTTGACAGGGAGCGTACGTGCGCGCACGCAGCGGCGGTTGGTGATGAGGCGCGTGCATTGCACTGCCTGGTTGCGCAGCTGGCAATGGGACGGCGTAACGAGGAGCGCGCGCTGCTACGACCGCGTAACGGACAGACAACAGCGGTGGGCGCCCTCTCCGAGACCGAGCATATTGTGGTTGGACCGGGATGGCGCGGAATGTGATTAGCAGCACATGCGGCACGGCGTAGCCTAATCGGCGGGCCCGGGAGATGCGCCTGCGAACAGGAAAGACAAGAGGAGTGGTGGGGAGGATGAGTCAGCTTGGCCCTGGGTGTGCCGAGAAGTGGTGTGGAAGCGCTGCTGCGATCGCGGCCGATCCCAGCTCGTGGGCGGGACGTATGGCCCTATCGAGACGTAGTACGCCGACGCGAAACGAGCGGGAAGGGGCGGGAACGAAGCACAGGGTGCCAGAGGTCGTTGTCGAGGCTTCATCGATGAGCAATACACGATGGCTCAGCTGCACTCTTGCCGAAAATTGCACGCGGTGGTTCAACAACAGCAGCTGGAGACTATGAGCATGTGGTATCATGAGATTGTGTAGGATACGCACCAAATTGAATGGAGGATTCCACCTTTGAGGCTTTCCAGCCTGGCTTGCATCCCGGGCACGTTCTCACCCAATTCCGCGGGGTGCACGACAAACCGCGACTGAAACAGTGCGCCAAAAATCCCTCCAAATAATCCACGAGGTGTAGCTGGGACAGCACTTGCGACAGTTTTGCCAAAGAGGTTCCAAGTGGCCAGTGACGCGGCGGGTAAGATATGGCGATATCACGACATCGGACCGGTAAGATGGGGTATCGAGCCAGAAGCAAGACTACTAGATGATTAGAAATGAGTTATTGGGCTCGGATTGCGCAGAGACCAGGCGGGGAAGAACATTCGCGAGTCAGTCGTCGCGGTCAAGCACAGAAGAAGATAGGTTTCTCACAACTGTCATCACGCTACATCACTGTCCCACGACAGCGCTCGCAGAAATTTTGCGTTCGTTTAATGGATCGGGACGTTCCGGCAATGTTCTGAGGCCATTGGACAGCTAAGATTAGTTATTAGAATTGATTGGTACCAAATTTTCCTCAAATTTCCAACTCCGAAATTTCCACCTAACTCGGCTACGACAAAAAACCGCCTCGATATCACGACAATTATATTCGATAAAAGTTTTAGCATCATGGACAGTGTCTTTACAGATTGAGATTTCCTAACCGTTCGCAGAAATATTGCTCAGAAGGACAGATTTTGGACATTCAATGTTCAACATTACTCATTTGAAGCCCCTAACGTCGAAAATAGCGTCGACAACAGCGATTACACCTTCATATCTGTGGTCTGACATGATAGAAGAGGTTTAGGAAGCTAACCAAACTCAAAAATATACGTTGAAGGAAGAATTTGGTGTAGGCTTAAAAGTTGCATAAAAGTGTCTGAAAGATAGCCTGAAATCAAGTGCTAGGCATAGGCCACACTTTTGTACAACCGTGGAACGGTTTTCAAAATCTCATCCTTGCCTCAATTCTTGCAACTTTGTACATTTTCATGATTGGTTAGGGTCCTAGACATGTTTTATGGCGGCAGACCATGGACATCCATGATGCTTGGTTGTCATCGAGGCAGTTTTCTGTGTTAGCGGCGCCATCAACTGGACCTTTCAGCGCCCGGCATAATAACGTCCATCCCAGACCTTATTTCTGAGAACATCAAATGTTTTCGGACTTGGTAAGGCTCATAAACACTTTCTATTATGTTAAATCCCTTATCGAACACGTTGTTATTGTTATCGAGGTGCTTTTCTGTGTTAGCGTTGCCATCACACATCCCATCAATTCCTCGTCAACGCAGTTTTCTGTGATCGACTCTCAATTATCGGTGCTTTGGTATCAACAGAAGATGAAAAACCATTATTCATGCGATATCAGGTGTTTCTTTTGCCCGCAGGGTATTGTAGCGCCGAATTGATGACTTTTGGGGGCAAAAAAAACACCCATACTCCCCATTCGTCCCATTTCCTCCCTTCCAAGGTGCCGACAATCAAAGGGAGGGTGAAATACAATGGTATTGATGTCTATTACACAAGACAAACAGATAGTTTACTGAGATACCACAATCCGAAGTATCATTTCGAAACAATGCACCACTACTCAGACCGTTGTGAGGTGCGTCATGCACGCCCATCGAGCCAAGCGTCGTCAACGGTAGCTCAGAATGCCAATGCTTCGGGGCGGCGATGAGGCGGGACACCCACAAACGGGCGGGCGAATTCGCTAACCGGCGTGGGATGCCGATACCAGCAGTACGAGACATACATTGCAGTGCGAAACATGCAGTATGCATGGTGTCTGTGGTCCACTCGTGGAGAGAGTCTCGTGCGCTGTGTGAGGTGTGCGCTGGTCGCGAAGCGGGCCACAGCAGAACAAGCGCAGGGCGGGCGGGCGGCACTATCGGCGTAGTCCATTGCACACGAGCACGCGGCACATGCATGGTGGTGAGGGACGACAGTGTGCGTACTGTCTCTAGTGCGCGCCTGCTGTGAACCGATTCAGAGCGCCCGCAAAAGCCGTGGGTGCAATCCATAATATGGGGACGCGGCGGCGGCGGCGGCGGAGCGCGCGTACGGATGCAACTGGTGGTGCCCGAACTGCCGCTACCGGACGCGGAGTGACAACGGAAGTCGTTAGCGCAGACCCAGAAATGCTGGAGCCTGCATGATAGCTCGGGTGAGCTGCACGCGCGGGCCAGCCGTGGAGCGGGACGTGGGGGAGGAATGGCTGCCCGAGACCGGCGCCATCGGCGCTACGCGATGCTGGGGAAAGCCCCACCTGCAATCCGAGCGGAAGGGAAAGCCAGAGCGAGGCGGAAAAAGCGCAATCAAGGTCCAGGTCCCGCAACGGCGATTCCGAGCCCTAGGATGAAATACGGGGCTTAGGAAAGAAGAGCGATAGAGCTGATAATATAGGATGCAAAGTTTCAAGGCGGTGGGGGCCCGGGGGCAGCTTTTATGGATTGTGCTGCCCGTGGGATGCTGCCGCGTGCACTGGTAACAACAGTGTATCGAGAGCAATCCAGAGGCCGGTAGGAGTCCATGATGGTAGTTGAGGTAAGGAAGAGCAGTCCTGAGAAGTCGGGGAGCGAGAAGCAGCCGGGAAAGCGAGGGGGAGCCAGCGTGATTGAGGGAGGAAGAGGGAAGAAAGAAATTGATGGGATTGATGAGTTGTCAACCGATAGCCCGATTTGGACAGGCGGAACGCGCCCGTGCACGGACCATCAACGACGGCAGGCGCGAGCGCGTGGGCGGCGAACGTGCGGCGGCATCGTGTGGAAGGAAGGTGAAATGATACCATCAATTTACCGCTGAGTTAGAGGCTCTGGTATATCATGACCCTCCGCTAATCAGAGGAGCCATGATATATCAAATCGCCGCATACGCCTGGGACGGTACACGAGGCCATAGCAACAATCGCCATCACTCTCACAGGACTAGGAACCATTCTTTCTGCCACAATGGTCATTTCCGCGGTGGTATCATCGCATTCACCATTCCAGACATCACTCAGCTTCCTCTCCATAGCGATTCTGGATGTGTTCTGGAAATTTCCCATTCCGGAATTCTTACATGGATTTCTCAAATACTCCCGGAAACGCCTGCATTCAGTCGTTGGCAGGAGCCAGGCCTTCCTTTCCCGGTGTTGGATGGCATCCATGGGTGTCGTTCACCGAATAGAGCCGCTACTGCCAGTTTTCCGTATCTCCCAAGCAGGCGAGTCTTTGCACCCACACCCGGTCCCTGTGTTCGATTATGTGGGTTCTCTGTCTGAGGAGGCCTCTGCACTGTTGTGGGTCTTGGAGACATCCACGGATCCAAGACTGGTGGAGAGCGCCGCGGAAATGGTTTGTGAACTGCAGTGGCCTGGAAATCTAGATGTTCGACCTGCACTTAAGCGGCTGGACGACACATTCAAGTCATGCGTCGATTTGTACGATTTGCGGGAAGGAATGGCCATTCGTGCAACTGCCTGCATTCGGGCATTCTGGTTGCTTGATATGGTTACTGACGACGATCGTCGAACAACAGATCTTTGGACTTACGATTGGGACAGTGTTCACAATGCCTCCGGAGACTTGCAGTCCATAGAATTTTGGACCCACAGGCCGTTGAACCTGGGTTACGAGATCGCACCCATAACACCATGGAGTCTTCGCTTCATCGCTGCACGAAATCCTCCCGAAGACATATTGCCAACCTTTCTCAAGCATTTCAATTTAGGTCCAGTGATTCGGCCGACGCAAACAATACCATCTTCGCCGACTTTCTGTATTGTCTGCACTCATTTCTCTCCACTACTCTAGCCCGGGATCCCGCTGTGCTGGACAAGAGGTAAGCGGTGAAATCACAGGCTTATGACCGATTTAATCCTTTTCTCAGTCACCATATTACGAAGCTTGTAACAGTTCTGTTTGAGAACCTAGTCACGCGGCTCACAGATGCGGATCCCTTGGATAACATCATTGCCAACGACATTGTCGTCAAGGTTGCTCAAATCGCTGACAAAATTTCTTTCCGGTTAGAGGACATATGGGTTCCAATGGATCGATGCATAAATGCCGGATACCGATTTTGTGCCCTGCCCAGTGTCTCGCCGAAAGCAATAGCCTCAGCTCTCCGACTCGTAAGGATTGACAGCTCGTGGATCTTCACAACTCCCGATTCAAATCTGGATGCTTTTCCGATTGATAGCGATACTGCATGGATTCACAGTACCTTAGAATTTGTTGCCAGTTCAGATGACACCCGTATCGGCTTGATCGGCGACTTGTGGCAGGCGATTTACTACTTGCGGTCGGCCAGAGACAAGTTCACGGTGGCATCCCTTCGAGTCCTCCTGTCTGTGTTATTAACTGAACCGGAGGACCCCCTCTTTGGAGGCTGGACAAAACAAGCATCGCAAGTCTCGTACTGTGCTTGTGCTGTTTTGGACTCAGCAGACCATTGGTTTGCGAACAATGAACTGCACCAAATAGTTCACCAACCCTCACTCTGGGCTAATCTCAGCCACGGGGCGTGGTGTAACGAATTTTACAATAATCTGGGTGCAAAACTATCCACAAAACCGGAATGGAAAAATATCATATCACAAGATCTCCCTGGTTGGCTTGGACAATGGCCAACCATCGAAACCAGGGAAGACTTTACGGACAAACACCGGGCCCAATTTCGGTCTGTCCTTTCCCGCGTGTGGGGCACAGATGAAACTGAAGCCACGGAGTTTGGCGAGGAAGCGACGATGGTGATGGTGTTCGGTGCCCTAGCCGATACCTGGACTCGGGTACAGTTTTCAGATCTGACGACGAAGCAGGTCCGATACAATATCAAACTTCTCCGCTGCACAGTATTCGTTGCTTTCTCTGCCAAGATTTTAAAGGATCGCGAAGTGCGCATGCCATCCCAGCGCTTCAAAGACACGAGTATGGTTTGCCTCGGAGAGGTGCTTGCCCGAGCAGCTGGAAATGCCAGGGTTGAATTGGCCAAGGACTCCACGATGGAGCAGCATCTCAAGGATACCATCGACGGAATCGCGAGTCTCTTACCAAGGCTGGGATCAACGATCCAGGGCGAGCTCAGGAGTGCTGAAACAGTGACTGAGTCGAAGTATTGGGATAATTTACAGGACAGATGGCGTGAAGAAGTTGACTCGCTCCACGACACGTTTGAAAAGGCGAGCTCGGCAGCAATCATGGAAAAGGGTGGTAATTGCAAAGGAACGAGTTGATGGGCTGATTCGGTCTTGTACCAATACCGGTATGCGATGATGGACCTGTTGTAACGTGTCATCGTTGGTTCAATTTGAACTACCTCTTACGCTACTTACCTGGAGAACTATAGCGGTCTAAGTGCACATTAATTCCGGCCCCCTATTCATCGGTGATTTCGGAGTTCGCGCCCCAAAGAGAAGCGGTTTGACGCCTTTCGCGCTAAACAGATAAAAATAATCAACATCTGTGTTTTGCGGGGGAAATCAGTAATTCCCGTAAGATAAAGTTAACTCCCCCCTAAATACGGACTCAACCCCGCCCCTTTTTCAAGTCCGCTCAAAACTTTTGTTGGAAGTTCCACAATAAATTCTGCTAAATTCATGACAGCTCAGCTCTCACTCCCAGCACTGAGTGAATTCATTGAGCCACTTTGTCCTTCTCCATCGCGTCCAGTATTAATTGAACTGGCCTCAGATCAAGTGAGAGGCTAAAGCTTTTGGTCATATACCTTTTGCCTTCTGGGACTTCAAGTTAGTCAGGAATCTGAGAAGAATTTTGCTCTAGACTTTGTGAAGGCCATGGACCAGCATTATCTAGATGCCGTCTGACTCGTGAAAACCCCATATCAAGCTCAACTTTCGACTACTGCTCTGGTTGAGGTTTTCGTT
Source organism: Mycena olivaceomarginata (assembly GCA_029378375.1). Classification (NCBI taxonomy): domain Eukaryota; kingdom Fungi; phylum Basidiomycota; class Agaricomycetes; order Agaricales; family Mycenaceae; genus Mycena; species Mycena olivaceomarginata. Next base: position 105,767 of record JARKIC010001005.1, read on the forward strand.
GCTACTCCAAATCTGGCTAAAGGTATCGTGAACTCAAGACTGCTATCATTGGGGCATCAGTGACATACAGCTGGATGATGTATGTCAGATTAGAGCAGGCCCACACCATTTGAGTTATTGCGTCCAGATCCCCCGCAAGTTCTTCACTGAGCAGGTGGAATCCAAACAATACGAGGGCTGGCTGCAAGACGGCTTGTGTGGTAGACAGAAAGAGCATGGCGCCGGTGATTGCAATGAAATATCTCTTCGGGGCGGGAGAGTAGGAGATTTAAGGCAAGTATAGCGAGGACAAGCAAAACCCCTGTAAGGTGGGTTGGAATCGTGATCATTGACCGTGTTGTGACCCACCATACAGAAGGAGGCCAGTCTATATGTTCTCAGTATCTTTGGAATGTGAGCGGGCCCAAGCACACACCATGCAATCGTAAAAAGAGCCCTTCACAATCGCCCAAAACGGTGAAATAAGGTCAGAATCCACAGCTTGCATATGTAGACTCTATATAATGTATTTATGGCAGCACAAACCACAGTTTTTGTTACTTAGGAATGGAAATTTCACAGTGACCAGTGTCACATGTTCTACATATGTGTTCACATCAACCAAGCTTGACCAAACAGAGGATTGAACTTCTTAAGAATTGGGCTCCAGCGGCACAACATGTGCTTAGATGCCTGGAGTCAATTGGTAAGAATTTTAGTTGATTAACATGCCTATCATATTACCCTATAATACATGGTAGTACATCCAGAATGACCAGGTTCTGGAAGGTGCAAGCGGAGCTTTTTTTTTTTTTTTTTGGTGGTACATTGGCCAATAGCAACTAACAATTGGTTAGCCTCATTGGATTGCAAGGGTTGGAATGTTAGTTCCATAGGGAGTGGTTTCCAAAACATACCTTTTTGCAGGGTCTCAAAAGATAAATGTGCCTCAATTCTCCCTGTGATGAATAACACATGGTCTGCAATGAGATTCCACTCAGATCACCCCTGATGTTCCCCAATGCACGGCCAATTCTGTAGGTTTCCTGGGCCAGCTGTAGAGCTCTAAAGTAATTACCCCGATACCATTCCTTGAGGGCCAGGCCTCCCAGTGGTCTGATTCTGGCTGCATCAGAATGGCATTGTGATGTCACAGAGAGCACAAGCCAATAGAGGTTTCTGACTGTTTAAAATCACCGGCAGAATCCAGGTAGTATTGTGCTGTCGCATAATAGAGTTTCCAATGCTTGAGGGTGGCCTCGCAACCCTCAGAGGCTGCAATCGAGGCCACAAGCTGAATTGCTAGAGGGATGTTATCTGGAATGCCCAAAAGTTGATCAATCTCCGAATCATTATGCATTTCATCTGCAATGTCGATAAAAGTTTTGCGGGCTGCAATTGAAGTCAACTGTGTTAAGGAGGTAGGAATGGACAAGTCCATTGCACTTTTCTTGGCTGCTCTGTGCCATGCATTACTAAGGGTTGGGAGGGGTTACCGAGTGATGTGGAGCAATCATACCATAAGGGCCACATGCAATATATCGGTTAGAAGCGAAAGAAATTCCTCAACTTTTGATTGACCTTCAAATGGTTCCCATGGTGTCTCAAAATTGTCCAAAATCAGCAGACAGCGAGGTGCTGAGGACAAGTGGCGAGCAATGGCTCCTGACAACTTGCCAGAGGCTTTGAGGCCAAGATGGGAAGCAATTACTGCAACAAGAGAATCACACATGTGAGCAGAGTCGCAGGAGATGAAGTAACAAGTTGGGTATTTTTCTGAAACTTTGGGGTTGTGAAGAGCCACCATTGCTAGAGTTGTCTTTCCCATCCCGCCTGGGCCCAACATTTCAATCCGGGAGGGCTGTACAAGAATATTATCGATGAGATCTTTGAGCTCAGCCTCCCACCCGTGGAAGATTTTGGAATGAGATAGAACTGTTAAACAAATGAATCAGGAACGTGTTTCCTTTTGATTGGAGCCAGATGTTCACCTGGAATTCAAGGAACTTGGTCCAATCTGAGGAGTCTTGTCAGAGAATGTAAATGTCATGAAACAAGCGCTGAACGATGTGCTCCGAACTAACCCCAAACAACACACTTATCACCCAGATACAACCCAAGTCTTTCCGGAATAAGCGGTGACGCCTACAGAAATAAGACTAGGATCGGAAATAGGCTGATCAGTGAGCGCAAGAGCCAAGATTCAGACAGTGGTAGTCCCTTTACAGGTCCTAACAAGGTTGAAGGGAAGGTATGTGTTTCCCTTAGGAAGATGAACCTTCACTACAAGATATCACCAGGAATTGGCCTGAGTGATAATTGAGTGGTGGAAATAAGATGTTTAAAAGCTTCGCAGCTTATGAGACAGCAAGTATTGAGAGTGGTGGTGGTGGTGTCGTCCAACGATGTGCAGGAGACCTCAGATAGGTCGACGATATAACAATTCCAAACGATAGAGAGCCTGTAGCTTATTTCCCAAGTGCCGATGATGATAGCTGATGACAATGACAGTAGCTGATGACAAAACACAAATCGATTCCCAGATGCTAGATAGCCTCAATCACGTCCAAGATGTTTCCGATACCCTATTCCTTATTCCAACTTAAGGTTTCCTGATGTTAAAGTCCAACAACAATACACACTGAACCAACCCCAGAAATAGCCCAATCACAAGTGTTCAGCCTACTAATACACAGGTGATTCTGTACCCTACTCGAGATAATGTCCTGACTACTTATACAAACCCCAAAATCATATGCAAATCCAAGAACAAAATAGAAATTAGTAAAATTGCCCGAGTTCCCCCTCCACAGCTGTTTATCCGTCGGAAGGGCTCCTGCAAGCGTATTGCCATTGGCCAGTGTACAGGATGATTGTGATGTCCACTCGTGCGGCGTTGGTCAACCTAGGGGTTTGAAACCCTCAGTCTCTTGGCTGACTGATACCGAGTTGTTTGTCCTATTTCCCATTGTCCCTGGCCCTTTCCCACCATCACTGACTATCGGGTAATGTTCCCCTGGCCTCCAGCTCCTCGTAGATACCCCTAGTGAGACTTGCTCCAGAAAGGGTTCTTATTTCCCCAACTCCGTCTGCTCGGAATAAGAACAATCCCATCAGATCTCCTTAGCCGACCTTCGCTAGTCCCAGAACTTCACTGGAATGCATATCCCTGGGCCTTGACGTCCATCACATGGAAGGTGCACAGCCTATTGGTGCAGAAATAAGACTATTCCCGCATGCCCTTGTCATCAGTATGACCAGCCTATTCCATCACGTCTGTTCTGTTTATCCAATATGTCCACGTGTAGTTATAAAGATCCAAATCCAACACAGATAATATTTCAAAGGGAATACAAACAAAACTTGGTATAGCTTCTGGGTGTCTCCGAATGAATGCCTACTCAACCGGTTAAGTGTGAAGCCTAGTAGCTTCACGTCCAACAGGTGGGGTGAGATTCACTGGTCTCCCTCCCATAACTATCCATTTAAATACTTTACAGGATTCTAAATATAAATGTCAGCAACGGCCTATGTCATAGGTCGGGATGTGAGGCGGAACCCGGAATGAGTCGAAGAGGGTGTGGTATCCACTCAGGTATACAACCTGGGGCATGGAGATAACCCGCAGTACAATGTGGAGGAAGCGGGGCAGGGTGGAGACAATGCCTATGTCAAGCCAGGGTAGAAGCCTGAGATTAGACGAGGTAGAATCTACTGTACATAGAGATTCTACCGAGCTTATATAGGCTTCTAATAAATTAAAGTGATCGCGGTCAATTGCGATCAGTTCCTGTACCGCAGCATTAAGGAGCGTTAATGCTGATACTCCTGGACTCCTCTGTGTCCATTTCCATGGTGTCGGAGGACTTAGGAGACCCGATGCTCGGGTTTCCTAATCCTGAATGTCATCGTATTCAGTGATTCAAACCCCAATCGGTTTGCAACCAGTCATGTACTTTGTGTACGCTTCTGTGTCAGCCGTTGGTGCATCCGGGGACTAGGATCTGTCTGTACGGGCTCCTAGTCCCTAACATCTTTGGCATCATGAGAGTCTCGTGCTGCTAAGACATGTCTGTATCCATATGGACGCGTTGCGCAAAAAAAAAAAGTAGAACCCGGGCGACTCGTGACAATAAATGAGACAGATACAAACATGCAGCAGGGTTCAGGGTATATATGGCAGCTAGCTGAAGAACTCCTGTCAGTTATCAAGAGATTTGTAAAGACTGAACAGATTTATAAGGAACATCGATAAGCCGAGCTTAACAATGAGTCAAGATCTACATTGCTTAGGACGATCGTGATGGGATATTGTTGATGTGTCAACTTTTAGCCAACTTCCTCGTCAGCCGACTGTTACCCTCCTTGGTAACCATCTGCTTCAACTGGTTCTGCTTTGAACCGCTTAAGTGATTTGTCTGAAAACCATGATAGCCGTCGCTTCCCAGTACCCGAGTATGGTTTCTTAGTCAATTGGTAGATCGACTAAGTCCAACCTTCTGTTGGCAGTTCTGAAGATGTCAGATGATGTCCAATGGTAAGCCCCCTTGTTCAGAAGGATAATCCCTCGTAATACACCCTTAGTCAGGGATGTGCAGTAGCCCCAATCTGTTGCCAGGATGGTTAGGCACTTTCTGTGGTTGCTCCATTAGCAACTTCTCATGTCAATCCTTTACCAGGATTGTTGTCCAGCCCCTTTCTAATGGTCCGAGACACATTATATCCCTTTTAGCTAATTGCCCAGGCCAGCATTAGCTCTTGTGAGATGATGCCGTAATGTAGTGTAACACATTATAATATGTTGCAACTCAAGCAAATTTGAATAAATGCCCGGGTGCCCCAGTACCAGGTCTGTCAATATGTCAGCCAAAAACCCCTTCAGATAGCTTTCACCAAGACAGTGATGTGCAGGGAAATTTTGCGATCGTAAAAACGTGAAGAAAAGAGCTGTTTATATCAAAAACTACGATAAGATAAACATCACTTACTGAGGACTCTGAATCAGCTACGGTTCAAATTGCAAAGTAATGAGGCCATGGGCCCGAGGATAAAGAAGAGAGATGTCTATAGGAACAGTAGGTTGGCCTGGACAAGTAAAAATGAAGAGGGTGCAATACCAGGGGAACGATTTGATGGTTGTGATGGGGGGATCAACTATCAAAAATGGTCACATGAGCATGTAACTTCTCGAGGCTTTGGGACCAGACACACTTTTGGGTGTAATGGTCGATGAGCTGCCGCTTGCATTGGCATGGGAGGGGACAGCCAGTGACCGAGGCAACCCGGAACTGCCTCCCATTGCCCCATAACCTGGGAAATGATTATGGGAATGCACCAGTTCAGCCAGGATGGTTGAAACCATCATCAAGACAAGGCAGATATGGGCTCAAAGCCAGCAGTAATATAGAAACAAAAGCATTTGGGACTATGATTTACATTAGTAGCATTATATTTGGATGGGACAAACAGTTAGGGTATAAAAGGAGTGCGGAATGTACTTGTTGAACAGAATCCGAAACCCAGGTCTCACCACCTGTGATTTTGTCTCTTGCTTTGGTTTTGAACAAACCTTTGGTTGGACCTTACAGATTTCTCAGATGGATTTTGGGTTTGGAACAGAACAGTTGAACTTACAGACACACATTCTAAAGGAACAGTTTTGAGTTATGGTTTATTGGTTGGTTTGAAGTTGGAGTTAGGTTTTGGGTTTTGATCAAACAGACAAAGAAGAACGAGTTACATGTAGCATCAGGTTTTGGGTCTCGACACACACACACACACCTTATTCCAAATCAGATACCATGGTTCCCTGCCATGCAAACCCCAAACACACACAAAGTCTTTGGAGTTGGTTTTGTTGGGTTGAATTCTTTGGATAAAGAATTTCATTCACGTACCGATTTCATCCCTTTCAACAGAAGGCGGAGATGCGCAAGACAACAGAGCATGGTGTATGTGAAGTTCACACTGGGGGCAGCCAACAATGCATGTGAACACCACATGTGTTACACACATGTAGTTCCCATATGGAAGAAAGGCTACAAAGCCACCTTTCCCAGACTAAGGGTGGCTTTGTTGCATGTTTTGTTCTCCGGTGCAGGGGAATAAAGCATGCAACAAAGTCCCCCTTTGCTTGTTAAAGGCACCTTTGTGGGCTTTGTTCCGACTGCGAGCCATATGCGTGTGACGCACTTGGTGTTCATATGCTTCGCTGGTTGCCCCTGGTGTCAAGGAGACTCTCCTATGAGAACACCAGAATTGATCCGGATTGACACCAAGCACAGCCACACATTTCTTTTTCTTGCACCACATCCTCGATTCCAGTGTCTGTGTCGTCAGTATCTGTGTTTGGTCTCTGCAATCTCATTATTTCCGCCCACAACTTTAAATTCATCCAACTTTAAATTCATTCAATGTGGATGGCTCAACCTCTGCCGGATGCTTGTGGATGTCCTCGTATCGCCCTTCTTATCGAGTTTTCGTGGTATCTTGCTGCTCTCCGTCACTACTGAGGCATCCTGAATGTGCTCTACTCCTGGCATCTGCTCTGACGCGCTCCATTTCATCTTGGTCCCTCTCGACTCCGGTCCCCGTCATCGGCGCAGGCCAAGATACACTGGAACAGCCCTGGAGAACTGATTGAAATCTACAGTATTTTCGGCCTTCGGACATCTCGGACATTGCACATCCTTCGAGACTTGAGTTGGGGCTTCAGGCTGTGGTTTCAACGAGAATGGGAACTGGTACTCTTTTTCTTATCTGTTCTTCTTGGCTTTGAACTCGATAGGTTCGCTGTCTTCACACACGCTGCCCAGCCCAGATTTAATAATTGATTGCCAATGTCTGGAGGTGGGGCCAGTGGATATGGGTGCGCCTGAGATTCAGTGCATCACACTCAAGTCTTGGCGATAATATTAATAATTGAACCCTGTCGTCAGGTATTTCGCGGCAGACGACGAAGCGATCAACATGTTCCGCCGTGAAAATGGTATGCTCGATTGCCCTCTACCCCCTCCGGCTGCCTGCCAAAATTTCTCGTCAGCGAGCCTGTGGTGGCATCCCGTGAGTGCATTAAATCCTCCACGCCCCGTGCTCTATTGATTCGTTGATTTTCCTTAGCTCGGCACCTGCGCCGTGAGGCCACGGGACCAATCGCTGTCATTGATTTGCGGTTGAATGTATACACTGTCCAGGGCTTTAAAATAGCAGACCCAAGCGTCACCCTCAAATGTGGGTGTGAATACATGAGTACAACACGGTGCTGATCATCGAGAAGCAGCCGGCAAATATCATTGCTGATGAGCTGGGTATTGAGGGTGTCTGATATTTATGAACTCTGTGGGTTGCAAGGAGTTCAGCGAGCAGCATAACTTATAAGGTAACAGTGGTGACTCTTGTCAATCTGCCGTTGCTGAATCTGTCGCCATACGGAAAAGCATACATTGTTTCGTGATTTTTTGCATGGCGCTGACAGACCTGGTATTGGGGCACCCGGGCATTTATTCAAATCTGCTTGAGTTGCAACATACTATAATGTCACAAACTCGTTCAGTGACAACGCCATCAGATAAGATAACGGATAAGATAACACCGACATCTGATAAGATAAACCCTAAACCCAAAGGGATCTCGATTATCAAGATCTCCGATCTCGAACGCATGACAGACGCACAGAAGGATATTTAAAGATGATCGATCGAACATGCATGGAACATACACGAAACATGCATAGTTCATTTTCCCATACTATTTTAATATTTCTCATGATCGGACAGAATAGATCGGACAGCTGTCAGGAAGTATTAACAACACGCACTAACAGCAACGGATGGACGTGCACAATACGATCACCGAGACAATAGCGTAGTCAGTTCACACGGTTGAAAACACTATAAGTACTGTAGCTAGTTCGTAGTTTATTCTGTACCTCTCATAGACTTTTATTCCACTTCATTTACGAGCCTCATACCAAACGGGCCTCCGAACCCTTCTGCTTCGCCAGAGTTCGACCCGGAGCTTGTTCTTGTAACATAATAAAAGTCTACCTTTCATACCTTCGTACCTTCCATACAACACTCTACGCCGAAAGGCTCTTCAAAACCTCTGCGTACTACTTGCGCACCAAACACAAACAAAACCACGAGCAGGACGGTAAAGTACCTCTGTCCCACGCTTTGCCCTCCATCCGTCCCCCTCCGTTTCCATTCTTCTGGGGATCACCCTAGAACGTCCAATAAAGAGAACTGCGCCCTGCGACGCGGCCCTACACAAATTGGGTCAACCGCCTGTGGTAGCTAAAGGAGTCGAACCAAATCTTCGGAGAGGGTTCACTCGCGTATACGGGGAGGGTCGTAGAAGGCCCCGATACGTTTCTCTCGCAAAAGACGGTCTACCCCCACGTCCGACAACCCGCGTAACGCGGAAACGATTCCACGGCCTTTCGAATCAGGGCCCCCTCGACATCCCCGCCGACCTCTTCGGCATCGACACCCCCGTCGTCCGGATCGGAGCATTATTTCTCGGCACCAGAAAGACAGCCGACCCGACTCCGCGACTTACCAGTCATAACACCCCGCCACACCCGCCTCCTTACCCACATCTATTCGCCCCCCATGTCGAGACAAGGGTCTCCCATGTACCACGTTGAGGCTCCCCAGCCCCAATACCCCCAACAGGCGCCTGAACGGCAGCCGCCTCCGGCATGGAATGTCTGGAGAAGAACCCCCGCCGGAACATTCGTTCCGATGACCCCGCCGCCCGTACGGCAAGCCTCGGCAACAAGGCCGTTGCCTACACCCCCCCGACCCAGTGGCTATACGCCGCTTCCTCAGAACTGGCCTAAACAGGCCTCGTCCAAGATCATCTTGGCAAAGACCCCGCCGTCCTTCGACGGCAACGACAAGTCCAGGTGGGACTCCTGGTACGACACGCTGACCACCTATGTGGCGGCATATGGCTCCGAATTCGACTCGGAGCACAAGAAGATTTTCTTCACCCTCTCGTTGTTGAGGGATGAAGACGGAAAGGCTTGCCCCGCCTCAAATTGGGTACGAGATTATAAGCGCCAGGCGCTAAAATACGGCAGCCTCATCCCGGGGCTGACATTCGAAGGGCTCGTCACGGAGCTAGAGAAGACGTTCAAAGACTCGAACGTCAAGGAGACGGCGCATGTGCGCCTCATGAACACTCGGCAGGGAAAGGTCCCCCTGGCCGACTTTTTGCAGTCTTTCGAATTGACTGCCGAGGAAGCCGGGTACACCCCGGGACTTCCTATTTATGACACATTCCTGTGTCAACTTCTGGAATCGCTCGTCTGGGACGAGATTCGAAAACAGCTTTATGCTGGAGGGACGGAAGTCCCGGGAGATTATCTCTCCCTCAAGAGGCGATTACAGGTAATCGCCGGAAACATGGAGCGTGAAAAGATGCTCCGAGAAAGGAAGGGAGGGAACCCGTGGGGTTTCCCACCCCCTTCCAACCAAAACCCTTCGGCGGGAAAGCCGAAGACGAACAGCGGACCGAGAGACCGGTCCCAGATCCCGATCTCCCAGGGAGGGGATCACATGGACGTTGACGCGTCCAAGACGAAGGGCGGGCCCTTCAAATGTTACAACTGTGGTGAAGAAGGCCATATGGCACGCGAGTGCCCGAAACCCCGCAAGGAACGCGGGAAGGTGAACGTGCGCTCGCTGCGCACTGAGGAACTCTCGGTAGAGGACTACAAGTACCTCTTCGAGAAGGCGCGCGCCCAATTCGGGCAGGATTTTTAAAGAGGAGACCGGCTATGGCCACCCCGGCTCCTCCCCCCATGATTAAATATGGACGATTTGAACCGCTTGATGCGGTTATGGACAACGATAGCACAAAAACAGAAAAACCCAGTAGTACACACGACAACACTACTGATGAAAAAAGAAACCTATGTATCATGGAGAACCGGAACAGGAAAAATAATTTAAAGAACAAAAAAATGAACGACGCCAATCAGGAATGGGCGTTATTTAAGAAGACAATGAAATCGGCCCCGGGGACTCAACCCGGTAATACAACTGAGACAAAAGGGCCCCTGGAGGGCGATGGCTCAATCCAACAGGACACACAACCACGCGAACCAACCGTGAGTGTCAATGTCCAAGTGGAGGAAGCGCCAAAGGACCAGAAAACGAGGGTGCCGTTCGGCCTCAAGAAGAAAGAGGCTGCACGCTGGCAAGCTCGCCGAGCCATGGGCTTTAACGAGAACCTTCTTCAACAAGAACTTCGACAGTTCCAGGCTCAACGAGAGCACCACGAGATGCTGGTCACAATCGGGCTAGAAGCCCTAGACACGGGCAAGAAGCGGTCACTCCGTGCCCTTCTTGATAACGGATGCACTACCACGTGCATGGATCGGGACTACGCCAAGGCACAAGGCTTCGAGCAAAAGGAGCTAGAACACCATATAGTGGCAAGAAACGCTGACGGAACCGAGAACACAAAGGGAAAGATCACTCATTACGTAGAGATGATCATGACCATCGGCTCCCACGCGGAACGGCAAAAGTTCTTGATCACCGGCCTCGGGAAGGCCCGTGTATTTATTGGTTACGACTGGTTGTATAAACACAACCCCGAGATCAACTGGCGTGATCAAAAGATATTATTCAGCCGTTGCCCAGAGGAATGCAACATGACGACACCCGAAGTACAAACGGGCGATGACGACATCCTCGAGGAGGAGTCTATTTTATTGGTTGACTTTGCGGAAGCGATCGATCTGCGTGTGAAACAATCCCAATCAGCGCAGATGGCGGAGAGAGAAAATGCAGAAAAAGAAAAAATGACGGAGGACAAAATCCCAAATCAATATAGGGATTTCGTTAAAGTATTTGCCAAAGAGTCTTTCGACTCCTTACCGGAAAAAGACCCTGGGATCATGCAATCGAACTTAAGCCAGGATCAAAGGCTGTAGATTGCAAGATCTATCCGTTATCGCTGGACGAACAAGGAAAGCTCAACGAGTTTCTTGAAGAAAACTTGAAGAGTGGACGGATTAGGCCGTCCAAGTCGCCGATGGCATCAGCGTTCTTTTTTATTAAAAAGAAGGATGGAACCCTTCGACCGGTACAGGACTATCGGAAACTCAACGAGATGACGATTAAAAATCGTTATCCGCTACCACTTATTTCGGAGCTTGTGCATAAGCTCCGCGGGGCTACTTATTTCTCCAAACTTGACATCCGCTGGGGTTACAATAACGTACAGATCAAGGAAGGAGACGAATGGAAAGCGGCTTTTCGAACAAATCGGGGATTGTTCGAACCGTTAGTCATGTTTTTCGGGTTGACGAACTCGCCGGCCACGTTCCAAACGATGATGAATGATATCTTGAGGGATCTCATCAACGAGGGACACGTGATCATCTACCTTGACGATATTTTAATTTATACGGAAACCCTGGAGGAACACCGGGCCGTAGTTCGCCGCGTCCTAGAGACGCTTGAAAAACATAAACTATTCCTCAAACCCGAAAAATGCGAGTTTGAGAAGACGGAGATCGAGTATCTCGGTGTGATTATTTCGCATAATTCCATGCGTATGGACCCGGTTAAAATAAAAGGAGTCATGGAATGGCCCGAGCCGAAAAGCGTGAAACAAATCCAAGCGTTTCTCGGCTTCACAAATTTTTATAGGCGCTTTGTACGCGCCTACAGCGACCTGGCCCGGCCGCTTACAAAATTAACGGGCAAAGCCGGATGGTCCTGGGGACAAGAACAAGCCGACGCGTTCCAGAAGCTTAAGGACAGAATAGCTGAGGACGTAGTGTTGGCATTACCCACGGACGATGGACGCTTCCGAGTAGAAGCAGACGCATCCGAAGGCGCAGTCGGTTCTGTGCTGGAGCAAGAACAAGACGGCGTGTGGAGGCCTGTGGCCTTTATATCACACGGTCTCAGCGAGACCGAACGAAATTATGAAATTTATGACAAAGAAATGTATGCTATTATGCACGCCCTGGACGAATGGCGCGATCTATTACAAGGAGCGAAGCATCTGTTTGATATATTCACGGATCACAAGAACCTCCAGTATTTTAAAAAGCCACAGAAGCTTAACCTGCCGACAGGCCCGCTGGATTGGCGAGTTGTCCCAGTACAACTTCGCATTACATCATCGCCCGGGAGCGATGAACCGAAAAGCCGATCTACTCTCACGAAGGGCGGATCATGATCAAGGAAGCAACGACAATGAACAAGTCGTCATGCTTAAACCCGAATACTTCCGAGCCATGGAAATAGTGCTTGAAGGGGTGGAAAACGAGATCATGAACCTGATCAAGAAAGAGAAAAAGATCGACAAAAGCGTGAAGATCGCGCTTGAACGAAAGCTCCCTGGATGGGAGAAGAAGGACGATGTTATCTATTATAACGGATTAATTTATGTTCCAAGAAATGATGATCTTCGGAACAAATTATTGGATTACATCACGATCCGATTATTCTCGGTCACCCCGGAGGGAACCGAACACAGGAAATCGTTGAACGAAATTACTGGTGGCCGCGCACTGGAAATTACTGCGCACAATATGTAAAGAATGCGAAGCATGTCAAAGGACACGCGTTGATCGATTTGCCCAGGGCAAATTGAATCCACATCAGATCGCGGAAGGACCATGGCAGATTATATCTATGGATCTAATCGGATGACTCCCGGAGAGTAATGGCTATGACGCCATTCAAGTCTGGGTCGACACCTTCACAAAAATGATCCACGTGGAACCCACCACTATGGAGATTTCAAGTGAAGGAGTCGCTAAATTAACACGGGAATGCGTGATTAGATATCACGGCATTCCGCGTAAAATAATTTCGGACCGAGACAAGCGCTATACATCTGGATTTATGCGCGAATTAAATAAGATCCTGGGATCGAAATGAACCCAAGTACGGCGTACCATCCTATTACGGATGGTCAGACGGAAAGGATGAATCAGGAAATTGAGAAATATCTCCGGATTTTCGTAAATTATAGACAATCGGACTGGTCCGAATGGCTATCTATGGCAGAATTCTGCTACAACGACAAGCAAAGCTCGTCCACGAAGGCTTCGCCTTTCTTTTTAAACACCGGTTACCACCCTTGGAAAGGGATCGAGAACTCCGTGGAAACCCGGAACGAGGAGGCAGCCGAGCTGACTCAGAAAATGAACAAGATCCGCGACGAGGCTAGAGCGGCTCTTGAGAAAACCCAAAAAACAATGCAAAAATATTATAATGAAAAACATAGGGCCGCGCCCGTATTTAAAATCGGCGACAAAGTGTGGCTTAAGGGAACTACCGTCACCACCGATCGCCCCACGAAGAAGCTCGACGATGTTAAACTCGGGCCGTACGAGATTCTCGAGAAGGTCGGAGCATCGGCGTACAAATTGCGATTACCAGAAACGGACCAGTCACATCCGGTTTTCAATGAGGCGCTTTTGTCACCATATGTGGAACCACCTGAGAATAGGAGGAGAAAAGGCCGCCGCCCAAAGATAATCAGCGGCGAAGAACGATACGAAGTGGACGAGATCCTGAAGCACCGAAAAAAGGGAAAGGGCTATCAGTATCTCGTGAAGTGGAAGGACTATCCCATCGGGGAAAGGACGTGGGAAACCCGCCTCGGCATTTATTGCCAGGTGCTAGAAAGATCCTTGAAAAATACCAGAAGGATCATGGCATCAAGATAAGGGCATTTACCCATCTTTCCAGGCCGGATATTGGGATTATCTAATCCATCGTTATAAAAACTAAGGAGGAGTCCAAACAATACTCGACGAAGAAATTATATATTCCGGAAACCTGCCTGACACCATCGAGATCAACGGGGACGTTGATCCTAGAGGGGGGTGTAATGTCACAACTTCGTCCAGTGACAACTGCCATCAGATAAGATAAAGGATAAGATAACGCCGACATCTGATAAGATAAACCCTAAACCCCAAGGGATCTCGATTATCAAGATCTCCGATTCTAGAACGCATGGACAGACGCACAGAAGGATATTTAAAGATGACTCGATCGAACATGCATGGAACTACACGAAACATGCATAGTCATTTTCTCATACTATTTTTAATAATTTCTCATGATCGGACAGAATAGATCGGACAGCTGTCAGGAAGTATTAACAACACGCACTAACAGCAACGGATGGACGTGCACAATACGATCACCTAGACAATAGCGTAGTCAGTTCACACGGTTGGAAAACACTATAAGTACTGTAGCTAGCTACGTAGTTTATTCTGTACCTCTCATAGACTTTTATTCCACTTCATTTACGAGCCTCATACCAAACGGGCCTCCGAACCCTTCTGCTTCGCCAGAGTTCGACCCGGAGCTTGTTCTTGTAACATTTACAGGCCAGTGCTGATCTCCATCCCGCTCTGTGCGGCGACCCCCACACCGACTTGAGCACAAGGACTCCCACACCATGCAGATCACGTGGGATTAATGACCCCCGACGCCAACGTGAATGCAGTGTTTCCCCCACTTCTCAGTGGCCTTTTGGCTTAGTGGTTATGTGCTCCCTTTTATACGTCTCTGTTGCAGGTTCGATTCAGGGAGGTGACACTTTTCCTAAATGTGCCATTCCTTTTTTCCCCCTCCCTGTCCTTGTACTATTTTTCTACTGCGCCTGTATGTTACAGTAAGCCTCGAATCTCATTTTTGATGCATATGTTGAGCAAATCTTACATGCCCCGACCCGTCTGTCGGCACCGGACACGGCGCATCATTTCCCCCTTGGGACTCACTGATCTCTGCGCGAATATCCCAAATCTTGCGCTGACACTTTTTAGACAAGTCGCCGTGGTAAATGTCGGGTATTTCACCTTCCAAAACATTATAGCTCACTCATCCTGCATCTCCAGGTGATTCTATTTTGTATTATGAAGTCCCCGTATCAGGTGAAATCATGCCAGAAATTTCAGTAATTATATTCACTGGATGACTTTCCATAAGCTTTTCTTTTCTTGAACCTTGTTTGAGCGGTCCCAACTGTTGCCGTCAGGAAGGATCAATCTGATTAGTTTATTGTATTCGAGCCCCCACAAGCCATAGAAGATATTAAAAGCTATTATTTCGTTGATATGGTTGGATAGCACGTGAGTGTCGCGCAGACTCAATCCGACCACTGTGCTACACATGATATGGGTGGAATGAGATATGTACGATGGACGGGAGCTTGCGGGAACAAAAGAAAAGCTTGATGGTTACAATATTCTCGCTGCGTAGGCGGCGCGAAAGGCAGAGCAGCGGAGCGGCAAATTTCGTTGTGGGAGAGGCATGCCGGGTCAGCCGGTGACGCACGGTTGTGTTTATCTCGCCGAAAAAGGTTGACAGTCGCCCAGAACAATGAATTCGAGGGTAAGATTATTCTGTAGAGGGGGTAGGGACCCCTCTTACAGATTATAATAAATTAAGCTCTATGAGAGGGTACAAGAATTCTAAACGAGATCTGAGCCCGATGGGGGTCCCGACAGCTGTCATGTCAGTGCACTGATTCGGCGGTTTTAGAGCTCGAATATTCTAACAACATTGTTTAAGGCTTATGGAAAGTCATCCACTTAATACATGTAGATACTCTCAAGTATGATTATCAACACATTGATCTCTGGTCGAGACTCGACCGTCTAGTTCGACACACCTGTTTCCGAAATAGGCAATAAACCACGTGATCTGTACGGCGTAGGGGGTCCTTCACACCGGAGACAGCAAACTTTCAACCTAGGTCAAAAGAGTAACTGATATTAGTTGTTTCAGTAGACGGAAAAAAAAAGGTTTTACTTGCTGTTTTGATGTAATACAAAAGCAACCCCGAAAGAGCAACTGGCAAACGCCCTTTTGGGCGTGAATTTTACTCTTAGTTTGAACAAAGTACGAAAGGACTGCCGAGAGGTGGACTCTCAGGAGCCCAGTCAGAGAGAAAGAAACATTGTGTTCTTGAAACTGCTGAAAGTCGTGCCGATACAATTTGTTTCGGCGGTGCCTTCAGCTGTCTTGAAACAAAGACTTTTGTCTTTTATGAAAGTGTTGCTGAAACGTTTTGTTCAGGAGCCAAATTAGGTTAGAAAGAAACAAAGTGTATTGAGTCCTGCTGAAAGCCGCGCCGAAACGACTTGTTTCAGCAGTGCTTTCAGCGGGCTTAGGAACAAAGACTTTCAGCAACTTTGGAAAGCGTTGCTGAAAACAAGGTGTTTCAGCATTACCCTGGGGTGCACCCTAAGGTGCACCCCCGGGGTCGGTTGAGCGAGCCTCAGCAATAAAGTCATATATAAAATATTATATTTGTATTTCGAAAGTGTTGATGTACGTGGCAGGATACGACTCGCTCCATCGCGCGGATGAAGCGTTCTCCGCTCCCCATCTCCCCCACCGAGGCCAGAACAAACATAGACCTAGTCGGAGAAGATACCGACCGCGCGCGGGTCGGACGGGGGGCGAGAAAGGCGTGCTGTATCCCACAGCACTCGTCACCGGCGCAGTCGCCGCTGCGCGCGCCGCGCCGAGCGCCCGCGATGTTGACGTTGTTGCCCTCGGGGACGACGAAGGCCGGGAGACAATATTCCTCTTGAACACATCGATCTTGTTCAGGAACAGGATCACGCTCGTGCGGAGGAACCAGAGCGAGTTGATGACAGATTCGAAGAGGTAGAGGGGCCCGCGCATGCGGTTCTGGGGGGCTAAGTCAGCAACGTTGGCAAGGTGAATATGGATAGGGGATGGCGGAGTGCACAAGGCGAAAGGAGGGATCGAGGAGGAAGAAGATGAGGAGGGAGAAGAGGGATGAGAGAAAGAGGCGCCGCAATGAACCGCACAGCACGCCGAAGCGACGCGTCTGGCGGCACTGCATCTGCGTCTTCTCCTCCTCCGTCGTTGACGTCGCCATCCTCCAATACAACCCCGCCCCAAGACACCGGCGCACGCACGCTCTGACCCGCCAGTCATGCACGTGGACCAACCCCGCTGGCGGCCCCAGGGCAGGCGCGGAAAGCCCCCTCCCCGAGCCTCTCTTTTGGGAAGAGGGAAGAGGTAGGCATAGCGGGTAGCACGCACCCGCAATGCATCCGTCCCACGGAGCCCACGAGCGGGCGCGCCGTAGACGGTTCCTTCACAAGAAGGGGAAAAAACAGGAGCGGGGGGCACGTCCAAAAGATGGATGGGAAAGCTCCGCCCAAGATCCGAAGTAGAATTTAAAGAACGAGTCAAAACACTTATACTCAAACCCCCCATCCAAAACCGTGTCTCGATGATCGCGGTGCTCTTCGCGCAGGCGCGGAGGACGTCCTCCTCGGAGGGGACGTATGTCGGCGCGGCGTTGCGGCGGATGGCGGAGAAGAAGCTGTAAGGTGTGGTTAGCAAGAAGAGGAGATGGGGAGAAGATAGAAGGTGGAGGTGGGAGGGCAGAGAGGGAGGGGAAGGGGAGAGCAGGACGAAGGGAAGGAGGGAGATGAGGGAAGAAGGGGAAGGGATAGCGAGGGGACGGAGGGGACGGGGAGGACAGGGTATAAGAGGCCCGCGAGCTCCCCGAAAGATAGAATAGAGTCGAAAATACTTACTACCCCGCACTATCCATAAGATTGAAAGTCGGCCGGGTGCTCGTCCACCAGCTTCTCCACCGCCGGCGCGCGCGCGACGTGCCAGATAGCGTCCGCAAGCGCCGGCGTCAGCACTGCATGCGTCTAGTGCCAGCACGGCAGCAGCGGGCGTGACCCCTCCGCCGTTCCTAGGCGGGCAGACAAGCACCCCGTGGGGATACCCCGCGCTCCCGCCCGCGGGCGGCGGCGGGGAGGTGGGAGATCCTTGCGGGCGTGGACGTTGGTGGTGGTGATGGTGATGGCAGGGGAGAAGACGGCGGGGTCACGCTGTCACACAACCCGGCCTCGGCGCCCTGCAGCCTCAATTCGTTCTTGGGGAGCGTCAAACCAGTACCCAAGGATTCGGACAACGTCCCTCCACGATCGGCGGCGTCCCAGGCGCCGGCGTTGCTTCCAATCCCATTTACCCGACACATTGTATTTTCGACATCCAGCGCCGCCGTGCGCTCGAAGCACTTATCCTGGAGCTTGGATTCGGGTCTGATTCGGGGCCGGATTAACCAACGCCGCGCTGCAATCCTTTCGTTCTTCGGGAGCGTCGAACCGCTGCCCAAGAACACCGGACACCTCCTCCACCATCCGCTGTCCTCGAGAACGCGCTCATCGTCAGTCCCGACACCGACGTCATACACTCGGGGGTCGACCCTCCCGCACCCAAACACGAAGAATTGACAGATTTTGGACCTCGGTGAGTCCTTGTTCGTTGCCTCTGCTCCCTGCTGACTTGAGCAGATGCCGACCATCCGCGCCGCCGCCCTTGAGCGCGAGATCGACGACCTCCTCACGAATCGAAAGCACTACCTCAAGCGCGCAGGCTGGACATATTTGCTCGAGCGCCAAGGGCCCAAGGGCCGGGTGGAAGTTAAAATCGGCAAAGCGGACGATGTGCACAAGTGCCTACCCGCCTATACCAAGTGCGGCGGGATTCGTGCCGTGTGCGCCTGGTACACGCGTTTCCCAAAAAAAATCGGTGAGCTTTCCTGAGTTTTGCGACGCGCTGGTGACAGGCCCTGCAGAGCGCCTCATCCATCTGAAATTGCGCAAGCGGGGCGCATGGCTTGGACGTCATCCTTGTCGTGGGCGCTGTCAGCGCAATCACCAAGAATGGTTCCGGCTTTCGAGGGCGGGAGGGTTGAAGAGGGTGAAGCAATTGGTCGAGCGGTGTTTGGTGCGAGGGGATAAATTGGGCAAATGTGTGCAGCTGAACTTCAAATGCTGAATGTAATCTTACGCGACTTCGCGGGTTTGCTAATGTATATGTGAATGTAGATTTATTGTATTGTATTACATCGTCCTGCAATATTTGATCAGCGCAACGAAGGCGAGGGGGTCAAAAAAAAAACATGCCCTGATTATATTTGCAAGGCGATAAATTATTAAGTAGATGCAACACAGCGCGTGGGAGCCTTGGGGGGGACCTGAATAAGAAAATGGCGAGAAACGCGCCGCCCGAGGGTCAGAAAATATTGGGGCGGGTGGGAGCCTGCAAGGGCTTACCAGAGTCTTTATACAGATGTAATACACTGCGACCGGAAGCCTTGAGCGGCTGTGAGAAGAGTTGGTGGAGCTGTAAGGGAAAATCGTCAGAAATATGCCGACAGAGCGACCCGAGAAATGCAGCAGGGGAAGACGTGGTACAACTGACCAGAAGCTTGATATAAGTGTAATCCACTGCGCCCGGGAGCCTTGGGCGGCTGTGAGAAGAGTTGGTGGAGCTAGGAGAGAAAATCGTCAGAAATATGCCGACATAGCGACCCCGAGAAATAGAGCAGGGGAGGACTTGGTACAACTTACCAAAAGCTTGATATAAGTGTAATCCACTGCGCCCGGGAGCCTTGGGCGGCTGTGAGAAGAGTTGGTGGAGCTGGATAGGGAAATGGTCAGAAATATGCCGACATAGCGACCCCGAGAAATGGAGCAGGGGAGGACTTGGTACAACTTACCAAAAGCTTGATATAAGTGTTAATCCACTGCGCCCGGGAGCCTTGGGCGGCTGTGAGAAGAGGTGGTGGAGCTGTAAGGGAAAATCGTCAGAAATATACGACATAGCGACCCCGAGAAATGGAGCAGCTGAGGACTTGCGAAGACTTACCAAAGCTTGAAATAAGTGTAATCCGCTGCGCCCGGGAGCCTTGGGCGGCTGTGAGAAGAGTTGGTGGAGCTGGTAGGAAATGGTCAGAAATATGCCGACATAGCGACCCCGAGAAATGGAGCAGGGAGGACTTGGTACAACTTACCAAAAGCTTGATATAGTGTAATCCACTGCCCCGGGAGCCTTGGGCGGCCGTGAGAAGAGTTGGTGGAGCTGTAAGGGAAAATCGTCAGAAATATACGACATAGCGACCCCGAGAAATGGAGCAGGGGAGGACTTGGTACAACTTACCAAAAGCTTGATATAAGTGTAATCCACTGCGCCCGGGAGCCTTGGGCGGCTGTGAGAAGAGGTGGTGGAGCTGTAAGGGAAAATCGTCAGAAATAACGACATAGCGACCCCGAGAAATGGAGCAGCTGAGGACTTACGAAGACTTACCAAAAGCTTGAAATAAGTGTAATCCACTGCGCCCGGGAGCCTTGGGCGGCTGTGAGAAGAGTTGGTGGAGCTGGGTAGGGAAATGGTCAGAAATATGCCGACATAGCGACCCCGAGAAATGGAGCAGGGGAGAACTTGGTACAACTTACCAAAAGTTTGATATAAGTGTAATCCACTGCGCCCGGGAGCCTTGGGCGGCTGTGAGAAGAGTTGGTGGAGCTGTAAGGGAAAATCGTCAGAAATATACGACATAGCGACCCCGAGAAATGGAGCAGCTGAAGACTTGCGAAGACTTACCAAAAGCTTGAGATAGCTGTAATGCACTGCGCCCGGGAGCCTTGGGCGGTTGCGATGAAAGTCGGAGGAGTTGAGTAGGAAAATGCCCAAAATACCCCAGGAGCGGGTCGCGAGGTCAGACTCGTTCTACAGGGCAGCGCTGTCGACAGAGAGCAGCGAACCCATCCCACCAAGGCCCTCCTGGGGAAGTCGTGACTACCGGGGAGCCGGATAGATGCACGCTCTCGAAGGGTCGGGGTAATTTTGAAGCCCATCGACCTGCGGGGAGCGGAGAGCCGCATCGACGCGGGGTCTGCAAGAGCGTGTTGTGGGTGGTGTCCGGTGCATCAGACAAGCGGAAATCGTGAGGGAAAAAGCGTCGAGGGTCGGGGGTATTTTTTAGAAAACGACCTTCGGAGTGGCGCAGCAGGCAAACAGCACTTCATATCTCAGCCCCACCCTGCTCCAATGTGAGAGTTGGATGGGACGAGAGATTTAAATGCCACCGCCTGCACTCGGGCAGTGAAGAGACGCAAGCAGGAAGGAGGAAGGAAGGAGGGACGCGCAACGCGCAGCACAATTCCATGAGTCCCCTGGGTCAAAAAAGCGATTGAGAACCGCGCAGAGTGATTTACACTCGGAGCAGGTCAAATCGAATGAGCGAGGGTCAGAGGTTTGAGGTGAGATCTGGTGATTCCGCCGAGCGCACGGACCAGCCAGGTGTCCGAGAAACAGTGATAGAACACATCCCGAAGTTTAAGGGACGATTGGACCCCCCGCCAAGTGGTCTACACTCAGGGAGGATACTGAATTATGCCTGAGGGTCGGGGATATTTTTTTGGAAAATGACCTTCGGAGTGGCGCAGCAGGGACGCGCAACGCGCAGAACAATTCCATGAGTACCATGGCTCAAAAAAAAAACGATTTGAGAACCGCGCAGAGTGATCTACACTCAGGACAGGTCAAATCGAATGAGCGAGGGTCAGAGGTTTGAGGGGAAATCTGGCGATTCCGCCGAGCGCACGGACCAGCCAGGTGTCAGAGAAACAGTGATAGGACACATCACAAAGTTTGAGGACGATTGGACCCCCGCCAAGTGGTCTACACTCAGGGAGGGTACTGAATTATGCCCTTGCAGGCGCCAAAGGTCACCCCGGGGTCAGAGGTGCTGCCCGAAGGCAGTCGACAGCACCAACGTTGACTCTGCACACCGTCTCTGGCATCGTATCCGTGTCTTGGGGGCGAGCTACACCATCAGCGAGCGATCTACGCTCACTGGTGGTGGGTCGAGATCGAGATTGTTGTGACTCGTCACAACCCTGTCACAACCTTTCGTAGAATTCAAGGCTCAAAAAAAATTCACTGGGTTTTGATACTCAGTCTCATAGATTAATTCACTAGTGGCTTCAATCATTTGTATTGCATCTGTGCGATATATTGTACGGTGATTTTTACATTATGTATATATTTGCGTATACACCTCAGCGACGCAAGGCACAACTCAGTTAATCGCAAGCAACCCTCGGACGACACTATCGGCGACAATCTCGACCCCGTCCCAGCACTTCTTGACCTCCTTTCGGAACTTCAAGTTGCTTCTCCACTGGCTTTGGCGTAGCAACACGAAAACACCTTTCGCGAAGTGGCCGAGACGTTTCGCAAAGAAGTCGTTCTCGCATTGTGGCGTCCACCACGACCCATCGAGACTTCCACGCGCCCACGCATTTGGTTTGGGCCACCATGAGACGATACTGGCCTGATCGGTGTCAGGTGTCGGCTTTTTCTAATCCGCGCGTTCATAAGCAAAGACGCGCGCGGCAGAAAACACATACCTTGTACCTTCCCTTTGCCTGATGCCTGCCTCTTCTGGCCTGTCAAGACAAATCAATACATATAAACGGCCCCCAACAAGAAAAAATTACATACCGGTCCCGACGTGATAGACGCCGCAGAGTAGGTCGATCTCATGGTCTGATAGTCTGTCGTACCAATACGCGTGTTTCGACATTTCATCCCACAAGCAGTCGCCGACGTCGTAGATGTCATCGTCGAACCCGCGGAAGAAGTCGTCGTCTGAGACTTCTGACCTCGCCAGGCGCGCCACCACCCCGCCGTACTGCATGGCAATGCGCCCTCGGGCACCTCAGTAGGCCACTTTTTCGCGAAATATCCGGTATATAGCCCACAGGCACTTCGCGAAGTTTTTGGGCAATCCTTAAAAGGTAGCCGACAGGTCGTGTTTGTACTGGAGGCTTATAGGCGGCATTCCGGCGCCGTCGCAGCCATCAGTGCTTGCCTCGAAAGCCGCACGGCGACCATTCCGCGCAAATCGGACTGGCCGGCAACTCGGTAAATATTGCCTAAAAGAGATATAAAAGTAATTTAAGAGGAAACGAATACGGGCATGCCGCCGCGCCCCCCTGCGCCCTCGGCCGTGATCCAGCCCATATCTATGGGATATCCAGCACTCCCTCTTCCCATCGTGCACACCCTGCCCACCCCGAGCTCCCAGCTGCGTGTGCCCGCCGCCCACCGCCCGCCGCCCGCATTCCGGCCTAATGATCGGGCCCCGATCCCCATTCCATGCCCCCCATTTCACAGCAGGTGCGTACCACGGCACAATGGGTGCGCAAATCTCGCATGGCTCCCTTCCACGTTGCGTACGGCCAATGCTGGTTGCGTGCACCGCAATTTCAGGAATTGGGGCACACCGGCAGCCTGCTGCGGTAGACGGGTATGGTAGAACGGGGGCAGAAGCTGTGGGGATGCCGCCAGAAGGCTGCCTGCATTGCGCAAGGGCCCTGCCAGCCATACACGCCGGCAATTCATCGGGAGCACCGCCAGTCCACGGCAGCGGGGCGATGGTGAGCGCGGCACGGCGCGGCGGGAGCGTACCGGAGCACAGGCGCAGGGGGTGTGGGGACATATTGCGCAGCCTCCTCTCCCTCTGGGGTAGGCGCTGGCTCCATTGCAGGCTGGATTCGGTGCACGCGCGCGCCCCCGCTGGGGCAGGGTGATTGCACGGGTGGGGCGGCGCCGGGTCGTGCAGCAAGAGGGAGGGGGTGGGCGTATGCCGTGCAGCCTGCCCGCACCAGTACAATGTCCATGCTATGCTAGCCGCGCACACTGGTAGTGTGGAATCGAGGGCTGGTGCGACGGGGTGATTGCAGACGAGCGGAGGGCACGCATGCAGTAACACGGGTGCAGAGGGTCCATGGAGGTCGTACAGAACGTACCCTGGCCCTGCAAGGGCCCTGCTTCCCGTGCGTGCAGGTATTTTTGCGTCAGCAGCACACAATTTCCTCCAGACGGGCGGCACACCCGAACGCCAGCCAACATCAGGCACGCACGCGCCACTGTCCCAGCGATACTCTGTTGCCGAGGTGTTGTGCTGGCAGCCACGGGACGCCCGTACATAGTGTCCACTCAGTTGTACACGACACACTGCCAGTAAGACTCCACTAGCTTGAGCCTGTAACGAATGTAATGATTAGAACAGGAATATGAAGAGAGGAAGAAGGAGGAAGAAGGAGGTAAGGGGAAAAACAACGAGGGGGGAAGCACATTGCGTGAAGAAAGTGGTAGATGGTGGCATGGGGCACAAATTCGGTCTCCGCAAAATGCACGACATTTGCGGGGGTCCCGATGGCGAGCATGGCTGACCCGACGGCGAGCGGGGCTGTCTACGGGTCGTAGGTATCTCTCCGTGCCAGCATCCCAAAATTTGTTCACAGCCGTTCTCTGCATTTAAAACGAGAAGAGAAACACGACGCACAGGTAATAATGATATTCCAGGTACCTAGCCGACTTCTTTCGATAGCAGCGCATTCGAAGATCCCAGAGATAGATCAGACAAGAGAATCGAAGATCCTATTGTTGTGCCAGCTCAGCATGGGATGCGGGCTTTCCTTGACGTTATTGGGAAGGATTTGGTGAAAAATGAAGCCCCAGGTGAGTGCATATTGAAGTAGCGAAAGGCCATGGAAGCTATTGCGCAAGAGCGGCGAGGTTGGGGCGAGATTGCGGCCAGAGGTAGTGGTGGGAGGAGAGAAAAAGATGCGGCACCGCCGCTGATTGACAGCGAATCGCGTCCGCATTTGGAAAGTTGAACATGTCCCACGACCATATTTGCGGATTTTGTCTGCACAGCTTGCTATGTGCCCCGAAAACCTACCGGGATCTGATCTATGAGCATGTTCGGTTTTTCTAGGAAAGAAATCAACGCGTTAGCCATTTTATTGGCCGTGATTTCATGCAAAAGACAGTTGAATACAAAACAAAGATTTTGCCACCAACGTTGAACTCCGGCATTGAAATATCAAAAAATAAGGCCACGGTACATGTTTAGGACCTCGAAAAAAAATTCATGGGGCATATTCCCTGGCTGTACATCATGATTCAGGCCAGGTTAGATGGGGACTAACTCACTTATTCCGAGAGTCTGTGGTGTGTTAGGGTCGTCGTATTTGGGTTTTCGGGTCTTCGATACCGTATATACAATCCTATGAATGATCTGAGATGATTTTGAAACTTTTATTTTTCGCCGACGATCACCATGTTTGACAATTTCCGGGACATAGAACACTCAGGTATCGTTCATTCTGTGTTGGAAGCGAAGGAAAAGGTTGTATGTATCCAAAATAATCGAAAGATCTGGGGTATTTGAGACCCTGGAGCTCCGAGTCGCGAAAACATGAGAAAATGGATCACAGACTCACCACTGGTGCAATGAATCCAGGTGCGAAACGCACTTCAGCTTGGGTTCCGACAACTCAACCCAAGATATTTCTTGTTCAGTTTCAAAACCTAACACAATTTTAACAAATGTTGTTTATACAGTCTGTAGGCATACTATGGGCATTTTAGACCATTTTTAGCATCCTTTTGTGCACCTCCGTGAATGAAGTTCGGTTGAGAGTTGAAATTTTGGCGGGTGTTCAACTTGTGTGTGAGATATAATATTCTGTGCTGGATAATTTTTGCTGGATCGTGAATATGATATGGATATGTGATATTACTACCTTCCGAAGTGGAAGATCAGACGGAATCGAAGGAGATGAGCGCAAGAGCTTCAAGGTTTTCTTCGTTTCGGAGAAGTCCGAGCGCGGTCCGGGGTGCCGCACCAATGAGAACGCTCCATCAATTGGGGCGCTTGTACCCAAACTTAGGCGCCGACTCCGAGAAAGCAGCGCAAACTGGTTCATTCGTGCACCTGAGGTGCGTACAACATTTTTATAACATATTTTTACTGATTGTGCAATTACAGGTGTTGAATCACGGTCTCAAGTATTCGATTCCCGCCCGATTTGACTGGCAACATGGACAGCGTGAGGGCTGCAGACCCGCGAGCGCACGACTGAGGAGGGGAAGCATGTGAAATGCCCGGAGGGGACGTGGGCAGGAGCAGGCATGCAGGCACGAGTGAGCCGAGCGGAGCGTAAGGGCAGTGAGCCAAGGATGGGGCACAGTGGGCACACGAAGGCTGAAGTAAGGCATGGGCGACAAGCACGACGTACGGGGAGAGCGGTGATCACTCTACATGGGCGTACAAGCTCCGCGGCGCACCACAGCGAGGAGCAGGCACGCAAGCGGAATGTATGCGTGGGGGTATCGGTGCAAGTAAGCAGGGTGCGGTCGGGAGTGTACCTGGCACATACAGGGGACGGGGTGCTGCGTGCATATGAGCGCACAGTCGCTGGATGCGACGCTGAGCGTGGGGGATTGCAGGGACACAGGTGCACCAATGGGTAGAGGAGGGCGGGGGCGAGTGCACCATGCCCATGCACAACGCCCACGCAGGCGGGGTATCGGCGCAACAACAATGGATGGGTGGAATGCGAGCAAGGGGCGCATATGGGGGTCGAGGTATCCGAGCGATACGGGTGTGCAGGTACGCGGACTGTGGCGCAGACGAGGATGTTGTCACCGGGACAAGGGCAGGCGCTGCGGGCGAGCCGAGGGGCACGAGCCTACAGCAGTGCGCACGGTGGGCTAGCGAGATGTAGGACAAGGATGCCCGTGGGCGTGGGTGCCTGCAGAGCATCGTGAGCGGGGTGCATACGCACAGTGCAGGTGAAGAGCCGAGTCGCTGCAGCTGTACGTCATGGACGGGCGCGAGCGCTGAGCACATACGGGCTGGGGATACATGCGCAGGGGCGAGCGAGCCAGGAAAGCAAGCACAGGCAGCAGAGCACTACAGGTAACAGCAGGAATGCTATGGGCCGCCGTCGGGATGAGCACGCGGTGGCAGCGCGAGCAGGATGCAAGCGAGGGTGCATTTAGGCGCACGTGGGCGAGGTACGGCGGTGGAGGAAACAGGACAAGCGGGATTGCATGCAAGCATGAGGCGGGCTGAGCGGATACGGCTGAGGGGAGCGTGCGCAGATGGCGGGAAGGGAGGAGGGTGTGAGCGCTCATAGCACGAGGGAGCGTGAGGGCTGGAAGAGAATTGCCGGCCCTGGAAGCAGCGTGGAGGCAAAATCTGCAAAAGTGTCAAAAAAAGAGCTCAAAAAGGGCTGGCAGCTCAGGGAGCCATAAAATTACTTTGGTGGACGTTTATATAACACATAGGAGTCATGCAGCAATGCGAATAGCGCGAAGTGGGCGCAGCAGTGAGCAGGAGGAAAATTGGCGGGAGGGGTAAAAACAGGGCATCGGCGGCATTATTTATGTACCCGGCAGTTGGAATACAATCCTGGTTGGTTGCTGCGCATGTAGAAGGAAGGACTGCGCTGTAGAGCGCGTGCAACGGCGGGGAGCGCGTGCAGGGTGCGGGGGCTGCTAGTGATGAGGAGGACGGTACAGAGGCAGAAACAGCCTATTGGAGCGCGGATTACACGCCGAAATGGAGGCGGTTGGTAGTCCAGTCGACGCTGGCCATCACCAGTGCGGTACAGGCAAGGACGCGTGCAGGCGGCGGCGGTGGTGGGAGGAAATCAGGGGTCACATGTGTGACAACCGTGATGCGGACAGCGCTCGGCTGCAATGGCGCCCTCAAGATGATGGTTTGATGCATTTTGATGGCATCCAGGAGCCGCCGAAACGGCCGCCTGATGCCCCACATGACCCTGGGCAGGTGCCCAGAAACTTCGCGAAGCACCCCTGGGCCACAGCCCACTTTTTTCGCGAAGGTCTAACTTAATGGGCTGCAGGCGAGAAGTTGGCGACTCTGAGTGTAGGAACGACGGAGTGGGTTCAGGTTGTTACGGTTCGTGCCTTCTGTTTTAACACACACAGCGGCTCAGTTCAAAGCTCCTGCAGACTGCCGAAATTGACGACGTATCCGTCATCTTCGCGGCTCAGACGCGCGCCT
The DNA here is from genome assembly GCA_029378375.1 of Mycena olivaceomarginata. Classification (NCBI taxonomy): domain Eukaryota; kingdom Fungi; phylum Basidiomycota; class Agaricomycetes; order Agaricales; family Mycenaceae; genus Mycena; species Mycena olivaceomarginata. The sequence continues at coordinate 133,484 of JARKIC010001005.1, forward strand.
TGGACTTCTCGGAGAAGATTTTCGTCTGGAAACGAGCGCAACGAGCTCCGGAAAAGAGCGGCGTCTGGGGAAAATATATGGCTTGGATCATCAAGGCGCTGGTCGTTCTGGGATGCATGGTGTTCGTATATCAGAACTTGGAGGCGGGGGTCAGGGTGTTGGGCAAGGCGATTTAGATGTAGAGAGATTAATATGAGCTATATTTGACTTTATGGCGACAGTAGGGCGCAACTCGCGCATTTGTTGAGCGACTTGCACTCAAGAAACAACGCGGGTCAGACGGCGGGGGTTGCGTCGGGGTATCTATCGCGCATTTGTTGAGTGACCTGCACTCAAGAAATATGGCGGGATATCGGCGACAGTAGGGTGCAACTCGCGCATTTGTTGAGCGACTTGCACTCAAGAAACAACGCGGGTCAGACGGCGGGGTCGCATCGGGGGTATTTAGCGCGCATTTGTTGAGCGACTTGCGCTCAAGAAACACAGCAGGTCAGACGGCAGTGGGATTTGTTGAGTGATTTGCACTCAAGAAATACCCCGTACCAGACGGTTTGCGGGGTGACTTGCACCCAGGAAACCGACTTGGTGGTTTGGAAGCAAGGGTTGCCGGCCATCAAAACCCGGCGACCCGCTCTCATGACCCGCTCTCATAACCCCGTGACACATCGACCCTTGCCTTCCACCACACACACGTCCGAATTCCCGGGGTCAATCCCCAGGCAATTTGGTCTCAACCTCCTCGTCCGTAATTCCCCAGGGTAAATCCCTGGGCAAATTTCTGCGAATAGGAGGAAAACTCGACACGTTCTTTCAACTTCCACGTCCATAATTTCCCCGGGGTAAATCCCTGAGCAAATTTCTGCGACTACGAGTAGAACCCCGCACGTTCTTCCAAATTCCACGTCCTTAATTCCCCTGGGTGAATCCTTGGGCAATTTTGTGCTAGGAGCTCTACACGTCCCAGCTACGATCTCTGGCGTCTCAAACTACAAATGGCTCAGGCTAGTCGGATTCTGGTATGTACCCGGATTCGTGCTTAGATGCAAATTGATACTGACAATTAGTCTAGCCCCCAGGCCATCTTCTCGGGCACTATAGTAACAAAAATGAGCTCTACAGCGTGCACTAGGGCTCTCCAGACGTCATCCGCCAACCCCCAGCCCTCTGCAGGCTCCGCCCATCAATCATGAGGTCTGGATTCCCCGATTCCGCGAACTTCGATATCTCTCCCTCGAATTTCCATATCTGCTGTTCGTCCCAACGCGCAATCCTTGGCATACTCCGCTATTTCATTCCTTCAACCGCATTCGTTATAACATTCCCATCGTGTCGCACAAGGATGATGGTTTCCGCCTTGCTCCGGAAGTCACCAACCATTGGGTAGACACAGAACGGTGTCTCCGTGTTTTGGGGCGGGAGCTGCTTCGGTTGGTGCCTCACAAGCGCTGGATGGATCGCATCAATCCGTGGTTCTTCCCGGGCCGCTTTCAGTTCTTGCGATGCTTCGAAACTGAGAAAAAAGCGCGCTTCGCCGTGTGGCTCTCTATGGAGAACTTCCTCCCTCTGCTCGGCTACGTGGCCATGGGCCTTTGGCTACTGCAATCCGAGACGTCGGAGGCGCTTTATCGAGGTGAAGACCCTCCGGACTGGCGGGGCCAGGTCATAGAAAAGACCGGTCTTCATCCATCATTCCTGGAATATGCGGAACAATCTGTAAATTGGCAGGAAGAACGCGTAGGCGCGATATATCGCATTGAATCGCCGCAAGACCTCACCCCTGAACAGCGGGAGCAGCGCCTCAAGGTTGAATCTATGCTCGCCTCAATCATGAGATCCACATTTCCAATTCCGATATATCTTTCTTGGGGCAAGTTGCCGCAGCATATGATCATAAACATGCTCGATGTTCCCGAGCCATTGCAGGATTTTGCGCCCGGTCCCAGGGTGCTCGAATCGCTTTACGTGCACGAGGCAGACGACCCCGGAGCGGGAGCCTTTTGTGAGCGAAACTCCCTGAGATTCAGCCGATGGGCTGTCAACGCCGAGACTTTTAATTGGTATGAAGACCCCTTCATTCCGCCCCCGAAGCGTACCTCGGCTACTCCCATCGCTCCAAATCACGAGCCCGCACCAGCTGTCCCGGCTGCACCCTTCCCTCGCCTTCCTCCCAACAGCCAGCAGAAGAAAGGCGAGACAATCCAGGCATTCTTCATTCGACGAAGCAAAGGGAACCGGAAGAAGATGGCAAACGAGAGCCCCGTTGACCGCCAGCGACGCACATCGCACGCAGCACATGCGCAAAAAGGTGGGGTCCCGTCCAAAGGCAGTGTTTTCCTTTGGGAAAAAGTGGATGGGCACTACATCCGCCAACCTCAAATACGAGGGGAGTTCCCCGATCTCTGGGATGAATACCCGGGTCCACAGCGTCGATTCGATCCATTTCACAATGAATGGGACCTTTGTGAGCTCTTCGCCAATAACGACCCAGTGTTTGGGGAAGGTTTTGCCCAAGCTCCTGATAGCGACGACGAGATCGACGCCACGGACGCGATCTTCCCCCAAAACATCGACATGGCATCCCGATTAGCTCTGACGGACACCAGCACGAATGTCGATACAAACATGGAAATCGTGCACGAGGAGCACCCTCGCAACGCTGTGCAAGAGCACCCCTCTCGGCGACAGGAGCACTCTAACTTCGAATTCGAGTTCCTGAACGGTGATTATGTACCCGGGGACGATGAGCTCGGCCCATACACGATGGAATCCGACCTTCCAAAGCGAGACCTCGCCAAAGCCTCGAAGGAGTGCATGAGCTTGGTCTTCCTCAAATTTGGTATGGCGCCCCGCACGGAGGACCCCGAATATGAGCCGGTTGCCGCGAATCTCCTAGACGCGCTTTACAAGCGGTTTGGGTTTACAATGCCGCCATCTCCCGACACGATCGATGTTCGTGATCCGCCTGAAGAGTGTCTCGAGCCAAAGCACCTCACCAATGTCATCGGCATGGCAGACATCGCCAACCAATTGGCCTCGGACAAGGCTCTGCAGAATATACTCTGCACCTTCTTTGGGCAGTGTCTGAAAGCGCGTACCGTCAACGACGTCGACAAGGCACTCCTGGACTATCATCAGCCTCAGCGCCCCAAGGCAGCACCCACGGGATTCACGATTAACCGAGAGTATCTCACAAGGATGCGCAACCCGGCAGAGCAAATGTATTATTACGTGCTTGCTGAAGATGGGAGCGGATCGGGAGCGAGGTCCTCTTGTTTCCATGTGCCACAGATGTCCTCGAGGTCCTCCGTCAGGGGTGGGGTCCAGATATCAAGGGCGTCATAAAACATTTGCTGGCTCGAGGCATCCCATTCTGGCTCGCCTACCGTAGCCTCCAAATCATGCCAAAGTCAACCCCAGCTCCGGCGGGCCTGCGGCCCAAGGGTTTCAAAGTAGACACCACTTCGGGTCTAGGATTTCGGCCCCACGAACACAAATTTGACGAGCATGACTACAGGGCGTACACCACCCGGCGAGATCTCCAGCTCCTTCACACTCCCCGAGGGCGCATTGCCATGCAGTACGGCGGGGTGGTGGCGCGCCTGGCGAGGTCAGAAGTCTCAGACGACGACTTCTTCCGCGGGTTCGACGATGACATCTACGACGTCGGCGACTGCTTGTGGGATGAAACGTCGAAACACGCGTATTGGTACGACAGACTATCAGACCATGAGATCGACCTACTCTGCGGCGTCTATCACGTCGGGACCGGTATGTAATTTTTTCTTGTTGGGGCCGTTTATATGTATTGATTTGTCTTGACAGGCCAGAAGAGGCAGGCATCAGGCAAAGGGAAGGTACAAGGTATGTGTTTTCTGCCGCGCGCGTCTTTGCTTATGAACGCGCGGATTAGAAAAAGCCGACACTGACACCGATCAGGCCAGTATCGTCTCATGGTGGCCCAAACCAAATGCGTGGGCGCGTGGAAGTCTCGATGGGTCGTGGTGGACGCCACAATGCGAGAACGACTTCTTTGCGAAACGTCTCGGCCACTTCGCGAAAGGTGTTTTCGTGTTGCTACGCCAAAGCCAGTGGAGAAGCAACTTGAAGTTCCGAAAGGAGGTCAAGAAGTGCTGGGACGGGGTCGAGATTGTCGCCGATAGTGTCGTCCGAGGGTTGCTTGCGATTAACTGAGTTGTGCCTTGCGTCGCTGAGGTGTATACGCAAATATATACATAATGTAAAAATCACCGTACAATATATCGCACAGATGCAATACAAATGATTGAAGCCACTAGTGAATTAATCTATGAGACTGAGTATCAAAACCCAGTGAATTTTTTTGAGCCTTGAATTCTACGAAAGGTTGTGACAGGGTTGTGACGAGTCACAACAATCTCGATCTCGACCCACCACCAGTGAGCGTAGATCGCTCGCTGATGGTGTAGCTCGCCCCCAAGACACGGATACGATGCCAGAGACGGTGTGCAGAGTCAACGTTGGTGCTGTCGACTGCCTTCGGGCAGCACCTCTGACCCCGGGGTGACCTTTGGCGCCTGCAAGGGCATAATTCAGTACCCTCCCTGAGTGTAGACCACTTGGCGGGGGTCCAATCGTCCTCAAACTTTGTGATGTGTCCTATCACTGTTTCTCTGACACCTGGCTGGTCCGTGCGCTCGGCGGAATCGCCAGATTTCCCCTCAAACCTCTGACCCTCGCTCATTCGATTTGACCTGTCCTGAGTGTAGATCACTCTGCGCGGTTCTCAAATCGTTTTTTTTTTTGAGCCATGGTACTCATGGAATTGTTCTGCGCGTTGCGCGTCCCTGCTGCGCCACTCCGAAGGTCATTTTCCAAAAAAATATCCCCGACCCTCCCAAGGCTCCCGGGCGCAGCGGATTACACTTATTTCAAGCTTTTGGTAAGTCTTCGCAAGTCCTCAGCTGCTCCATTTCTCGGGGTCGCTATGTCGTATATTTCTGACGATTTTCCCTTACAGCTCCACCAACTCTTCTCACAGCCGCCCAAGGCTCCCGGGCGCAGTGGATTACACTTATATCAAGCTTTTGGTAAGTTGTACCAAGTTCTCCCCTGCTCCATTTCTCGGGGTCGCTATGTCGGCATATTTCTGACCATTTCCCTACCCAGCTCCACCAACTCTTCTCACAGCCGCCCAAGGCTCCCGGGCGCAGTGGATTACACTTATTTCAAGCTTTTGGTAAGTCTTCGCAAGTCCTCAGCTGCTCCATTTCTCGGGGTCGCTATGTCGTATATTTCTGACGATTTTCCCTTACAGCTCCACCACCTCTTCTCACAGCCGCCCAAGGCTCCCGGGCGCAGTGGATTACACTTATATCAAGCTTTTGGTAAGTTGTACCAAGTCCTCCCCTGCTCCATTTCTCGGGGTCGCTATGTCGTATATTTCTGACGATTTTCCCTTACAGCTCCACCAACTCTTCTCACGGCCGCCCAAGGCTCCCGGGCGCAGTGGATTACACTTATATCAAGCTTTTGGTAAGTTGTACCAAGTCCTCCCCTGCTCCATTTCTCGGGGTCGCTATGTCGGCATATTTCTGACCATTTCCCTACCCAGCTCCACCAACTCTTCTCACAGCCGCCCAAGGCTCCCGGGCGCAGCGGATTACACTTATTTCAAGCTTTTGGTAAGTCTTCGCAAGTCCTCAGCTGCTCCATTTCTCGGGGTCGCTATGTCGTATATTTCTGACGATTTTCCCTTACAGCTCCACCACCTCTTCTCACAGCCGCCCAAGGCTCCCGGGCGCAGTGGATTACACTTATATCAAGCTTTTGGTAAGTTGTACCAAGTCCTCCCCTGCTCCATTTCTCGGGGTCGCTATGTCGTATATTTCTGACGATTTTCCCTTACAGCTCCACCAACTCTTCTCACGGCCGCCCAAGGCTCCCGGGCGCAGTGGATTACACTTATATCAAGCTTTTGGTAAGTTGTACCAAGTCCTCCCCTGCTCCATTTCTCGGGGTCGCTATGTCGGCATATTTCTGACCATTTCCCTACCCAGCTCCACCAACTCTTCTCACAGCCGCCCAAGGCTCCCGGGCGCAGCGGATTACACTTATTTCAAGCTTTTGGTAAGTCTTCGCAAGTCCTCAGCTGCTCCATTTCTCGGGGTCGCTATGTCGTATATTTCTGACGATTTTCCCTTACAGCTCCACCACCTCTTCTCACAGCCGCCCAAGGCTCCCGGGCGCAGTGGATTACACTTATATCAAGCTTTTGGTAAGTTGTACCAAGTCCTCCCCTGCTCCATTTCTCGGGGTCGCTATGTCGGCATATTTCTGACCATTTCCCTATCCAGCTCCACCAACTCTTCTCACAGCCGCCCAAGGCTCCCGGGCGCAGTGGATTACACTTATATCAAGCTTTTGGTAAGTTGTACCAAGTCCTCCCCTGCTCTATTTCTCGGGGTCGCTATGTCGGCATATTTCTGACGATTTTCTCTCCTAGCTCCACCAACTCTTCTCACAGCCGCCCAAGGCTCCCGGGCGCAGTGGATTACACTTATATCAAGCTTCTGGTCAGTTGTACCACGTCTTCCCCTGCTGCATTTCTCGGGGTCGCTCTGTCGGCATATTTCTGACGATTTTCCCTTACAGCTCCACCAACTCTTCTCACAGCCGCTCAAGGCTTCCGGTCGCAGTGTATTACATCTGTATAAAGACTCTGGTAAGCCCTTGCAGGCTCCCACCCGCCCCAATATTTTCTGACCCTCGGGCGGCGCGTTTCTCGCCATTTTCTTATTCAGGTCCCCCCCAAGGCTCCCACGCGCTGTGTTGCATCTACTTAATAATTTATCGCCTTGCAAATATAATCAGGGCATGTTTTTTTTTGACCCCCTCGCCTTCGTTGCGCTGATCAAATATTGCAGGACGATGTAATACAATACAATAAATCTACATTCACATATACATTAGCAAACCCGCGAAGTCGCGTAAGATTACATTCAGCATTTGAAGTTCAGCTGCACACATTTGCCCAATTTATCCCCTCGCACCAAACACCGCTCGACCAATTGCTTCACCCTCTTCAACCCTCCCGCCCTCGAAAGCCGGAACCATTCTTGGTGATTGCGCTGACAGCGCCCACGACAAGGATGACGTCCAAGCCATGCGCCCCGCTTGCGCAATTTCAGATGGATGAGGCGCTCTGCAGGGCCTGTCACCAGCGCGTCGCAAAACTCAGGAAAGCTCACCGATTTTTTTTGGGAAACGCGTGTACCAGGCGCACACGGCACGAATCCCGCCGCACTTGGTATAGGCGGGTAGGCACTTGTGCACATCGTCCGCTTTGCCGATTTTAACTTCCACCCGGCCCTTGGGCCCTTGGCGCTCGAGCAAATATGTCCAGCCTGCGCGCTTGAGGTAGTGCTTTCGATTCGTGAGGAGGTCGTCGATCTCGCGCTCAAGGGCGGCGGCGCGGATGGTCGGCATCTGCTCAAGTCAGCAGGGAGCAGAGGCAACGAACAAGGACTCACCGAGGTCCAAATCTGTCAATTCTTCGTGTTTGGGTGCGGGAGGGTCGACCCCCGAGTGTATGACGTCGGTGTCGGGACTGACGATGAGCGCGTTCTCGAGGACAGCGGATGGTGGAGGAGGTGTCCGGTGTTCTTGGGCAGCGGTTCGACGCTCCCGAAGAACGAAAGGATTGCAGCGCGGCGTTGGTTAATCCGGCCCCGAATCAGACCCGAATCCAAGCTCCAGGATAAGTGCTTCGAGCGCACGGCGGCGCTGGATGTCGAAAATACAATGTGTCGGGTAAATGGGATTGGAAGCAACGCCGGCGCCTGGGACGCCGCCGATCGTGGAGGGACGTTGTCCGAATCCTTGGGTACCGGTTTGACGCTCCCCAAGAACGAATTGAGGCTGCAGGGCGCCGAGCCGGGTTGTGTGACAGCGTGACCCGCCGTCTTCTCCCCGCCATCACCATCACCACCACCAACGTCCACGCCCGCAAGGATCTCCCACCTCCCCGCCGCCGCCCGCGGGCGGGAGCGCGGGGTATCCCCACGGGGTGCTTGTCTGCCCGCCTAGGAACGGCGGAGGGGTCACGCCCGCTGCTGCCGTGCTGGCACAGACGCATGCAGTGCTGACGCCGGCGCTTGCGGACGCTATCTGGCACGTCGCGCGCGCGCCGGCGGTGGAGAAGCTGGTGGACGAGCACCGGCCGACTTTCATCTTATGGATAGTGCGGGGTAGTAAGTATTTTCGACTCTATTCTATCTTTCGGGGAGCTCGCGGGCCTCTTATACCCTGTCCTCCCCGTCCCCTCCGTCCCCTCGCTATCCCTTCCCCTTCTTCCCTCATCTCCCTCCTTCCCTTCGTCCTGCTCTCCCCTTCCCCTCCCTCTCTGCCCTCCCACCTCCACCTTCTATCTTCTCCCCATCTCCTCTTCTTGCTAACCACACCTTACAGCTTCTTCTCCGCCATCCGCCGCAACGCCGCGCCGACATACGTCCCCTCCGAGGAGGACGTCCTCCGCGCCTGCGCGAAGAGCACCGCGATCATCGAGACACGGTTTTGGATGGGGGGTTTGATATAAGTGTTTTGACTCGTTCTTTAAATTCTACTTCGGATCTTGGGCGGAGCTTTCCCATCCATCTTTTGGACGTGCCCCCCGCTCCTGTTTTCCCCTTCTTGTGAAGGAACCGTCTACGGCGCGCCCGCTCGTGGGCTCCGTGGGACGGATGCATTGCGGGTGCGTGCTACCCGCTATGCCTACCTCTTCCCTCTTCCCAAAAGAGAGGCTCGGGGAGGGGGCTTTCCGCGCCTGCCCTGGGGCCGCCAGCGGGGTTGGTCCACGTGCATGACTGGCGGGTCAGAGCGTGCGTGCGCCGGTGTCTTGGGGCGGGGTTGTATTGGAGGATGGCGACGTCAACGACGGAGGAGGAGAAGACGCAGATGCAGTGCCGCCAGACGCGTCGCTTCGGCGTGCTGTGCGGTTCATTGCGGCGCCTCTTTCTCTCATCCCTCTTCTCCCTCCTCATCTTCTTCCTCCTCGATCCCTCCTTTCGCCTTGTGCACTCCGCCATCCCCTATCCATATTCACCTTGCCAACGTTGCTGACTTAGCCCCCCAGAACCGCATGCGCGGGCCCCTCTACCTCTTCGAATCTGTCATCAACTCGCTCTGGTTCCTCCGCACGAGCGTGATCCTGTTCCTGAACAAGATCGATGTGTTCAAGAGGAATATTGTCTCCCGGCCTTCGTCGTCCCCGAGGGCAACAACGTCAACATCGCGGGCGCTCGGCGCGGCGCGCGCAGCGGCGACTGCGCCGGTGACGAGTGCTGTGGGATACAGCACGCCGTTCTCGCCCCCCGTCCGACCCGCGCGCGGTCGGTATCTTCGCGACTAGGTCTATGTTTGTTCTGGCCTCGGTGGGGGAGATGGGGAGCGGAGAACGCTTCATCCGCGCGATGGAGCGAGTCGTATCCTTGCCACGTACATCAACACTTTCGAAATACAAATATAATATTTTATATATGACTTTATTGCTGAGGCTCGCTCAACGACCCCGGGGGTGCACCTGCGGGTGCACCTGGGGGTGCACCTTAGGGTGCACCCCAGGGTAATGCTGAAACACCTTGTTTCAGCAACGCTTTCCAAAGTTGCTGAAAGTCTTTGTTCCTAAGCCCGCTGAAAGCACTGCTGAAACAAGTCGTTTCGGCGCGGCTTTCAGCAGGACTCAATACACTTTGTTTCTTTCTAACCTAATTGCTGGACCTTTAGGTTCGGCTACTTACGGGAAAGGGCACTTGTGTTTCGTGCCATTTTTTGCTACATGTACAAATAGATTTAGTCAGGCAACATTGGTCATCGCGAAAATAAATCGAAAGAAAGAGGGGTAAGACATAGAAATAAATCAAAATGCCAGGATATGTTTTCCAACTTCTCACCCACCTGAATCCCCTGGTGCAAGCCCATTTCATTCCCTGGAACCAAAGGGATTCTCCAAGTTCGATTTTCTGTCATTAGTCATTTCTGCTTTATGTTCGGAACAGTATCCGTTGCTTAGTCAATCAAGCTTACCGATCGATCATCTTCGAAGTTCGAGCCCGAGCAGATACTTCGAGCCCACACTCCTTGCTTTTGTCTCTGCTTCTAGTTCGACAGAGGCAGCAACATACCTGTGCATTGTGCTGTACCAGTTCAACCACCAGTTCAGTCACAGATCACACCACTGGAAGATTTGTGATGCGCACCATAAATCGAAATGATATTCCTCGGCCTTCTCGGGTAAAATTGAACTTGAACTTGTGGTCGAACAATACCTCACATGCTGTATTGCTCCCTCCTCCATGTCCTCTGGCTACTGTGATATGCTGTATCCACTGGGCTCAACAGCCATGCCACACAACTTGAACCCGCTGTGTTTCTCTGGAATGGGTGATTGATTCTGAGCTCCATACACAACCCTAAGCCTCTGGGCTCCTGATGCTTTATGTGATGTTGGCAACATGTGTCTATGTTCTTGAACAATTTTTCTGTGACCACTTCTCTGGTTTCTGACCTAGTGTCTGCCTTGGACTGGTAACTGGGTTACTGGTTCAACTTTGTGACCTGAAATTGTAGAGGTTCTGACAGTGGGTTAAAACAAAATTCAATTCGGGTCTCCGGGTTGCACAGGTCAACGGCATTTTTCAAGTCTCTCCCCCCAATTTTTTCGGTAAAACAGGACCATTAGCATCTATTGAATGGTTTACCTGCTCAGAACTCCGTTCCCTCAGTGGTTACTATTATTTGACTCAATCTTTGTGTTGTCATGCTTATGCCTAGAAGGGGGACAGGACAACTTGACAAGACTTTTTGCATAATTCTCACTCAGACCGACAGCTTTTGCCTTATCAATTCGGGTGCAATGGCTGCTTGCAAAAGAAAATGCCCCATTTGTTTGCGACTTTCACTAGTCCAGGCCAATGGCTTGACCTCTAGAAAACAGTTCGGTGCAACAGATTAAACGGTCGTAAAGCAGGGATCATGCCCCAGTGCAGAAGCCCCCATCTTTTGTGGATCTGAAGCTCCATTGGCAATTCTGCCAATTTTCGGGCACTGAACCCGCATACTTCTCAATTGCTTATCCACTTTTACAGATAACATGTTCATTGCATTAGAGAATGGTAGTATTTCCAATGTAATGGTCTCAAGTTCTTCAGAAATAATTTGTTGAGCCTCAGGCTAAAAAGCTGGTATAGTGTGTATTTTGTGAGAATGTTGACTTAGTGTTTACCCCCTACCTAAAGGTCCAGCACCCGCCTCGAAGAGGCCCAATCCCAAGTCATTTGGCTCCTGAACAAAACGTTTCAGCAACGCTTTCATAAAAGACAAAAGTCTTTGTTTCAAGACAGCTGAAGGCACCGCCGAAACAATTGTATCGGCACGACTTTCAGCAGTTTCAAGAACACAATGTTTCTTTCTCTCTGACTGGGCTCCTGAGAGTCCACCTCTCGGCAGTCCTTTCGTACTTTGTTCAAACTAAGAGTAAAATTCACGCCCAAAAGGGCGTTTGCCAGTTGCTCTTTCGGGGTTGCTTTTGTATTACATCAAAACAGCAAGTAAAACCTTTTTTTTTCCGTCTACTGAAACAACTAATATCAGTTACTCTTTTGACCTAGGTTGAAAGTTTGCTGTCTCCGGTGTGCTGTGCACCTACTACCTTGCAAGATATCTTACCAGCTGGTTATCAGGATGAGAAGTTGAATGTGACGGTCGATAGGTAGCGCGTTTTAAAAATTAGGGTGTCATGTAGTACTTCTAAACCGACACAGCGAAAATGAAACTACCGACGCTCCCGATACAAAGGAGCCCAGCATTTGCCGATTTCGGCCAATGCTCCACCAGCTTTATGCAAAGGAACTCGAAAACGGCACGAAATGAGCACGGAGGAAATGATCTAACGTCCCAGACCCGCGGCGCCCCGAGAACATGAGTTTGAAGTTTTTCTTCGTCTGGTTTGAACCGTACTTTCCGGGGTCCTCTCACAGGGCAGTCGAACGACGCGACTGGTGGGTGGTGCATACATCCCTTTACCTCATGTTTCTCGGGAGTGACGCAGAAATCCATGAGACTGGAGTGAACCGGTACAGGCGCGTCGATTCGGGGTTCCGAAGACATCCGGAGCGAGACACGTCGAGGGAGCGTGCTCGGATGCGAGACGCATCGAATGCGGATCTCGGGACGCGGTTTGGGTTTGGGGCGATGGGTGGGTGGGAGCACGGGCGGAACGAGCATTACTGAAGCGAGGTGATCAGAACTAGGATGGTAGGCCGCGCGCGCGGTAGACACTAGAGTAGATCCAGACGGGGCTACTTGGGGTAGGTCTGTAATCTTCGGACGGGCGGATCAGCGTCGGAATGAGACGGGAAGGAGTGAGGAGAAGGCAGTGGACTATAGCATGACTGAGGAGAGAGTATAGGTGATTCGGGAGCGAGTATGGAGGGGAAGACGGTGGCAAGAGAAGTAATCGACTCACACGACCGCCTGGGCCTCAATGCCTCCTCCTCCCTCGCCACCTCCATCCCCTCCAGCTTGATATCCATCACGCTTGGATCCCGCTCTCCTATATCCCCATGCTTCCCCTCCTCATGATCCTGCATAATCCCCGTCAGCCCTCTCCTCCTTCTGTTTTTGAAGAATGGAAAAACGCACCTTGACACACCTCACCCGATGCTTCACCCACAGCCCTGGATAATATCGACTCCTCCGGTCGAGGCGTATCGTCTTCTTGCACATGGCGCACGTTGGCGTGATGGAGCCAGGGCGGATTAAAGGGTCGATGGCGAGGAGGGCGCGGCGCTGGGGTTCGGTGTGGGCTGATTTTTGATTTTTCGTTCCCGGACCTGGCACGGGAGGTGCCAGGAGCGGAGGAGAAATCGCTCATCGCGCCCGTAGCATCGGCATCCGGGAGGGAGGGAAGGGGGGAGGAACCACTGGCGGAGGAAGGCGTCGCGGAGGGCTCGCGCGCGCGAGGGCGGCGGGTGCGGAGGCGCGTTGCGGCGACACTGGATGTCGATGCGGGTGCGGATGTAGCGGTGGACGGCGACGACGCGCGAATGGTGTCGCCCGTGCCGCTCCCGACCGACGACGCGGACCTAGAGCTGAAAGATGCTTCCTCGACGGGCGGGGTCAGGGGCGGGGACGGACACTCGGGCTGGCGCCAGAAACTGATGCTGCTCCTGCGCCACTTGATCAGTAATCCGCAATACTTCTTTTCATTCAAAAAGTCGAAAGTGGGTGGAAAAGAAGAATAAGAGTGAAGAAAAAGTAACGCAACACTCACTCGGCCCTCGACCCGCCACACAGCGGCGAATGCTCCCTTACGAGCCTATGTATATTCCCCAGCGGATCCGCCCCGTCGTACTCAAAGACGTACCCACACCCGCACCGCCCGCAGGTGTTCCGGAACGCCAGGAGGCCGGGCCGCGCGTTATTAGTTGGTGGAAGGAGCATTAATTGGAACTAGATGACTGAGTGGCGCAAGCTTGGGGAGGATGAAGAAGGAAAGGAGAGTGGCACGTGCTGCCAGTCCGCTTGTCTTGTCCCCGGTTTCGGGTGTTGATCGATCAGAATGTTGCCTTGTTGTTGAGAAGTGGTTGTTCTCTTGTTCTACTTATGGCTGTGTGTGGACGTCTCGCCTACGGGTTCTGGACTTGTCAATTTTGCGACAGAAGATAGGAGAAAAAGAGGACGTCGGGGAATCCGGCGTGGGCCTCGAATCAAGGGGTTGGAACTTTCGAACCACATCTACTGCGCGCTGATTTGATTTCAGATAGAGTGTATTTTCGGTGGTGGAGAAAGATGGGCATTCGGGAGCATGAAGTTAGTTCAAGGTGTTCCTTCACGTACAAATATCACTCGACCATCCACCTCAGATGCTGGGATTATTCTACTGAGAAATCCTGATTTAAAGGGAAACGAACCCCTCGCTCAAAAAGGTGTTCTATTCGGAAACCCGGATTCCCAGGGTTTCTCCCCGGCCACTCTCCAAAACAGCAGATACGGCGGCGGGATGAGAGCTGTCATGTACTGTTCCATTTCGTTCAATTCGTACGGCACTTTGGCGTGTGACATCAACTACGAAATGATCCTTTCGTACGCGAGCTTGCGCCCTGTGTGACTTACGAAATTTTTCGTATAAAAGTGCCCCGCAGGGCCGCTCGGAGCGAATTTTTTGTGTTAAATTGGTGAGAACCTTTCGTATTGAGCCCTTGTGACACTGTGACCTACGAAATATTTCGTAGATTTTGGGGCTTGTGACTTGTGACCATACGAATTGAAGGAAATCGAACAGTACTGCCAGTTCCACCAAGATAAAATTGATTATATATCTTAAGCTTCCGAGATGTATCGGTTGCACCCACACTCCAAACAATATTCTCGCTCATACCAAGAAGCACGGAGGGATCACCCGAGCGCCAATATTAAATCAAAATTGATGGGGTATTCGGCAGGCTTTTTCTACTTATTTCCATCGAGGTTCTAGGTAAAAAAAATGGCAAGGACATATTTCTTGAATGCTTCAATCTCTCCGCCAGTATCTAGTTCAATTTGACTCCTTTCCCTAAAGGAGGGGTTTCCCTTAAAATCGTGATTTCTCAGTAGAATAATCCCAGATGCTGGCCGATATTAAATATCCATTGGCCTGTAGTGCGCCCAGCGACCATACTTCGTCGCATGCAGGTTCGGCTTCGACTACTGCCACGTGGTTCGACACCCCACGTACGAATGATAAGTTCTGAACTGGTTTTTTTTTCGCCCCGAGCTGAGGGACATATTCGGTTCGATCTCGGAGAAATCCGTAGCCAATATTCTTCCACCTTCCTCGTGCTCATCACTGTTTCAGGCCACCTTACCGAGACCCAGACAGGAATCGGATCTGGTGTGCGGCACACCTCCAGACTGCGTGGGATAGGCTGTTTGTACTTTGACTGGCATAACGGGGTTCGAATCCCCGCGTCCGAATGTGATGTTCACTAACAATGCGTCTTTTTCTCGTCTCAAACTGAGTAAGGAGTAACAAGTTAATTCGGCTCCGTTCGATCTTTTAGGAATGTTTTTGAACTCGAACGCAATGCAGTGCCCATCACATCTGACCGGGGGAAAGATACATCAAGCAATCGGATGTAGTGTGCGGCACAGCCAGATTTCGTGTATGAGTTGAGTTCTGCGTTAATAAAGTACGATGAATGAACGACATACTTGCTGCCCGAGGTTAGCACGCGGCCATAATGCCCATACAATTTGTGTCAAGACTTGAAGCAAATGCCTTGGAGCGCGTTTGAGGCGAGTCGACATGACGCCGCAATGCGGGAGGAGAAACACCAGCGCAGCGCGCGAGAAGATCTAGAGAGGAGGGAGGTCCAGCGAGACACCGCGCGCCGTGCACGAAGGGAGGTGCGACGTCCACGAGCAAGTTGCTACGACGAATGGTTGAGGTGTTCACGCTGCGTGAACACCTTTCTACGCTGCGTGAATCACGCAGCGTAGAAGACTTGCGGAAAAGCCGAGAGAGGTGGGTGGGTACTATCCTCCCGCAAACGCAAGAGGCATATAGGCGCTAGAATAGCTCACAGGAGGACCCCGGAAAGTACGGTTCGAACTAAGATCCCAAAATTTCAGAATTTGGCCTTATTTACTGTATTGCTTATTTAGAAGTGTCCGGACAAGCTGTGCCGGGCCGGCCTTCCACAAAAGACGTAGGTGTGACGTGGCCTCGGCGCCCACTTGCGAATTGTCTGCTCACAGTCTACCATCGACCGGCGGATCCCTTCAGCACAAGCAGTGGTCGCAGTTCAACTTTCAACGCCATGACAGGTTCTCTTTCCGGCGATCTGGTCTTCACGGACCCGTATCTTCCGCCAGAGCTAGAGCTTCAAATTTTCGAAATCGCTGCTCTCTCGCGCCCCAAGGATATCCCAACGTTCATGCGTATTTCAAGGCGAATAAAATACTGGTATCTGCTCAGTCAAATGGTTCGCTGGCGAGTCTTGCTGAAACCGTAGTTTTTCAGGGTGGAACCTCTCTTGTACCGCGTAATTGTCCTCTCTCCGTATGATCTGTACCGGTATAGTGGGGTCGAGGAACGCGAGGAGCTTCCCCCCGGTGACGACTGCTGATCTGCTTGACCACATCACCACCAAGCCCTCCCTCGTTCTTCGGGTCATCGGTAACCCACTTTTATATTGATATGGATATCCCGACATCTACCTTGGACGCCATCCTCGGGGCCTGCCTGGGCATTGACAATCTAGTCTTCGCCCCGGGCACTTACAACGCTCATTATCAGGGGTATCTCGGTCGTCTCCGTTGTCTCCGCCGCCTTGCCACATTCCTCCGATCCCTCTTCCAGGGGCCTGACGCATTCGACTTCACGGTCCCACTGTTCTGCAACATAACACACCTCGAAATATGGGGACAACTACACTGCCATCCAGGCTGACATCTGCACAGGCCTTCCTCGGATGCCGCGTCTAACACATCTCGCGCTCAACCCCGTGGCCAGCGTAGTCCCCGTGCTGCGCCCGCATCTGCTGGCAAACGTGCGCCTATGCGCAATTGTTTTTCTTGTCAGGCATCGACCGAACCCGACACCTCTGGAAGTGGACGACGCCCGGTTCGTGTGTATCGTGGGGGACAGTTATTTCACCGACTGGTTCCACGGTGCGACCTCAGGGCTCGATTTCTGGGCCCTTGCAGACACATTCATTGCCGCGAGGCGTGTGGGGAAGGTCAATGGTCAGCACCTCTTGCTTTTCTTCTTTTGTTCCTCTGATTTATCCTTTTGTCCCGTGATCAGCCTCAATGTACTGCGTCTCCCAGACGCCCACTGTGGGCATTGGCCACGAATCCTCTTTACCTGGGTTCCCGCTGGTCTACCTTGGCTGACTTGAGTATGATCTGGTTCAAAGCCGACTCCCACCTGACATGTATTTTTTTAAGAAGCTTTCTCTCCAGTTACGAGTAATTATGTTTACATAATTCACAATCGTAGACCCAAAAAAACGCTATTACTTTTTTTTTCCCGAGGTTCAGAACGCTCGCCTGTGATATGGCTGCATGCGGCTATGTCCGATGTCCGACATTTCTAAATATCCTATATTTTTTAACCTAGGCCAGCCCCGAAGAAAAATAAGTTGCCGCCAGCGGTAGTCTGCCAGACTTGTTGGGATCCGTTCCAAGCGCTTCTAGCACAATGAGTTTTGATATACCTGCAAGTCCATGTACATTCATGCGAACCTTGGGTTAGGTCACCCTCGTGACAAATTTCAACACTTCATTCCAATATCAAATTCCCTTTTGCGGTAGTAATGATATGAGCTCGTGACGTGACTTTCGTTACGCTCCTCTCTCCTTTGATCCACCATGGAAGATATGCTTCGAGCCCTCCAAGGCACCACCATCGCATCGACAAGGCCTCCCGCTTTCATAAACCTCGCCCCGAACGACGACGGCTCATCTTTGCCTGCTGCTTTCTTTGAACGTGAGTCTGGCGCTTGCACCCCCTTTTTACGACCCCACCATCCACGCAGATCCCGACACGTACATCAAAAACGTCGGCCCCGATGGTAGAATTAGGTCCTGGGGCTTGTATCCCGTATGTTCGCTCTTCCATCTATGGATTTTTCTCATCTAGTAATCAGTATATCCCCCGCGGCCAACAAGGTGCAGGACACGAAGATATCCCTTATCCGATGATGAGAAAAGTACGGCTCCTTTCTACCCTTCTTTCTCGTCTTTTTTCCTTTCTATTCCGTACCACATGTGACACCACATGTTTCACTTTTTTGTGATTTACCAGAAGCTTATACACACACTAACGATATTTCTACGCAGATGATGCACCAAATGACCTATGCGCCGCTCAACCGATCGAGTCAACTTCTACGCCCAGAGGATCAATTCATGAATGCTGTTCTGGCGCGAAGGGTGTGGGCCCGTCTGCTTTACAAAGACCGCACGCTAACTGTATTATTTTAGAAACGCGAGCTGAAGCAAGTCAATCTGGGTGATTTGACGCGCCGCGACTACGTCCTCCGGATTCACATGCCGTGAGTCCAGTCTATTGTCTATACTAGTAACACATCAATCAACAGGGACATTAAAACGGCTGCCGGAGAGGATCGCATCTGGAGACGTTTCATTGTCAGCGGAGGGATGTCTCTGGGTGTGTTTCAGGACAAAGTTTTGGCGCCGCTTATGGGATGGTGCGCATGTCCTTTTCAAAGTATTTGGCATTTTGCTTCACCACTTCTCCCAGGGTCCGAAACTTCCATGCACACATCCTGACTGATTATCGCGACGGCACGCAATATGGCCCCAAGGTTGTACCAGCCATCTCATTTTGCTTGCGATCTCTTATCCTCTTCCAGAACAGCGGCGCGATTGACATGATGCATATCGACGCTGTAAGTTGCCTGTCTACTGCATGCAGCTTGCCTCACGCACCCTTTACCTTAGTCCGGTTATGATTTCCTCAACGAGGACGATTATTGCGTGGCCCATGTCATGGACGAAGTCGGTGACGCATGTCAGTATGAATATGATCTGGGAGATCATTTCCGTCACGATATCATCGTCAGTGCCCGTTACTTCCTCCATTCAAATTCCCAGCCAATATTACTGATCCAGGTAGAGAAAATCGTGCCGCTTGAAGAGAGTTACGGCCGCGTTCAAGTTCTCGGTGGCTCTGGAATCTGCCCAATGGAAAACGGCAAGGGGAACGACACCTGGGCCAAACACATCGAAACCCTCACCAAATCCGGCACTCCCGCCGCACGGCGCGAACTGCTCTCCGAGATCTATTCCATGCCCAACTACACCGATCGTGGCTGGAATAAGGCATCGAAGTTCGACCCGGACTACTTCGATCTCGCAGAGACGACGCAGGCTGTCATGGCCGCGCTGGGAACGAAGTTGTCGTACTCACCGGGCGCGAAGACATTCAAAGTGCCTTTTTGCGCCGGAGGCGCTCCTTGGCCCTTTGAGTGCGAGTAAGCGCAAGACGACGCGCGAGGTTACAATGTCCCCGGGTGACTCGTTTGGGTTTTACGAAGAGCTTAAGAAGGACGGGAGGGATAGTCGACGGGCGACGGCGTGTGCTGCGTGCGGGAATCCGAACGATTTGAAAGCGTGCTCTGGTTGTGGACAAAGATTTTATTGTGGGCAGGCATGTCAGAAGGTGAGGCTTCACTGTCGGTTGGAACATGGGCTGACGCTTACTAGGCTCATTGGAAATCTACTCACAAGCAGGAATGTGCCATGGCAAAGAAGAAGCACGCTTCAGGTTGACTTCCCAGTCAAAATATGTACATCGACCATCGGGCCGTTTTTCTGTGTACCGAACGTATTTTATCGCAATCTTGAGCAAGCGTCGTTGCCTCATTGTCTGGTATCATGAGGCCACTTGGTATGGTTCTATGTGGGTTTTATTATAATCGTACCCAGGATTGGTGTACCCTTTCTTTCTCCTTCCTTTCGCATTGCCTTTGTCACGCCTAGTTGTCTCTGCTCAATCTCTATCCCTTAATCCGGGGGTCTGTGGTTTATCCTGGCTCCACTCTTTATTCCGTCGTCTTTGCCCTCTTCCCTTTCTCGACACTTCCCTCTCGATGTTGGATCACTTACTGCTGCTCGGCTCCGATCCTCAGGTCTCATGGGCATCCCATTCTGATACAGGCCTATGGCTGAAATGTAGATCCAACTGATACGATGGGGTTCGACTCCTTCCCCATTACGCTCTACCGTGTGAACTCCTTGCTCTTGTCTTGTTGTCCTTCCCGTTCGTGACCTCTACCTGGTACTCGTTTCCGGCTGGTTACGATAGGGTGGAGTAGGTCAGGTGAGAGGCGGAAGTCATAAAAGCCCAGCGCAGGGACGTACATACCCGGGACGTTAGGGGGGGAGGAACGGGATGGCGAGGTCGTGAACTTGTAGACAGCATCAAGACGCTGGTTTCAACATCAGTACGTATTACAATTCAATTTCAACATCAATTTCACTCGGGAGGGATGTGTATGCAA
Organism: Mycena olivaceomarginata; assembly: GCA_029378375.1. Lineage (NCBI taxonomy): Eukaryota > Fungi > Basidiomycota > Agaricomycetes > Agaricales > Mycenaceae > Mycena > Mycena olivaceomarginata. The sequence goes on from JARKIC010001005.1 coordinate 153,529, forward strand.
GAAAGCAGGAGACTACTTACCGCTAAAGATGCATCGGTGGGAGCCTGGTGAACATGTAAAAAGGTCGAGCTCACGCCTTTTCAGGGGCTTGTCAATCCGCCACTCGGCGCTCAGTGAGTAGCCGCAACACAGCCGATGCGAGACCGTACCGTTCGAGGAGTTTTGATTCCGACTAGGAAGGAAGGAAGGAAGGAAGGAAGGATGTATTACTGCAGAGGTCCCAAGCAGGAACAAGCAGGTACTGTACCGACATACAACGCGTCCATAGTTGTATGCTACAGTCATCAGTGCGTGCATTCAAAACGGCAGTCGCAGAAAGAGTGGAATGTGCACATACCTGAGTTGATACTGCACGGGAGATTTTACGATCAGATTGGCTCGACAGCCACGGAGGACGAGGGCTGTACGCACTCGCTGGTGATGAGCGGAGGGGCCGCGCCGACGAGGGCAGATGGTGAGAAACAGGGGAGGGATGGTAGACGACATTAGCTCGAGCGTCACCGACGAAGAAAGAAGGCTTTGCGCACACTCTAGCAGTGAGCGCGGCAGCAGCGCTAGCACGAGCAGCGAGGACAAAGAGTTTCATGGTGAGTGGGAACTGGTGAACAACTGGCTAGTGGTGTACTGCGTGGGTGGTTAATTCAAAAAAATTCCGCGGAGCCACGTTCTTTATAGTGGTCATACCCGCGCTCCGATGTAGTCTCTCGTAGACAGATATTCTACCCAACTCGTACCTCGTTATATGAAGCTCCGATGATGCAGTCGAGGACTCCAACCTTGGAGCAACCCTCTTCTGACGACTTCGGTCCGATGTAGGAGGAGGCCGCAGGGACAAAATCAGCCACCACAGAAGAGACAAGCGTAAGTATAATTCGACGAAGGGCTGGTGCTGCTTCCCCAGTAATCTTCCACTGCATTCATTAGTCGATCGAAGTGACGAGGATACCGATACGACTCGATGGAGCTGAGGAAATTCCATGATAACTTGGCAGAACGGTGATGGGTTTAGCAGCAATTAGTTGGTCGTGCACACGGGACGCGTGCCATGTGGTCCAAGAACTTTCGTCGAACTCGAAGTCAGGGGTGAAACGCGGCCGTACCTCATCCGGTAATCAGCCGGCCATCAGAAAATCCAGCCCTTTGCCAAGCAAGCAACGCCTCTGGCTCTTAACCACGATTTCTCCCAGTCTCTGAACCGTTCATGTGCTTTGATTTCGATTCAAAGTCAAAGTTTGCTCCGATATGACTGGTTTCTTGGCGTCTTGTCGTTGCGAGTCGTTCCCAATCCTCACTCCCGGCGTATGGCTGGTCGCTTCCTTGTCGCCTCCTCGACGTTCTCCATCTGAATCGCTAGCGTACCATAGATTCATGCTCTGCCTAACAGCATCCAATGCCTCATCTCCGAGTCTAGTCCTCGATCTACCTTTCTTCGAGCCGGCTTTGTTGAAGAACTTACGAAATTATGATCATCCCTGACACTCGCCCTTAGATCCATCTGAATGCAAACCCACACTGCGGAATGTATCTGAATCGACTCGGGCAGGTCCGAATCACTGTTCCCTGCTGTTGCCTCTAGGTCTTGGGCCACCCCCCCTGCATTGAACTTTCGCAGGACGTTTGATACTGTCTATCGGGCCTGGCGGGGGCAAAGAAATAACCCACGTATCCATCCAAGAACGTAATCGATGCTCCATCTCGTTACATGTCGTAGACTCGTCCTCCATCCGGTGCTAATGAAACGCAGGCTCAGGGTGACGGTATGTATTCCCAATCCTTCTTTGCTCCGATTCCTTCTGCATTCCCGTGCTACGCCGGAGATCTACTCTCCATTCACGACATTACAATCGGGACATTGAGATCCTAATCGACGTCTTGATTCCCTAGTGCGTTCTGTTCCACTCCTGATGCCACCGCTTGACCTCGATCTAGTCCATGGAATTAGCTTCCTGTATGCATCTTCGTATGTTGGGTATTGCGTGTAATATTCGGGTCAAGGTACCGTTGTTCCAAATGGCCTTGCTGATTTGGCTTCCAACTACGAGGATACGAATCAGTTGACACTGATGAGGATCGGACATCAATTGTCTCGTGTTCTCACAGCTAGGTTGCCCTTTTGTGGGTTGGCGTCTAGATATGGTGGGCGATAGGAGCTGGTTGAAGAAAATGTTCAACAGCTTTAACAGTCACCTTGGACATCTCATCATTGTGCCCTCCTGAACAATGCTTCGACACCTGATGCCTGTGCTGTGTCCTTCCCTCGTGCAGCATAGCTCGAAGTGACATAGCTCTTGTTCGATGTATGAGGTATGATTTTCATTGATACCAGATCTGTCCTCGGCCAAGCTGACCTTCTGACCGGGCCTTTGTGACAGGCTGTGTCGAAGAACACCGATCACATGGCGGCCCTGCCCGATACCGAGCCTACCGAGTACCTATCCGGCAGGTATAAGTGCACATTCCGTGGCGAGTCGGACGACGGGCAACAACAGTTCCGCATAAGGCCCGCGCTGATCATCTGCCTAAATCGGATAATCGCGCCGCGTGAGACAGCATCCGGCACATCGGTTTATATAACCGGTAGACTCTCTCCTCTTTCTCATCGAGACCGCAATGGAGCCCCCCCCTGGCCTCGTCTACCTCGCACAAGTGCTCCCAGTCACCCTCCTTCCATCTGTGCTAACCTACGTGTTCCTCGCCCGTATTCTCCCCCTTCTCGGCGTTGTTGCGCCGCTGCCATTGTGGAGCTGCCTCCTTGCTGCGGTCGTCGCGCAGCCCGCCGGGGTCATCATCGGGCACCTCTTCACGGAATGGCGATACGCCAGAGACGCCGCATCGCGTGGGGCTGTCCACATCCCTGAGATACCCGACACATGGCCCGGCGGGCTTTCTCTGCTCGCAGAGATTAGGAAATCATCTTATCCCGGTCGGTATTCAGAATACCAAGTCCAGTCCACTCATTTTGGATTGTAGGTGACTTCCTGCTGGATTGGTGCGACCGATGGGGAAACACAATCGTGGCGAAACTTCTGTTTGACCGAGCAGTGCGCATCTACATGTTCGCATTGCAGATAATGCTCACGTCCGAGGCAATCAGATATTCACTCTCGAACCGGAGTACATCAAGGTACTCCCACTCACCAACTATGTTTCAAGTTGACCGATAGAGGCTCGCCACCAAGGCCGTTCTTGCGACTGATTTCGATAATTACTGGAAGGGTATCGTACTGCCGTTCAATCCGTGCTGAAATCCCAACCACGTTTCTAGGTACGGATGCAAATGGACTGGGTCATTCTCTACTTGGATTCGGTATGTGACGCTCCGAGCTTGAATGGAAAATACCCCAACAATTTCAACATTTTTTCCAGGCGTTTTCAACTCTGATGGTGGGTCCATCGTTCAACCCGGTGTTCTTTATTGCATACCTCACCTGGCTGAACCACGTCCTGTGATCGCTAGACGAAATGTGGAAGTAAGTGACTCAAGAATTCTTCGGACTGGTAAAACCGACTGAACCGGTGAATAGGTTCCACCGCACCATGAGCCGACCGTTCTTCAACAAAGGTGCGTGGTGATTTTGAGCTATTCTACAGTGGTTAATTGGGTGCGGTCCAGAACGAATCAGCGACTTCGACACCTTCGACAAGCATACACGCGATGCGCTGGCCCGCGTTCAGGAACGGCTGACGGAGGGGTACGCCGTGGATATTCAGGTATTCTCCTTCACTCCGTCTTGCCTTCCATCCACCTAAGGCCAAACATCGTTTCCCAGGACTGCGTCTCACGCTTCACCCTCGACTCCGCCACTGCCTTCCTCTTCGGGCAATCCGTCGACTCCCTCGGCGCCGGCCTCCCCTACCCTTATTCCGCCCCGTCCTACCTCGCAAACTCCCCCCTTCCTCAACCATCCCTCGAACACGTACGTCCGCGCCTTCACCCAAGGCCAACTTCTCATGCTCGACCGGGCGGCGTTCGGGCGTAAGTGGCCGCTGTCAGAGTTCTGGGCAGATCGGGTGAAGCCGCAGAGGAAGGTGGCGGACGCGTATGTGGAGGGGATTATCGAAAGAGCGTTGGCGGAGCGGCGTTGAAGAAGAGGGCGGAGTATATTAAACCTGACAGGGGACAAGAGAAGCAGGAGACATTCCTGAGTCATTTGGTGGAGGCGACGGATGGTGCGTTCTCGAGACTTGAAATTACGCGATGTGTCTGACAATATTGTGCGGCGGAAAGACAAGGAGGTCATCCGCGACTCCATCTTCAATATCCTCGTTGCTGGGCGGGACACCGTGCGTGCATTGCTCTTCTACAACCTGAATCTCAGGGACGATTTCTGATTCGTAGACGGCCGCGACCCTTACCTTCGCGGTGTACATGCTCGCGGAGCATTCCGACGTGGCGGCGCGCCTGCGCAAAGAGGTACTGGCCGTCGTGGGAAACGCACGGATGCCCACGTACGACGACGTGCGCGGGATGAAGTACTTGCGCGCGTTCATCAATGGTACGTCGTTAAACTCTATTCATTCCTGCTCTCTTATCTGCGAGTGCTCATGCGTTTCCGATGTATTGCAGAAACCTTGCGGTTGTACCCCCCTGTGTGAGTCCCCTCCGCCACGAATACGGCCTCGCTTACACGGGACACAGGCCATTTGACTCCAGGTAGGCTTTGTGCATACACGGTAACTCCGAACGGCTGACTTCAGAACCCTAGGACTTCGAAAAACGCAGCAGTGTGGCCGCCCTCAGGCCGGGCGATAAGCCGCTCTACGTCACTCCGAATACCAAGTGCGTCTAGATGCATCATCTTATCTTCGTGTCTGGATACAGAAGCCCTGACATCCCAAAAAATGAACAGAGTGCGCTACAGCGTCTTCCTGATGCATCGGCGCACGGATCTGTGGGGCCCCGACGGTGCGTCTGCTTCCTTTCCCAGCCCGCAGTCTTACATTTCACCAGCGCTACAATTCGATCCCGACCGCTTCTTGGACGAACGGCTGAAGAAGTATTTGACACCGAACCCATTCATCTTCCTCCCGTTCAATGCTGGTACGGTCGTCTTCTCTCGAATCGTTCAACATCCTCAACCAGTTTGTTATTTCAGGACCACGCATATGTCTCGGCCAACAGGTGCGCTAATTTATCATTGCCTCTCCCTGCTTCTCACTCAAGGTCTCTTTGTCAGTTTGCATACAACGAGGCGTCCTTCTTCCTCATCCGCCTCCTCCAGAAGTTCTCAGATTTCGAACTCGCGCCGGACGCTCAGCCGGAATCGACCAAGCCGCCCGCGAGCTGGAAGGAGGCGAAGGGCACGCAGGCGACTGAGAAGATTATGCTCAATCGGCATTTGACGATGTTCGCTCAGGTGCGTGTTGTGCGAGGTTCGGATTGGGTTGTGGGCTAATGAGAACGGCTTGGTGCAGGGCGGATTGTGGGTGAGGATGAGGCCTGTCTCTGGCGATCCCGAGTGATAGACTGCGAAGTGGTGTACGAAGAATGCGGAAGGAGTAGTGGAACCCTCAATTGAATGTAATCCGTATTATAGGAGAAGCTCTCGGCAATTGGTTTCGGACTGTCGCCCGGAGTAGGTAGTATACTCGACAGTCACCCATGGAAAAGCAAGTCAGACAGGTCTCATTCGATCAGTCTCTGTCGAATCAACGAGCGTTGGAGCTGTGTTCATCTTGGCAAATTTTGCAAGCGCAAGTGTTGAATTCGAAAAGCGAAAGCCCAGTTAAGACCGTAATTGGATGGATGTGTTGATGCCAACCCAGCCAAACGCGGCGGCGAATTGAGGCTCGGAGTTCAAATGTTCGTGTCTTGGGTTGACCCTACCACCTGAGAGGGCTGGATTGAGTTCGACTGTCGAATGTCGACTGGACGGCCGAGATTCGGGAAGCCATCGTTGAGTTTGTCGACAAGCAAGAAGATATCTGGGTTGAACCCAGAATCAAGTCTGGTTCGAGAAGGATGAAGCACCACACAAGAATTTTCAACTCGGTGCGATGCGGATATATGCAATTCAACGCGTGATAACTGCGTGTATTCACGGTGGCATTTACTGATACATATAAAATAGTGACGAGACGGGCGGGCGCTGAGCTATAAAAATCATCCATGAGCACCGATCCACGATGTGACACCGGCGAGCTTTCGTTAATTCACAACCATCATCAATCCACATACGTCGGCGGGTGATCCTTCGCGACCTTTCCATCCAGCGCCTCGCCGTCCTTCTCGTTCGTGTACATCATCAGCGGCGCCCCGGGGACGGTCCTTGCCTCCAGCCGCGAAAGTCGTTCGCGCAGCGTGAAGACCTCGCGCTCGAGGGCGGTACAGCGCCCCGCTAGGGCTACCGGGTCTTCTGCCGCGATGTGGGGCTCCGATCGCGGGTGGTGTGCGTGGGCGCAGCGGAAGCCGGTTGCGGAGGCAAAAGAGCGCGCCGGCGAGGACGAGGAGCGACGCGGCGATGCTGCCGCCCACAGTAGCCGCTATTATCGGCCCTTTGGACGCGGCCGGCACTGGGGATGCGCCTGCGACGTATGGCGCGCCGCTGCTGCTGGGCGATGGAGATGGGGCTACTATGATACCTGTGGGCCACGCCAATGGTGACGCGAAAGAAACGGTCCCGCTGAATGGGAAAGTCGATGGGGTGGGCTGTAGGATCGACCGCTCTCAGCACACACAGTTCTTCGCCGCTGGGCTGCAGCACGCACTGAAGGATCCGCCGCGGACAATGACGCCACTGGAGGCGTCGCCGAATCAGTCATAATTGGGCTGGCACTGCCAAAGGTGGAGGTCGTAGAGTTCGTTGCATCCGTCGAGTTGGCGAAAACGAGTGCGGATGAGAGCTGAGAAGAGAGGTTAGGATCAGAGTTTGACGTCTTGGGAAGGGATGAAGACACACCTGCGCCACTGCCACATCCATAAACCGGCGGCCAAAGCCCAGACGGCGAGGGGCAAGGGGAGGTGCATTTTTTCGAGGGCGGGCGGGGGAATCAATCAAAGAGGCTTGCGAGCTGACCACGAGTTTCCAGTGTTGTCACTTAAGGTGTTAATAAGGGTAAATCTTTTGTTAAGGCCTTAACACCTAATTACGCCTTAATATTAAGGGCATATTAAGGCTTAAGTTAAGGGGTGCTCAATTTTTTCTGGTCAGATCGTAAGTAGGTACTGCACAATCAGCCGTCATAATCATCGCCAGACCCTTCCAGTTCCCCGTCATCTAACTCTTCGTCTGAGTGCTCGGCAGCCAACAGCTCCATGAGCAATGTTTCCCTCGTGAAAGGACGTGGAGCCGCCTTGAAAGGGCGCTTGATTGACCACCAAAGAGTTTCGCCAATATACGAGGAAGAAAATTTGGTAGTTGATGGCCCCATCGTGGTTGCCAACCGTTGAAGTTCTTCGCCATCCTCGTTCGTCCGAGAGATCCTGTGCAGCTACCATCCATTTGGCATGAACCTTGTTCCAGGAACGTGCAGAATTACCAACGATCGACACGTGCGGGGGTCGATTGGAATGGGGACATTGTCTGGGCGATAAAGGGCAATACAAGCCAGGCAGTAGGCATTGCAATGTGCCGTGTTACGCTTTCTTCCTTGGAAAGAACTCCCACAGAGGGCCGCGGGTGGGTGGCATTGACGAAGAAGATGCGAAGAAAAAGACGTAATTGCCATCATAAGTCTTAATTAAGGCTTAACGGCACCGAAGCATGAAGCTAAGTCTTAATATTAAGGGTAATTAAGCCTTAACTTAATTTAAGTCTTAACTCTTAAGGACAACACGCGAGTTTCGGCATCTTGAATGTTTGGCGACCTGATGGGCCTAATGTGGCAAGTGTACCGATCCATTCGAGCTTGCGATTCGAGCTTGCGCTTCGAGAACGAGTGAAACGGGCGACGGTGGCGGATTTGAATGAGAAGAAAACGCAGGAAAAACAGTTAACGGCGGGCTGCTGCGCAAGTACTGAGAAGTGACAGGGCGAGAAAGAAGCGGCCAACTGAGACCGCGGAGAGAATCCATCACGGAGTCCGCCGATCCCCGTTACCCGATCAACCCATCAATCAGTGCGGCTTGATCACGGCAAGTTGAGTTAATTCTGCGTTTTTAACGGTTGGATGTATTTTCTGTAGGCCCCAGCTTTTGTCTAGTCTCTCGCAGACAACACTTCAATATAAACTGATCTCGTACCTCGATATATGAAGTCTGTTAGTAAGCGCGGGGGTCCGATCAGGGTAAAACCTTGTTACAAATCTGCACAGCCACGCCACCGGTTTTCGATGTTTTGTGCCTACAGGATAGATAATTAAACTGGTTTTTGGTGCAGATGAATCTATATTAGTACCTGAATGTTCCTGCTGCTCAGAATTTTATCTAGAGCTCAGAATCCGATAGATAAAGCGCCGAAGCATGATATGTGACTATCACTTGCATTCCACTTCAAGCCTCAAACAGCACTCTAAAAGTTCGAATAAATTAGAGGAGCTTTTAAATGGTGAATAAAACATTCTGTATGCTGGAATTTCTCGAAAATATTGATGCTAGTTTTGCGGTCGCCTTTCAAAGAACAGTGTGGCTGTGCTGATTATATAACAAGCGCTTACCCCAATCGGGACCCCGCGCTTAACAACAGACTAGCTTTTGTCTACGTTCCTTGTCCCATTCCTGCATGACCTAGGGAGGAGATTCTAGCAACTGCCCAGGAAAGACGAAGTAAAAAGTCCCTGAAAACCCCGGAAAGCTACTTAATCATACCACAGTCATGCACTTGCGGTGCTTTCGTCACCCAGTATTCGCTGCTGGGCCGGCGCTCGTTGCGGTTTTCAAGCCCGCTGTGGGATGATACTTTTCCCACCGCAGCGCTGGCGCGCTCTCCCGCAGAACAGGGGACTTCCTGTTCCGCTATTTTTCGAGATAT